>PVKV010000229.1:0-345200 GCA_004027835.1 Alouatta palliata | reverse complement strand
AGGTGGAAGGAGGGCAGGTGGAAGGAGGGGAGGTGGAAGGAGGGCAGGTGGAAGGAGGGCAGGTGGAAGGAGGGGAGGTGGAAGGAGGGCAGGTGGAAGGAGGGCAGGTGGAGATGATATCTGGAAAAATTCTGTGCCACTAGTTGCCTGGGGAAATTGGTGCAAAACTGTCTGCGTTTAGTCCACAATTGGCTGAATCAACAAATGAATAAGTGAATAAATATCCTCAAAGTAACACACCATGCAGAATTTTCTGAATTGGCTAAAATCCTTTTGATTGCAAATGATTAGACTCTCAACTTCAATTGGCTTAAGGAGGAAAAGAGTATCATTTATTGGCTCATGTGATGAAATACCCTCTGGGGCAGCGGTAAAGTTGACCTCGGGTGCACCTGGGCATGGGGCATTGGACAACATTGAATTTTGCCTCTCCCCCTTTCCCTCCCCATATTTTTCTCTCTTTTCCCCTCTGCATGCTGCCTTTTTGTGTGGAATGGGCTGGATGAGGGAGAGTTGACAGCCCATGCAGCTCCAGAATCATCCCCTTCCTGCTTCACGACTTGAGTAGAGAGATGACTCTTGTTCACCAGCTCCACCTAGGAAACATTCTAGAGAAGGATCCGACTGGCCCCGAGCATCCCATGCATCGGGACCAATCACCACAATCAGAAACCTCAGTCTGAGTCTTGAGCTCATCCCTATAGTTAGGGGTGGGCTGTGTTCCTCAAAGGCAATTGACTTGGGGAAGCTGTGTTGGGCTGAAAAAGCACGAAAGTGAGACTTGTTAGGAAAGTAACAGGATGTGCAGGCATCTCACGGAATGTCTGGAGAAGCTCTTCAGGGACAGCAAGGAAATTCTGGGGTTGCCAGTGAGTGGCCAATGACAGCATGAGTGGTGCAGGGAATCGCTGGATGCTGTGTGTTTGGTAATTTTTACGAAAATTGTTTAATGTCCTGTCCAAATATGTCCAGACTAAACTAACAAAGGTGTGCTATCTGGATTCCTCAATTTAGAGAGGCCAGGCCCATGGGCGTCCTTCAGTCACGTATTCACCACATGCTCACGGAGTGCCTGCGATGTTCTGGGTATAGCACATGAATGAATGAGTGAAGCAGACACCACCTCTGTCTGCCTGGTTGTGTTACTCCTCTGCTCACAAACCTTCAGGGGCTCCCCAGTGCCTGAGGACGGAGTGGGAACTTCGAGCCTGCCTAATAAGTCATCAGCCATTCAACGACAACCTTTCTTTCTTTTCTTTTCTTCTTTTTCAGATAGAGTCTTGCTCTGTCACCCAGGTTGAAGTGCCGTGGCACGATCTCAGCTCACTGCAATCTCCGCCTCCCAGGTTCAAGCGATTCTTCTGCCTCAGCCTTCCAAGTAGCCGGGACTACAGGTGCGCACAACCACACATGCCTGGCAAACTATTTTTTAATTTTTATTTATTTGGCAAATTGTCATCTATAAGGATTGTGCCAATCTATAATGATTGTGTTTGTGTGTGTGTATATATATTTTTTCTTTTGGTAGAGATGGGATTTCACCGTTTTGCTCAGGCTGACCTCAAACTCCTAGGCTCAAATGATATGCCTGCCTTGGCCTCCCAAAGTGCCTAATATTTATCAAAAATTTTGTGGAGTTTTCTAAGGGATTTGGTCTACAGTCTCTTTTTCCTGTAACGTCTTTGATTTTAACATTAAGGCCTCACAAAATGAGCTAGAAAGTATTTCTTCCTTCTGTATTTCCTGAAAAAATTTATGCAGGACTGGTACTATCTACTCGTTAAGTGTTTAATAGAAATCATCAGTGAAGTTGTATTTACCGGGGCATCTTTTTTTGGGAAAGAGTTTTTAAATGACAAATTCAATTCCTTTAATAGTTATTAGGGTCAGGCATGGTGGCTGATGGCTACAATCCCAGCACTTTGAGAGGCTCAGGTGGGAGGATCACTTGAGCCCAGGAGTTTGAGACCAGGCTGGGTAACATGGTTAGACCCTGTCTCCATAAAGAACAAACACAAATTAGCCAGGCCTGGTGGTATGCTCCTGTAGTCCTAGCTACTTGGGAGGCTGAGGTGGGAAGATTGATTGAGTCCAGGAGGTCAAGGCTGCAGTGAGCTGTGATCATGTCACTTTGAATTAGTTTTGGTGATTATGTTATTATGGAATGAATGTTTTTGTTTCCCTGTATTAGCCTGTTTTCACACTGCTATAAAGAATGCCTGAGACTGGGTAATTTACAAAGAAAGGAGGTTTAATTGACTCACAGTTCTGCATGGGGAGGCCTCAGGAAACTTACATTTGTGGCTGAAAGTGGAGGAGAAGCAAGCATCTTCTTATATGGCTGCAGGAGAGAGAGAGAAAAGGGGGAACTGCCAAATACTTTTAAACCATCAGATGTGGTGAGAACTCATTATCACGAGAACAGCATGGGGGAAACTGCCCCCATGATCCAATCACCTCCCAGCTGGTCCCTCCATTGACATGTGGGGATTACAAATCAAGATGAAATTTGCATGGGGACACAGAGCCAAACCATATAACCCCCCAGATTCATTTGTTGACGCCTTAACCCCCAATGGATCTTTGAGAGGCAATTAGGTTTGAATAAGCTATGAGCATGGGGTCCTCATGATGGGATTAGTGTCCTGATATGAAGAGGAAGAGAGACCAGAGTGCATATGCTCTCTCTCTCTCCAACATATCAGGACACATGGAGAAGACGACTGTCTGCAAGCAAGGAAGAGATCTCTTACCAGGAACTGCAACTACTGGCATGTTGATCTTGGAATTCTCATCCTCCAGAACTGTGAGAAATACTGTCTGTTGTTTAATCCACCCCATCTATAGTATTTTGATATAGGAGCCTGAGCTAACATGTCTTTCGAAAACTTTGTGTATTTCACCTAACTTGTTGAATTTATTGGCGTAAAGTTATTTGTAGTATTTTGGTAAGCATTTTTATGTCTATTTTTGTGAGGGATATTGATATACGGAGTCAGATTACAAAGGATCATGGGATTTGATGTGAGCCTCTCTTTCTAACTCTGCACTCAGTGGCGTCACATTGATGGTTTGAATGCAGCTGTGATGGGAGTATTCACAACGGGGAAACTGGCAAATGCTACGAGTCAAATCTTTTTCTCCTGCCACAGAGAGCTGGCTTATCAGCACAACACTGCTTGTTTTTTTGTTTTGTTTTGTTTTTAACATCTGTAGAATCTGTATTTGTGTCCCTTCTTTCTTTCTTGAAATAGATGATTTTTTCTTTACTACTTTAGCTAGAGGTTTATCAATTTTATTGACTCTAGAAAGAACCAACTTTTGGTTTTACTTATTTTCTCTATTTTTCATCTGATTTTAAAATTTCACTGATTTCTGTTCTTTATTATTTCTTTTCTACTGCTGACTTTTCATTTCTTCTTTTTGAAATAAGTTTCTTAATATAGAAACTCACAGCATAGATTGTAGGCCTTTCTTCTTTTATGCTACACGTTTTGAAACTGTACCTTTTCCTCTCGGTACCACTGTGTCTGTATCTCACATCTTTTCTTTCTTTTTTTTTTGAGACACAGTCTCATTGTTAGCAGGCCGCAGTGCAGTGGCACTATCTAGGCTTCCTGCAATCTCTGTCTCCCGGGTTCAAGTGGTTCCCCAGCCTCAGTCTCCCAAGTAGCTGGAAATACAGGCGCGTGCCACCAACCTGGCTAATTTTTTATAATTTAGTAGTGACGGGGTTTTACCCTGTTGGCCCGGATGGTGTCATTCTCCTGACCTCGTGATCCACCCGCTTTGGCCTCCCAAAGTACTGGGATTACAGGCATGAGCCACCGCACCCAGCCATACCTTTTCTTATACTGTGTTTTGGCTATTATTCAGTTAAAAATATTTTCTATTTATTGTAATTTCTTTTTTACCCATAGATTGTTCAGTTTCCAAATACTTGGGGCTTTTCTAGGCATCTCATTGTTATAGAAAACTAATTTAATTTCATAATTTCAATGTAATCAGAAAATATACTCTGTGAGATTTCAGTCTTTTGAAAATTATTGCGATTTATTTTAAGGTCCAGTGTAGGATCTATCTTGGAGAGCATTTCATGTGCACTTGAAAAGAACCTGCACTCTGCAGATACTGGGTATACCATGTCATAAATATTAATTAATGTGCTTGTTAGTATTGTTATAGCTTCTAAATCTTTATCAGTTTTTTCCTGGTCGTTCTATCAATGGTTTTAGAAATATGTCCTCAAACCTCTAACTGTTATTGTTGATTTGTCTCATCTTCCCTTTAGTTCTATCAGTTTTTGCTTGATGTATTTTGAGGTTCTTTTTAAATTTTAACTTTTAAATTTCAACTTTTATTTTACGCTTAGGGGTCTACGTGCAGGTTTGTTACATAGATATTTTGATGCTGAGGTTTGGGGTACAAATGATCCCATCATCCAGGTAGTGAGCATAGTACTAATAGGTAGTTTTGAAGCTCTTTTTTTAAATACACATATATTTATAATGTTTACATCTTCCCGCCCTATTGATTATTTTATCATTATAAAATGTCCCTTTTCTCTGTAGTAGCACTTCTTACTTGAAATTTATTTTGTCTAATGTTTATATAGCTGCCCCACGTTTCTTATGCTCATTGTTTACATAATACATCTTCTGACACCATTGTACTTTCAAACTGTTCATGTCATTGTATTAAGGTGTAACTCTGGTAAACAATAATTAGCTGGCTTTTGTATTTTTATCTAGTTTTACAGTCTTTGCCTTTTGATTTTAATGTGTGGTCCATTTATATTTAGCCTAATTATCAGTTTATTAGGATTTGTGTCTATCATTTTGTTATCTGTTTTCTATACATTTCCTCTTTTTAAATTATTCTTCTGTTTGTCTACTTTTGTGTTAATTGTATTTTTGGTGTTTTATTTATCCTTTATTGGCTTTATAGCTATATATTAACATTTTTAATGACTGTTCCAAAGATTACAATAAGTATCTTTAACTTATCACAGACTTTATCTGAAGTGAAATACTTCAGATAAAATGTAGGAACTTTCCAACAATAGTTTCATTAAAAACTATCATCACATATGTTACATCTATATTCATTTTAAATCCACAATATAATATTGTTAACATTGCTTTAAACAATCATATGCCTTTTAAAGACATTAAGAGAAGGAAAAAAATATATATCCATAATATTTATCCATATATTTTGTGTTTTGGTATACTTTATTCTTTTCTATAAATTCAAATTACCATCTGGTATTATTTTCCTTCAGCCAGCTTTTTAGCGTTTCTTGTAATGTAGGATTAATTATCTCATATTTTGTCTCTTGTAGACTTGCATTTTAAAAGGGTTATTTTGCTGGATATGGAATTTTTTGTTGACAGTTTTATTTTTCTTTGAGTTATTTGAATATGTAATTTAAATACATCTTGGTCTTCACTGTTTCTGATGAGAAGTCAGTAGTTAATTTTATTCCATTTTCTCTCATTTTTCTTGGCTTCTTTCAAGAATTTATCTCTATTTTATTTTCAACCTTTTGACTCTGGGGTGTCAAAGTAGCATTTTCTTTGTATTAATCCTGCTTAGAATTTGTTTAGCTTCTTGGTCTGTAACTTAATATTTTTCATCAAATTTGGGAACTTTTTGGTCATTATTTATTTAAGCATTTTTTTAGTCCCATTCTCTCTCTGCTATGTTCATGAATTCCAGTTACAGCTATGTTGGACTTCTTGATATTTTCCCATAGTTCTCTGATGTTTATTTTCCTTCAATCAGTTTTCTTTTTGCCTTAGATTGGTTGATTTTTATTGATTTATCTTCGAGTTCACTGCTATTTTTTCTTCTTCCATCTCCAATCTGTTTGTAAGAATATCTAGTAAATGCTTCATTTTCCATTTCAAATGGAAGATAAAAAATTATGTACTAGATTTTCTACAGTTTCATTTTCTCTGTAAAATTTTCTATTTATTCACTCATTAAGACCATGTTTTCATTTAATCTTTTAAAACACTATATGTTAAATTTTTTTTCTTCTTCTTTTTCCTCTTCCTCCTCCTTGTCTCTTCTTTTTTCTTTTCTTTTTTTTTTTTTTTTTTGAGACAGAGTTTCACTCTGTTGCCCAGGCTGCAGTGCAGTGGTATGATCATAACTCACTATGACCTTGAACTCCTAGGCTCAAGTGATCATTTTGCCTCAGCCTTCTGAGTAGCTAGGACTACAGGTATATGCCACTATGCCTGGTTAATTTTTAAATTTTGTGTACAGACAGGGTCTCACTATGTTGCCCAGAATGATCTTGAACTTCTGGCTTCAAGTGATCTTCCTACCTTGGCATCTCAAAGTGCTGAGATTACAGGTGTGAGCCATCCTGCCTGGCCTTATTTTTCTGAAATATTCACAATAGCTGCTTTGAGGTCTTTGTTTACGAATCCAACATCTGTGCCATTTGGAGTCAGTTTCTACGGATTGCCATTTCCCTTGAATGTGTGTCACATTTTCTTATTTATTTGCATTTCTGGTATTTTGACAATGTTGCATACTAGATGCTGAGGACAGTACATTGCAGTGACTCTAGATTCTGTTATTTTCTTCTAAGTATTGTTGATTTTTTTCTTCTAGTAGATTGTTGGTTTGCTGAGACTCAGTCTTTAAACATCATCTTTTCTGTGCTGGTTTTTCAGCTTCCAGCTGCTGTATTTTTGGCTTGTCTTGCTGGGGTCTCCCTTGCAACAGCATGTGGTCAGCCAGGGGTTGGACAGAGTTTATATTCACATTTTGGCATCTACCTTTGTGCGGCTTCCTTGGTTCTATGGTTCCTCTCTTAAATTCCTGCTATTCTGCCAATCTTGAGCTCTGACCTCTAATACCTCAAGCCAGTAAGGATTCAGCCTTCTGGTACTTGAGCTCTTTATGTTGGAGAATGCCCTTAGTGGAAAAAAAAAAAAATCCAGCAAACTTACAAATCTCTGTCAGTGAAGTTCTGTCCTTCAAGGGTAGACTCTCCAATTTCTGCTTCCCTGGGTTCTCCTTTATGCATGTGCAAACAGGCAAAGTTTATATGCAGATTTTTGAATCTTGTTCCTTTTGTGGCTCTTGTCCAGGAATGCCCCGGCTAAGTTTCCAGCTACTCTGCTAGCCCTGAGTTATCTCCTCTACATCTTCAAGTCTGTAAAAATGAGATTTTCAGCCACAGGATTTGTGAGGATGGAGATCACTCTCAGTCATCTCAAGGAAAAAGGCCACAAATTCAAAATTCTTTTCCAGTGACCTCCTGTGAGAAATCATTTTGGTTTCTGCCTTCTTTTGCTTGTGTCTTCAAACGCTTTTTCTTTTAATAAGTTTTGTCCAGATTATATAGTTGTTATGTTTGAGAGTATTTGCCTGACCAATTACTCCGTTATAATAAGCCTGAAGTCTAAATCATATCATTTTCAAAATTTTATTCTCTAAATATTTGCTGCTGTTATAAATGAGAATGACATTTTAATACTGATCTAGTATCTAGCAATCTAGTTAGTGTTGCTAACTTCACTTATTAATTCTAACAGTTTGTGGATTGTTTTGGATAATTTTATATATGCTATTATGTTGTCCGAGAAAATGGCAGTTTCATTTACTCTTTCCCAATTCTTATACTTTTATTTATTTTTATTGCCCTGTCTAGGATCTTCTGAACAATGTTTGTCTAAATGGTGGTATTGGGAATCCTTGTCTTCTTTTATTGATCAAGGAGAAAGCATAAGGTGATGATGACTGTAGCTTTTTAAAATGGATTTTTTTTTTAGATAGGGTCTCACTCTTTTTGCCCAGGCTGGAGTGCAGTGGTGCATTAACAGCTCACTGCAACCTCCACCTCCCAGGCTCAAGCAATCCTCCCACCTTAGCCTCCCAAGTAGCAGGGACTACAGGCATGCACCACCCCACTCGGCTAATTTAAAACATTTTTTGTAGAGTCACGATCTCACTATATTGCCCAGGCTGGTCTGGAACTCCTGGACTCAAGCAATCCTCCTACCTCAGCCTCCCAAAGGGCTGGGATTATAGGTGTGATCCACTGTGCCTGGCCTAAAATAAATATTATTTACAGGAGTATGGAAGTTCGTTTCTATTCTCTGTTTGCTTAGAGGTTTTCTTTAAATTAGGAAAGGATGCTGAAATTTTGTTTTGTTTTGTTTTGTTTTTTTGAGATGGAGTCTTGTTCTATCACCCAGGCTGGAGTGCAGTGGCATGATCTCAGCTCACTGCAACCTCCACCACCCAGGTTCAAGCGATTTTCCTGCCTCAGCTTCCCGAGTTGCTGGGATTACAGGCATCTGCTACCATGCCTGGATAATATTTGTATTTTTAGTAGAGATGGGGTTTCGCCACCTTGGCCAGGCTGTTCTCAAACTCCTAATCTCAGGTGATCTGCCTACCTTGGTCTCCCAAATTGCTGGGATTACAGGTGCGAGCCACTGTGTCCGGCCAGGATGTTGAATTTTATCAAATGTTTCTTCTGTATCTGTTGAGGTGATATAATTTTTCTAAATCTTCTGAGAATGTAAGGAGTTAAATTGACTTTTTCAAACATTAAACCAGGCTTGCATTGCTGAAATTAATCAAATGTGGTCAAAATGTATTATCCTTTTTAAAAAGATCACTGGATTCAAGTTGCTTACATTGTGCTTAGAATTTTAACATCTGTGTTTGAGAGAGAGTGATCTGTAATTCATCATTCTTGCAATGAGTTTATCAGGATTTCAACATCGAGGTTGTACTGATATCATAAGATTAGTAGGAAAACGTTTCTTTTTTTACTCTCTAGAAGGTTGTATAATATCAGCATTACTTCTTCCATAAATGTTTGAATGAATTCACCAGGGAAACTGACTGTGCTTGGACATTGGTTTTTGGGAAGATTTAAAATTATAAAATAATTTTAAAATATTTCTATATTAGATTTTCTATGTCTTCTTGCATGAGTTTTGAAAATCTGTGTTTTCTAGGACTTCTTATATGTAACCAAAATGCTTGAATGTTTTGGAAAAGTAGTTTTTTATAATGTGCCCATAGGGACTGTAGTGATGTCCATGTTTCATTTCTAACACCGGCATTTTTTTTCTCTCTTTTTATCTTGGTTGGTTTTTCTGATGTTTATCAATTTAATCATCTTTTCCCAAGAAGTGATTTTGGTTTTTGCTAATTTTCTCTATTGTGTTTTCTGTTCTCCTCATTTATTTCTGCTGTCTTCTTTATTATTTCCTATTTTTATCTTTCTGTCTAGTTTGCTTTTATTTTTTTCTGACTTGACATGGATACTTAAGTCAATAAGTTTCAGTCTTTCTTCTTTTGTAATGTCTAATATCTTTTTTTTTTTTTTGAGACAGAGTCTTGCTCTGTCCCCCAGGCTGGAGTGCCGTGGAGCTATATTTAGCTCACTGCAACCCCCACCTCCTGGGTTCAAGTGATTCTTGTGCCTTGGCCTCCCTAGTAGCTGGGATTACAAGCACACACCACCACGCCTGACTAATTTTTGTATTTTTTGTAGAGACGGGATTTCACCATGGTGGCCAGGCTGGTCTCGAACTCCTGACCTCAAGTGATCTGCCCGCCTTGGCCTCTCAAAGTGCTGGGATTATGGGTGTGAGCTGCCATGGCCAGCCAACATCTGCTTTTAAGGCTGTGTATTTTCCACTCATCACAGCTTTAGCTCTAGATTGTATTTTAATATGTTGTATTTTAGTCTCATTTCATTCAAAGTATTTTGTAATTTCTATTTTGATTTATTCTTTGACTGATTGGTTATTTAGAAGTGTTTCAGTTCGTTTCCAAACATTTGGAAACTTTTTCTTTTGATTTTCTTTTTGTTATTGATTTCTGGGTTTAATACCACTATGGTCTCAGAACAAATTCTGAATGATTTCCATCTTTTGAAATTTGTTGAGAATCCCTCTATGGTCCAGCCTGTGATCCCAATTCTTTCAAAAACGATTTTTAAAATTTACTTTATCTGGATTTTTCAGTTGTTCTTAACAGATATTTTGGTCTTCTATAAGCTACTCTATCACAGCTGACAGCACCAGTTCCAGGGCATCGTAATTTAATTGAGCACGTCTCCATTGGGAAGCGCGAAGTTCATTTTTGGTTTTGTGATATGGAAAAGTGCTGCAGTGGACATCCTTATAGCTTCTTCTTGTGTACTTTGTGTAGCCCTGTCAGAGAATCGGAAGAGCAGAGCAGAGTGGCTGAGGGCGTGACCTCTGAGCAAGATCCCTGGGTTCAAATCTGACCTTTCATCTTGTTAAAAATGCAGATTCCTGGGCTTCACTTCAGATCAGTTGAATCTATTTCCCAGGCAAGGTTCACGATTCTATGAGTCGGAGAATCGTGCTGTAAAATAAGAGACAGGAATGATAAGGACCCACTCGTCCAAGATGCCAAAGAACTACAGATGGTCACACATTTCCCAAGAGGGTGGAGAGAGGAAGAGGAGGGAACAGGCACTTCTCTCTGCTGCCTTAGTTCCCTGGAGCCCCTTTGCCTCTTCCCAAGTTATTCCTAAACTTGTGTTAAAAACCAGGCATTCCTGGATCTGCCTTTGCCCTCCAGTCTTGCCTAGGAGAAGAAGCACTGAGTATATGCAGCGATAATACTCGAGGAGCTTTGACTCATAACCCTGGCATTGTGACGAGCTTTGAGTGGGTCCTGCTGGCTGATGAAGAATTGTCTACTCTCAGCCCTGGGGGCCAAGGAGAACTCCATCTCAGGCATATGTCTCTTGGGGCCATGCCAACAAGTGTCACTCATTTTGAGGGGTGGGAATAGACTCATCAAAACCAGGTTGGGTTCACAGCACAACAAAGTAAGTTCCAGGGTTAGGCTGTGAGGATGCTCTCTTGCGGTATCCCTATTAAAGCACACCTTCAAATAGTCATCTTGAGGCCATCAGAACTGCACCTCCTCTAAGAAATGTCTTTGGCAAGAGAGGACTCCATCTTTCAGGCCAAACTTGACATTAATTTTTTCCCCATTAATTAATTAATTCATTCATCAAATATACTTCAGGCACAACTCTGTACAAAGCATTTATTTAAGGAATATTGTTAAAACTCTGTGGAAATTATTGCTCTAGTGGCTGGGGACAGCAATGAACAAAGTAGATATAACTTTCTGCCTTTTTGGAGTTTATATTCTGGTGGGTGAGGACAGGCTCTAAACAAGGTAAGTAAAATGCATGATGTTCATATGGCAATAACAGCTACAAAGAAAACCAAAACACAAGCGGGAGATAGGAAGTGCCAGGAATGGTACTGTGATTTTACTCTACTGATTGATTCCTTTTTGGATATAATTTCAGACTTTACAGAAAAGTTGCAAGAATAGTCCAAATGATTCTTGGTTGTCCTTTACCCAAACTCCCTGTATTAGTCTCACGCTGCTAACGAAGACATACCTGAGACTGGGTAATATATAAAGGAAAGAGGTTCAATTGACTCACAGTTCCACATGGCTGGTGAGGCCTCACAATCATGGTGGAAGGCAAAAGGCTTACATGGCAGCAGGCAAGAGGGCACGTGTAGTGGAATTCCCCTTTATAAAACCATCAGATCTCGTGAGACTTTTTCACTATCATGAGAACAGCACGAGAAGAACCTGACCCCATGATTCAGTGACCTCCCACCGGGTTCCTTCTACAACCATTGGGAATTACTGCAATTCATGGTGAGATTTGGGTGGGGACAGACAGCCAAACCATATCCCTCCCCAAATTTCTCTCTCTCTCTCTCTCTCTCTCTCCCCTGAACTATTTAAGACTAAGATACCTTTATTTCAGCATGTGTATTACATAAAAGCAAGGATTTCTCTTGCATAACCACAGTGCAATGATCAAAATCAGGAAATTAACATTGGTATAAAACTGTAGCATAAACTATTCCTTATTTAGGTTTCATCAATTGTCCCAATAATATCCTTTATACTGCAAGAAAACCCAGGGTCATCTGTTGCTCCCGTTTGTCATGCGTCTTTAGTTTCATACTTTGTGACATGGATACTTTTGAAGAGCACCATCCAGTTATTTTGTAGGATGGGTTTTTCTTTTCTTTTCTTTTTTTCTTTCTTTCTTTTTTTGAGATGGAGTCTCACTCTGTCACCCAGTCTGCAGTGGCACAATCTCAGCTCACTGTAACCTCTACCTCCAGGGTTCAAGTGATTCTCATGCCTCAGCCTCACACACAGTTGGGATTACAGGTGTGCACCACCAGAGTCGGGTAATTTTCATGTTTTTAGTAGAGACAAGGTTTCCCTATGTTGGCCAGGCTGATCGCAAACTCCCGGCCTCAAGTGATCCACCCACCTTGGTATCCCTAAGTGCTGGGGTTACAGGTGTGAGTACCGTGCCTGGCCTGGAATCCCAGAATGGGTTTCCTGATGGTTTCTCATGTGTAGATTCAGTTAAGGCCCTGTGGCTGGAGCACCATGTGGTGACACTGCGTCCTCTCAGTGCATCCAGTCAGGAAGCACCTGTGGCCCATTAGTCCCGTGGCTGGTGACATTAACTTTCATCACTTGGTTAAGATGGCATCTGTCAGGTCTCTTCAGTATAGATATTATTTTATCCTTTGTGACTGAGAAGCATGATGTGAGGCTATACTTTGAGACTATGTAAATATCCTGTTATTCCTCAAAGTCTTATCTCCTAGTTTTAGCATCTATTAATAACTCTCGTCTGAATCGATTATTCTAATTATTATTATAGTTGCCAAATGGTGATTTTCTAATTTTACCATTTGTTCTATTTTTATTAGTTGGCTTTCTAGTATATGGGAGAATTTTTCTTCCTATTTATTCATCTGTTTATATCAGTATGATTCCTAGATTCTTACTTTATACTATGGGTTAAAATCATTTACTGCCATTATTTATTTTGACACTCGAATTGTCCAAGATTTGGCCAGTGAAAGCCCCTTTAGTCTGGCTCCTGTGCCTTTGACATAGCTCTGACTTTTTTTTTTTTAACACTTCCTTACATTTTGCCACAAGTTGTTCCACGCTCATCTTGTACACTTCCTTGCTCCAGCACTGGAATCAGACATCAGTTTTCTTGTGTGGAAAATGACATTTATAAACTGAGATCTTGTCTATACATATGCTCATGGCTGCTAGGCCCTCTTAACAGACAGAATTGGGAAATTTTACACATACATACATCACATATGTATCTATCAATCTATCATTTTTCTATGTATGTATATATCTATGTATCTATCAATCTAGCATCTATCTATCCAGGTATATATCTATTTATCTATGATCTATTTACCTCTTTATGTATCTATCATCTATCTGTCTCTCTATCATTGGTCTATCAGCTATCTATCTATCTATCTATCGTCTATCTATCATCTATGTATCTATTAAACTATCATCTATCTATGTATTTGTCATCTATCTATCATTAGTCTATCAGCATCTATCACCTATTTATTTATTTATCAGCTACCTATCTGTTATCTGTCTATCAATCAAAACCTGTAAGTTCACACCAATGTCTCCAATTCCAAACACCTCATGGTACCTCTATCTTTCTTCTTTTGCATCTTTGTAACTTTCTTCTCAACAATGAAAAGGCTAGCTTCCATGATCAACAACATAGTCACATATTTCTTCAATATTAGAATGTGCAGAGTATCTGAATTGCCAACCCATTACTCTGCAAAAAGGAAGCCTATTAATGAGAGGTCAATATTTGTGTAGAGTTCTTTTGTCCAGTGTCTGAGGGCATATAATCCAAGTACCATGTTCAACAGTGACTCAGTTCTCCCCTGCAGCAGTTATGCTATCTATTTGAAATATAGCTCTGTAGTCTGTCGGTATTCTAATTCAGGTCCTCTCCTCTCTCCTGGCTGATTTCATTTTCTTTTTCTTGAGCACAAATATAATCAGAGAGTGTTCTCTGTTACAACTCCATCGTCTTGAACCTTTCACTCCCTTCTCACCCAAGCCCTGTATGTGATTGCTATGGCCTGAATTACGTCCCCCTCATATTCATATGTTGAATCCTTAAGCCCCAGTGTTCCAGAATGTGAATATTTTTGGAGACAGGGTCTTTAAAGAGATGATTAAGGTAAAATGAGGTCATCTGAGTGGGCCCTAGTCCAATCTGATTTGTGTCTTTCTTATAAGAAGAAACAATGGGACATAGGCAAGGACAGAGGGAGCATGAGAGGACACGGGAGAAGGCAGCCGTCTGCAAGCCCAGGAGAGAGGCCTCAGAAGGAACCAACGCTGTCAACACCTTGACCTCAGACTTCCAGCCTCCAGAACCATGAGGAAATATGTTTCTGTTGCTGAAGCCAACCAGCCTGTGCTACTGTCTTTTTTCTTTTTTTGAAGATGGTAAATGCAGGGGATTTTATTGCCAATGAAAGTGGCTCTCAGCAGGAAGAAGGGGAGCAGAAAAGGGGATGCAAGTGGGAAGGTAACTTCCCCCAGAAGTCTGGCCATCCCCAGCCAGACTCCTCTCCAAAGCCATGTAGTGAAACTACATTTGTGAAGTCAAGTCGCTTCTCTCCAATGTCCAACTGTACTCTCTGATGCCCAGCTGCTTCTCCTCTCTCTGTCAGCTGAGCCTGGAGTTTGTTCATTTTCTGATACTCCTCTAAATGCATGGAAACCTGTTCTTCAAACAGCATACAGGTGGCCCCATGCACAACTGCTCAGGCGGACCCTACGGATATCCCTGCCAAGGGCAACCTGGGCCACTTTTTTTTTTATGGCTGCCAGAGCAAACAAATATAGTCATTAACCTCACTGGTCCTTGGTTTATCTCTCCTGTTTCTTTTTGTTGATATGAAAAGATATATGGATATTTTCATATTTCTCCTTTTCTCTTATACCAAATGTAGTCTACTGCAGATACTCTTACACTTTTCAGTTAATACAGTATTCTAGAAATTGCTCCACATAAGCACATCAATTGCTTAATAAGTCAACCATACGTTCCTGGAAAAACTTCACTTGGTCATGATGTACTATCCTTTTAATACATTGCAATATTCAACTTCTTAATAATTAGAGATTTTTGTATTTATGTCATGAGAGATTAAGGTCTGCAATTTTCTTTCTCTCTTTTTTTTTTTTTGAGAAGGAGTCTCACTCTGTCACCCAGGTTGGAGGGCAATGGCATGATTTCAGCTCACTGCAGCTTCCACCTCCTGGGTTCAAGCAATTCTCCCACCTCAGCCTTCCAAGTAGTTGGGATTACAGGCACCCACCACCATGCCCAGTTAATTTTCACAGAGACGGGGTTTCACCATGTTGGCTAGGCTGATCTTGAACTCCTGACCTCAAGTGATCCACTTGCCTCTTGTAATGTCCATGTCAGGTTTTGATTTTGGGGTTCTGTGTCCTCATAAAATGAGTTGGGAGGTGTTTTTTTTCCTTCTGTTTTCTGGAAGGATTGGTGTAAAATTGGCATTTCTTCCTTAAATGTTTGGAAAATTTACCAATGAAGTCATCTGGGCCTAATTTTTTTTTTTTGGTGGGGGTTGGGGGGAGGCAGAGAAAGAGGAAGGAGGGGATGAAAGTTTTAAATTACAGGTTCAATCTTCAACAGACATGACTCTGAACATTTTCTTTTCTTCTGATGGTAGTTTTTTGTTTGTCTGTTTGAGACAGGCTCTCACTCTGTCACCTGGGTTGGAGTGCAGTGGTGCAGTCAAGCCTCATGCTCAGGTGATCCTCCAGCCTCAGCCTCCCAAGTGGCTGAGACTACAGGTCCACACTACCATGCCTGGCTAGTTTTTTTTGTATTTTGTAGATATGGGGTCTTGATATGTTGCCCAGGCTGATCTTAAATCCCTGGCTTCAAGGGATCCTCCCAACTCAGCCTTCTAAAGTGCTGGGATTATAGGTGTGAGCTACTATGCCTTAAGTTTTGATAACTGATATATTCAAGGGATTGGTTCATTTTATCTAAGCTGTCAGTGTTTCAGTGATAAATCGGCTGGTTTAGGGAAGGAAGAGAGGAAGCAGCCGTGACTTGGGAAGAGTATTTCAGGCAGAGGAAATGGAAGATGCAAAGGCCCTGAGGCATGTACCTGCTGATGAGTTGCAGAATAACACGCAGGCCAGCTGAGCGTTGTTCCGGAGGGAGAGAGTGAGGGGGTTAAGGTCCAAATGGCAAAGGAGGCCGGGACCCAGGACGCTCTGGGCCATAATAAGGTCTTTGGTTTTTACTCTGAGTAACAGAAAGTTTTCATCAGAGCAGCGTTGTGATCTGGCTTATGCTAAAAAATATCAGACTGCCTATGGAGAGTAGCCTCGAGAAGGAAATGGAAAGAGCAGACAGGAAGCCCTTGGCTGGGGAGGTGGCAGCGAAGGTAGTGAGACTTGGCCGTGTTCTGGAAAGATTTCACAGGCAGAACCAACAGGCTGTGATGAGGGATTGGATGTTGGGTGTGGGAGTAAGAGAAAGGTCGGGGTTGACTCTCATGGCGTGGGCCTGAGCAATGACCATTTTCTGAATTAGAGAACACTGTGGGAAGAGCAGATTTGGGGATGGAGCTCTGAAGTCACTCTTGGAGAGGTTAACAGTGAGAGGCCTGTTAGGCACACAGTGAGGAAGTCCGTCAGGTGGCTGGATACGTGGAAGCATTGTTCGGGGCCAGGATACACAAGCATGTAGATGGCATTTGAAGCCACATGAGAGGTTGGTATTGCCAAGGGAGCGAGTGTAAGTTGAGAAGAGGTCCGAGGGATGAGCTCTGGGGCAGAACTATGCCCAGAGGTTGAGAGATGAGGGAGAACCAGAAAAGAGACTGCTGGCCGGTGAGATGGGGGAAAAAACAGGGCGTGTGGCCACCTTGAAGCCCAGCGAAGACGAGGAATGCCCTGCCATGCCACAGGCAGCCGACGGGTCTGGGGAGATGAGAACTGAGTGGTGACGTTGCACTTAGCAACACGGAGGCCACCAGTGACTTTGGCAGGGGCCCTGGGTGGCTCTTGAGAGCCAAGGCAGATGGGGTGGCTTCCACAGGGACTGGGAAGACAGATCCAACAGAGTAAGGGCAGACAGCCCCGTCACAAACGTGCTCTTCCTTTTATTTTATTTTTTTGAGATGGAGTCTTGCTCTGTCGCCAGGTTGGAGTGCCATGGTGCTACCTCGGCTCACTGCAACCTCTGCCTTCCGGGTTCAAACAATTTCTCTGCCTCAGTTTCCAAAGCAGCTGGACTACAGGCATGCACCACCACGCCTGGTTACTTTTTTGTATTTTAATAGAGACAGGGTTTCACCATGTCGTCCAGGATGGTCTCAATCTCCTGACCTTGTAATCCACCTGCCTCCAAAATGCTGGGATTACAGGTGTGAGTCACTGCGCCTGGCCACAAACGTGGTCCTCTTGGAGAAATGGGGTGGTACCTGGGGGAGGTGTGGAGAAATGACAGCATGTCTCCATCACAGCTGGTAAAATCAGAGCTCTTTACAAGTCAAGTCCTGGGGCATTGTGGGGTCCCAGGGCTGAAGAAGACACATTCCTGTACCCACTGAGTTCAGCAGCAGCTTGGGGCCTGCAGAGTTACAGCCAAGGGTCTGATGTGCTGTGATGGATGAGGCCCAGAGCCTGGTGGGAGCCTGCAGAGGGAAGCCTTCCTGGAGGAAGTGATGTCTGACTGACATAGCTGAAAGGGAGGTGAGGAGGCCTCCTCCTCCAGGAAGCCTTCCTTGATGTGCTTGCACAACACCCCTCATCTTTGTCTCCATAGAACTCGCTGCGTTCCTCTTGGTATTGGCTGTTCATGGGGACTGCATTCACACAGGTGAAGCACCTTCCATGCCCAGATGCTGAGCTTGGTACTTTCACCTGAGTTTTCTCATTCCTCCTTGGAACTGTGCTGTGAGGGAGGTCCCGCCAGGATTCCCTCCTCACAGGGGAGGAAACTGAGGCTCTGGGGAGCTAAAGGGCCTTGCCCATGCTGGAGCTCAATTTGAATTCTGTTTGATCCTTATCCAGTGGCATTAGCACACAGCAGGGGCTCAGAAAATGTTTTTTGAAATGACACTAACACGAAGGGAGGTTTGATCTTGCAGAGGCCAGAGGAGGAGGTCTCCTGGCTGACTCCACAGACACAGCTCAGAGGCAGACTGAGCACCCCCTTCGCTCATCCTAGGGACCTGCTTCAAGGGAGCTTTGGTGTGGCTTGCATCGGGTCCCTGGGCTGCATGGTGAGCTTGGGAGCCCTGGCTTTGCTCTGGAATAAGGGAGGCTGGAGGTAGAGGGAAAGCCCCATCCAAGCCCTTCTGCCACCCTGGGCCTGCCTTGGTTCAGGTGGGCCTCACCTCTTACGTCTAGACGAAGGCATGGCCCCTCGCTGGCCTTTCACCCCACCCTCTATCAGTGTCTACAGGCTGACTCCAGAGGGCCCTTCCTGATGCGAGTCCTACCAAGTCTCACTTCGGCCTAAACTCCTTTGGCATCAAGTTCAATGACACCAGCCTAGCAAACCTGCTTCAGCTTCTGTCCTCCCTCCCTCCGCCCGCTTCTCTTCTCCCTTCCACCTTCTTTGTCCTTCTTTTTTCTTTCTTCTTTTCTTTCCTTCTTCCCGCCTTTTCCCCATTCTCCCCTCCGTTTCTCCTTTCTTTCTCTTTTCCTCCGTGCCTTTTATTTTTCTTTTCCTTTTATTAAAAAAGTTTAAAACTATCAAAAAATTAATGAAATTACTGCATATTACACTTAGTGGTGGATACATGTGATTACGCATTTGTCTAAATCCAGAGAATGTGGAAATCAAGAGCGAACCCCTGATGCACACGGTGGATCCGGTGACCTCAACACATCAGCACCTGTTCCTCAGTTGTTGTGAAGGCACCGCCCTGGTGGGGGCTGTTGATTGCGTGTGGGGGAAAGGGGTATACGGGAACAATATGAGTATATACTGTACCGTCCGCTCAGTTTTGGTGTTAACCTAAAACTGCTCTTAAGAAAGTCTTCAAAAAAAACCCCGAAACATTTTTAGGTTTCCAGCAAAGGCAGATAGCCATATAATAAACAGCATGCACCCTGTACTCGCTTTTGGAGAGGACTCTTACAGATGTCACTGAAGTCTCCATGTGACCTGCCAAATCTTTTTGCTTCTTTGACTCATTTTTTTTTTGTTTGGATTTTATGTTCTGCCGTTCCCTCCAGGTGGGGAGGCAGCAAGCAGGTGGCCACTCACGCTTTTACGCCGGGTTGTTCCTCACCCATTCACACGCTGCGCCCTGTTCATCCCCTCATCCATGTATCCATTGAGTTGAGGGTCCATGGATTCATCCACATTTCCTGGGAGTCTTCTTGGGTGGGAGCTGGGGACACGCAGGTGAATGAGCTGTGGTCTCTGCCTGAAGTTATTCAAGGTGCGGGGGAGGGACAGAAACAAAGCCCAGTGAAACCTGGGACCCAGTGGTTGCTCTGGAGCTGGAGTAGGAGCAGGACTAAGTGATGTGTGAGCTGAGCAGACAGAGCAAGTGTCTGCTGGAAAGGAGGCTGTGAGGACGGTGGACTTCCTGGAGGAGGCAATCCTCGGCTGTCTGGGCTCTGAACAATCAGCTACAGTTTTTTACTTGCTGCCAGAGCCTGGCCAGAGCTCCCCGGGGGGAGGGAAATAGTCCAGTGATCAACATGAGCACAGCACTTGGTTTGCAGGGACCAGAGGGTGGCCCAGCTGGGGATGAGGCTAAGAAGCCAGAGCCGGACACCAAGGGCTCCCCTCCTGCCCAAGACGCTGAATTGAGGCAGTGGGGAGCACCGGGTACCTTACAGAGGGGGTGGCACAGGCAGATTGGTGGCCCTTTGTCCTCCCTGGCCACAGTTTCTCCATTTGCAACCTGGCAAGCCTCAGGATTACCTGGACTCTAGAAGTGCATGCTAGAATCGTATCCTTCCTGACCCCTTTGACAATGAGCTTCCTTAGGGACAATTCCAGGAGGTCGAGGCGGGCGGATCACAAGGTCAGGAGATCCAGACCATCCTGGCTAACATGGTGAAATTAGCCGGGTATGGTGGCATGCACCTGTAGTCCCAGCTACTCCGGAGGGTGAGGCAGGAGGATCACTTGAACCCGGGAGGCAGAGGTTGCAGTAAGCCAAGACCACGCCATTGCACTCCAGGCTGGGTGACAGAGAAAGACTCTCTGCCTCAAAAAAAAAAAAAAAAAAAAAAGAGACAGAGAAAGAAACAGTTCCTGGGTCCCTGGCAGTTTGCAGTGTTTTGGTTTTCCCATACTTGGCATCAGACCGAATCTGGTGGTCATGAAGGCACAGCTCAAGCACGAGAGATGTTGGCATGATGTCACGGGTGCTGCAGCAGGGCCTGTTGGGAGGCCTCTCTCCCGACGTGGGTCCTGACACATCTCAGTGCAGTGCTCTTGCGGAATGGCACGGACCTCTTGACTTCCTGGACACCCTCTTTCTCATGAATAAGCCCAGGTTTCTTTAAGAACACAGTGGCCTCCCAGTTGGGAGAAACCTTGTTTGGGTTGAGGGCCAACCTCTCAAGCCTCTCAAGACTCTCCCAGGACACAGAAAATGGAAACTAGGAGCAGAGGACACGGAATGTCCTGTGGTATGAACGTTTGTGTCCGCTCCCCCCTAAATTTATAATCCTGAAAGTTAAAATCCTAGCCTCCAGTGTGACGGTATTAGGTGGGCCTTTGGGATTTGATTAGGTCAACAGGGGGTGAGGGGGTTGGAAACTTCTTAGATGGGGTCAGCGCCCATGTGAGAAGGCACACCGGGAAGATGGCCACTGTCTCCAGTATGTGAGGACACAGCAAGGAGGCAGTCTGCAAACCAGGAAGAGAGCCCTCGCCAGACACAGGCTCTGCTTGCACATCGAACTGGGACTTCCCAACCTCCAGAACTGTGAGAAATAAACGCCTGTAGTTTGAGCCACTCAGTTAATGGTATTGTGTTATAGCAGGCCTGACTGAGACAGAGAAGCCCCAAAGTACTCTGCTTCCCTTCTCTGATCAGTGAAGATTCCCACCCTTTTCCTGTGACTCAGGGTCTCTCCTAAATGACTGGGATTGGTGAGCCTTTTCCTAAGCCTTTGTCAGGCCTGCTGGAGACAAAGTTCTATGGTTTCCCAATGCTTGTTTCTCTTTTGTTGGTTGACAGATGGAAAAAGGATTTGGGGGAATGAGTTGAGGCAGCAGTCCCAGGCCTGGGAGTCAGGGGCATCAGGCACTGCCCCCGGCCTGCGCCTCCCCTGCCTCCCCCTGGCTTCAGACTCCCTCCTGAGGTAGGTGGACTGCATTATCTCTTGGTTCCTTCCAGCTTAAAAATTCTATGTTCTAAATCCATCCATCAAACCCTATTTTGAGGGCTTTGAAGTGAAGCCTGGGTGTTTTTACCTTATCCCACACACCTACCTCACACCTTCCAGAGTTCCAACATCTCTTTTGATTGGCATGTCAAGTGGACACATTTCTGGACCGGAGGGGCCCCGATTGGGAGGCTCTGTTTCCGAGGAGCTGGCTGCTCACTTCCAATTCCTGCAGGTTTGTTTGCTCCTGAGGGCACGTTGCACAACGAGGAATAAGGTCTCCTACATTATTACCCCTGCATCACCTTGAAAGCCCCCTGCTTCTTCAGTGTGATGGGAGCAAGCATGGTGAGTGATGGATAAAGGAATAGTGGCAGTAGTAAACTTCAGAGGATGGAGGAAAAACACCCCAGTCAGCTCAGAATAAGATCCTGCGCATGGTTATGTAACAAACCCAGGTGTGTGGGCACTTCCGTTGAGCCACTGTCCTGCTTCCCAAATCGACTGGTGAAGAAATTTCTAGTGAAGGCCCCTATGGTCAACACGGAGTAACTGTACACACCCTCTTTCTGGACATGGTGTCAATGGGCTGGCCAACCATACTTGGCTGCTGGCCTACATTTCCCAGCTTCCCTGGAGGTGGGGGGACTCATGTGACTGGCTCTGGCCAATGGGCTGTGACTAGAGGTGATGGGTGTCACTTCTGGGCTGAGGCAGTTATAAGCCAGTGGGACTCCCCTGTCTTCCTCTTCCCCTGCCACGGAGGTGCTGGAGGCCACGACGGGGTGGCTAGAGGGATAGGAGGGCCACCAACAGCCTACAGGAAAAGAGGACATGTGAGCCTTTCTTGCGTAAACTTCTTAAAGAGATTAAGTTGTGCAGCGGCCCAGCCTGGGTTGCCCTAACACGAGGAGGTGGACACAACAGTGCCCGTGTCATTGGAAAACCCGACTTTGAATCCTGGCTCTTCTGCTACTGCCTGTGCAGCCTGGAGCTCCTTGCACAGCTTGGCTTCCCTCCTGTAAAACGAGATGCCGACGTCCAACTCAGGCAGTGGTGGGGGACGGGGGGCAGGGACTAGGAAGAGTGGATGTCGAATGTCCAGCCTGGCGCATGAGGGGCACAGTCTGGGTCTGGATCAGCTCTCTGTGAGCCCTGCCCTGTGACTTCACTCCCGCTGAAGGCTCAGTCACCTGGGGGGACTATTCCGTGAACAGCGAGGTCACATCCACCCCGCCATATGTGCCTTTGGTCAAAGTTGCAGAAGACTGTGGTTGGGCGTGAACCCAGCACTTTGCAGAAGTGTGAACTCTTAATTTCCCTCCCCCACAGCCACACACACAGGAACGAAGGCAGCAGAACCAAGCAGGGACCCATCCTGCCCCAGGCCTGAGCTTTCTTAAGAGGCTGCATGGGGCAGAAAGGTAAAGTCATCTCTTCCTCATCTAACACTTGCAGGAGCAGGGGTGGATCTGATGCCTAGATAATTTCAGTTAGTGGAGCACTCGGGGAGGAGTGAAAACAGGGCTTCTTCACCCTATTATGTCCACGAGGGTTTCCTGTAAGCACCAGAGAAATGTGTCTTTTATCTAATTCCCTTTTCCTTGTGCAGTAATTTAGTTCTGCGAGTGAGTTCATTGTTTCTCTTGTTTTTAATTCTGTGTTTATTTATTAAACACAAAAATGAAAATGAAACCCAGCTACACACCGAGCTAGAACTTCAGGGGCTGAAGAGTTTCAAAGTCCCAAGCTAGGACAAAACGGTGGCAGGGACCCTGTGAGTGGGAGTTCAGGCTCAACCAGCCGTGGTCTGGGCTTGAAGACATTCGCTGTCCAGTCATTGTTACTCTTTTCTGAGGCTGACAAGGAGGATCACCAGTTCATGTCAACATTCTCTTTGCAGATATTAAATGCAGGGAAATCCTTATTTATTTATTTTTAAAGACAGGGTCTGTCACCCAGGCTTGAGTGCAATGGTACAATCAGCCTAGAAGTCATGGGCTCAAGTAATCCTCCTGCCTCAGCCTCCCAAGTAGCTGAGACTACAGGCCTGTGCCAGTATGCTTGGCTAATTTTCTTTTCAAATTTTTGTACAGATGGGATCTTATAATGTTGCCCAGGCTGGTCTTGAACTCCTGGTCTCAAGAGGTTCTCCTGCCTCAGTCCCCTAAAGTACTGGGATTGCAGGTGTGAGGCACTGCACCCGGCCTGGGGGGTAATTTCCACGGTGTTTTATGACTTTGTAGAAAAGGCCTGTGGCCCCTGAGCCCCCGAGGGCAGGGTCTGTGTCTGGGTAGCTGGGCTCTGCTCATCTGGGCCCAGCTCATTGTCTCACGCAGAGCAGAAGCTCGCATTCATTTCCTGGGGTTGGCATAACCAAGTATTGCTAACTGGGTGGCTTCAAATGAGAACAAACAAGTGCTTATTGTCTGACAGGTGGGGAGGCTTGAGTCTGAAGTTGCCCTGTCTCAGGGCCACGCTCCCCCTCCAGACTCTCGGGCAAGACCCTTCCTTGCCTCTTCCTAGCTTCTGGTGGTTGTCAGCATTCTTTGGTGTTCCTGGCAGCTGTCTGGGTCCAGTGTCTGCCTCCATTGTCACCGGATGTCTTCCTTGTGTGTCTCTGTGTTCACATGGCTGTCTTTGTAGGAGGACACCAGTCATTGCTTGGAAGGCCCACCCTAACCTAGGATGACCTCATCTTAACTGATTACATTCGCAAAGAGCCCGAGGCACATTCACAGGTACAGGGCTTAGGGCTCCAGCATACTATGGTGGGGGGCATGATTCCACCCACAGCAGCGCACAGTGAATAGTTACCAAGTGAACCATGAGGTGCTTTGGGAGCGGGGAGGGCACTGGAAAACGAGGGCGAACGGGCCGCAGAAAGGAGGGCTTTCATCTAAAACGTGTCTGTGTGTTCAAACATTGCGTGGCACTGTGGCAGGCGAGAAAGGCACAGTCGTAGTCAGTTCGGCTTTGCCGAAGCACAGGGTCTTTCTCTTCCTAGGGCCATTGTGCATTTTTGTTGACTGTAGATTCTTTCCCTTTATTCAGCAACCGCAGTGAGGCCAGATCCCAAGCTGAGTTCTGATGAGACGCAGAAGCAACGGACACAGCTCCTGCCCCCAGGGAGCTCCCAGCCAAGCAGGAGAGAAGGCTGTGGCAATGATCCTTCTGGTACCACAGCTGCAGAGGTCGTCTAGCACTCTGGGGGGATTGGGGGAAAATGGGGCAGAGCCAGATGTTAAAAACCCTATCCTTAGCCAGGCGTGGTGGCGGGCGCCTGTAATCCCAGCTACTCAGGAGGCTGAAACAGGAGAATCGCTTGAACCCAGAAAGTGGAGGCTACAGTGGGCCGAGACTGTGCCACTGCACTCCAGCCTGGGTGAATGAGCGAGACTCTGTCTCAAAACAAAAAGCAAAAAACAAAAAAGAAACCCTGTCTGGAATTTTTGACATTTATTTTATCGAAGTCAGGGCTGCTGGTCTGAAGAATGTTTGACCTCATGACTATTGAGGGACACTGGGGCTCCCTGCCCGGGGTCAGGATGTTCTCTGCAGATATCAGGGTGTAGGTGCCGGTGACAAGGGTGCTTTGCCGCCGTGGCCCAGAGCTGGAAGCACAAGCTCTCAAAGGCCAGTTGTGAAGCTTCCAGGGGAGATGGTCCTCTCAGGAAGAATAAGAGCCATCCTGTAGACTTTGCTGTTCCAGAAGGCTCCGTGGTGAATACATAATTAGGCCCTCTGTAATTACCAGTTTGAATCTGCCTAGGACACTAGGGCTCCCACCCCCTAATTTACCTTATAAATTTATTCTGCTAAAAAAGTCGAAAATGTCAGTCTTCTGTGAAAGCTGCATAAATGAATTATCTCCCCGATGACAGAAGGTGGGGAGCGGGGAGGCTTCCAGAGGACATTCTTCACTGTGAGTGTCGGAAAGTGCTCCATGCTCCACGAGCATCCAGCAGAGAGCCGAACCAGGCTGCTTCCCATGCCCACAGAGGGCCAGGTTCCAGCAGGTTCTGTTTAGCTGGTAGGCTGGGTAGCCAGCCCCGGCAGGGTAAGCAGAGGTGGCTTTAAAATCAGCCTGTGTGGCCGCTGTGAGAGAGCCTTGCCTTAGCGTGCAGACCCAGTGATGGAGGCCCACAGACAGAAGGAAAGGAAGGAAAAAGCATGGCAGCTTCTTAAAGAGGGTCTCATCCAACCATGTCGCACGTACCTCGATGCACCCAGGATAGTCTCACACCACAGCGTGACAATCACCTCCTTGATTCTTTCACAAAGAATAGTTTTACAAAACTATTTATTACAATGTACGAGGCTGGGCACGGTGGCTCATGCCTGTAATCCCAGCACTTTGGGAGGCCAAGGCAGGAGGATCACTTGAGGTCAGGAGTTCAAGACCAGCCTGACGAACATGGTGAAACCCCGTCTCTACTAAAAATACAAAAATTAGCCAGGCGTGGTGGCAGGCACTTGTAGTTTCAGCTACTTGGGAGGCTGAGGCAGGAGAATCACTTGAACCCAGGAGGTGGAGGTTGCAGTGAGCTGAGATAGCGCCACTGCACTCCAGCCTGGGTGACAGAGCAAGACTCCATCTAAAAAACAAAACATAACAAATGTACGGCCAGTCTTTAATGACATTCTAGGAGGTTTGGGAAACAAAGTTATTTTAAAAGCCCCCACCTCCCCAGTCTCATAATTCTCATACAATAGCTGTGGTTATTTCTGAATCTCCTTCCAGTCTTTTTTTTTCCTATGTAATCTATTATTTTCCCCCTGAATAATTAGCCACACGGTTCAGTTGCTACAACCTTTAATTTTTAATTTCTTTTTTTTTTTTTTTTGTTTTTGAGATGGAGTTTTGCTCTTGTCGCCTAGGCTGGAGCTCAGTGACAAGATCTCAGCTCACTGCAAACTCTACCTCCTGGGTTCAAGCGATTCTCCTGCCTCAGCCTCCTGAGTAGCTGGGATTACTGAGTAGCTGGTGAGCAAGGTGTCTACCACCCTGCTCAGCTAATTTTTGTATTTTTAGTAGAGACAGGGTTTCATCATTTTGGCCAAGCTAGTCTCGAACTCCTGGCCTCAGGTGATCCACCCGCTCTAGCCTCCCGAAGTGCTGGGATTACAGGTGCGAGCCACTGCGCCTGGCTGGCCATGGCTTTTCTAGTTTGCCTGTGTTAGGTCTTGTACTGAGGTCAGCTGGCTCAGTCACTGATATCCTCCTATGTGCCTGTCACAGGCACGGGAGACAAGGTAGGATGTGGACTGTCTGCTTCAAGAAGCTCAGAGCCCAGTGACCTGCCACTACAGACAACAACTCTAGTGTTTTCCTCTGGGTATTGGCAAAGGTTAGCCTGGTCCCTGGCACAAAGTAGGTGTGCTATGATTTAAACGGGTCCCCTCCAAAATTCATATTGAAACTCAATCCCCGTTGTGGTGATAGTCAGAGGTGGGGCCTTTAGGGAGGTGATTGAGTCATGGGGGCTCTGCCCTCATGAGTGGATTAGGAGGGAAAGGGCTGGAGGGAACTAGCTTAGGCCTGTTTGCTCCTCTGCCACGTGAGGATACAGTGTTTGTGCCCTTGGGAGTATGTGGCAACAAGTCACCATCTTGGCAGCAAAGACTGGGGCCCTCACCAGACACCGAACCTTTTGACATCTTGATCTTCAACTTGCCAATCTCCAGAAATGTGAGAAATCAATGTCTATTTTTTTTAGACAGAGTCTTGCTCTGTCGCCCAGGCTGGAGTGCAGTGGCGTGATCTCGGCTCACCACAACCTCCACCTCCTGGGTTCAAGTGATTCTCCTGCCTCAGCCTCCCAAGTAGCTGGGATTACAGGCACCCGCCATCAAGCCTGGCTAATTTTTGTATTTTTGTAGAGATGGGGTTTCACTATGTTGGTCAGGCTGGTCTTGAACTCCCGACCTCAGGTGATCCACCTGCCTTGGCCTCCCAAAGTGCTGGGATTACAGGCGTGAGTCACCGCACTCGGCAGTGTCTATTCTTTCTACATCACCCAGTCTCAGATATTTTGTTACGGCAGAACCAAGACAAGGTGCTTCATCTCTATTAGCCGATTATGTACGCCAGTGAAATCTGGGGGAGATTTCCCATTTCATTCCTGAAATGTTGACGTGTGTGCCGTAGATTGAGTTGAATGTGAATCTCCTGTTTCATGAGCATAAGGCCTCCTTAATAATATCTATCGTTTATTCAGTGCCTCCTCTGTGCCAGGCCTGTGCTGGGGGCTTTCTGAGAGCTCATTTGCTGAGATCCTCCCAGAGGCCTTGGATGTAACAGAGGAGGACCTGGGATGCTGAGAAGAGAAACTGCATGAAGGCTTGGAGCTGGCAGTGGGTGCAACTTGACCCTGGTGATCTTGGAAGCGTACATCAAAGCTGTGTGTGCCCTGTCCTGCTTTTCTCACAGGCTTCTGGGAGGACACACTCAAGTCAGGGAAGCAAAAGGGCTGTGTACGCTAAAACTCTGTCCCAACATGAGTTGTAGACAAACAACTTCAAATTTCACCAGCAGAAACTCTGTCTTACCCCACTCTTTCCATCCATTTCTTGCTGTTTCTATTATCTGGTTTCATAACCACGGTGTGTCTTGTTGGACTTTGCTGTCTATCACAAACAAACAAACAAACAAACAAACAAACAAACAAACAAACAAACAAACAAAATCTCTTCTGCTAAGCGAGTATACTGTTTCCTTATTCCAAAACTGTTTCTCTGTCATTCTCTTCCTTCCTCCATGTCTATCCAGCATTGACTTTGTCTTTGCTGTTCTAGTTCCACATCTGGTGATGTTTCCAGCTGTCTGTTATGAGCTTGCAGGATGGTTGGAAATCAAACCCGGGTATAGGACAGTATACTGGTTATACACAGAGACAGACCCGGGGCGATTTGCACTCTACCTCATGGTGGCTGACTTCAGGCTTCCTGTCTAAGGGGGATAAAAGTCTTTCTCTTCCTAGGATTAGGTAAGATAAACGGCCTAATAATGTAATTAGACAGAATGTCTCTTTGAATGAGCAGGCCTTGAGGGTCTTGGAAGAATTTTGCAGTCTGTGCTCAGGACCCCAGACCCCTGCTGCTTTGCTCCCGTGACACTCGAGACACACGGCCATGAGGGCTGTGCTGTCACTACTCAATAGCAGAGCGGTGTCATGAACTTTTGTTTCCCATTGCTCTGTTCTTTGGAGCTGGGGTGGTGTGTCAGATTCAGGTTTGTCTGAACCTGGAAGCTCGGTAGCATCACCTCACAGCATTGCCGTCTTTGGGCCCATCTGTATCCCGTGGTGTGCTCGGTATACAGCAGGCGTCCCATCCATGTGTGTTGTTGAGGGAACAAATCACAGCCTGGTCTGCTGCATGGTGGCAGACCAGGCCAGGAACTTTGCTAAGACCCACTCATCACCGCTTGTACAAAGCACTGAAGCCCATCTGATAGGGAGAACACGGAGCCTGAGAAATGAATGCCCTTTCCCCAGCCGACTCAGCCAAAGCCTGAGCCTCCAGATGGGCACCGCTGGCAGCATGTAGCAGGCTGGGGTTTGCAGGGCAGGGGAGCCATTCTAGTTCAAGGCAGCAGGCAGCCCTCATGGCCGGTGGGGAAGGGGCTGACAGTCACTGGCCATTACTCCTAGTAGCAGGCAGGTTTTAGGGAATGACGCCTCCATTTTTCACTTAGAGGAAACCCTTGATGTGTGCCGTAGCAGTGGATCTGGGAGCTAATGCCACGGCTGTAATTCCTGTCACCTTCTCGCAGCTCAGTGGGAGCTTCCGATGAATAACTCGTGGTGTTCGGGGGCTGTGTACATCTGTGGCAGGTGTCACTGTCAGAGGTCGGGCAGGGCACTGGTGCTCCACCTTGCCTTGTGTTTAATTAAAAGAGGAAATATGTCAGAACTGACGTGACCACTGTCCAGCCTGCCAGGTCCTTTCCCACCACAGCGAAAGCAGCCGTTAAAGATGCTCATCTCACGAGGAGAACGAGTCTCATGCTTCTGGGGAGAAATCACCATCTGCTGAGGGTTTCCTGGCCTTTGGGGGTTCCCCTGCCACCTCCTCTGGGCCATCAGGGGCTCCCCTGCATTTGCCCCTTAATTGGGAAGTGTAACCCTTAGGGACGGGTTGGAGCATGGGAACAAAACAATTCAATAAAGTCACAATAAAGCATCCAAACCCTTTCATACTTTCCTCTTTCTTTAACTCAATTTATTTTTCATTTTGTGGACAGAAATTTAGTCTGGGTATTAGTTTATGATTTTTACTGAAGGAATTACTCAACACACACACATATAAAAAGGAAATATTATTTTTATCATTTATTTTGTGCCATGTATACCATAGGAGAAAAAAACGGAGCAAAATCACTTCAGTACCGCTGTGTTTTTCATTACAAAGTTATTACATATAGAAATTACTCCAAATTATCTGAAATGAATGGAAATTATGAGGTTTAAATTCCCCAGGTTACTGCAGGCACAGCTCTGGAAATTTATTTTGTCATCTTGCTGAACATAATTGCTACAACAAAATTTCTTCCATTTTACAACTGCAGCATAACTTATTTATACCGGTGTGGCTGTAATTTTACATCAATAAGTTGCATGGGAAGGAATACACAGGTGGTAATTGAAAACAATAATTTGTACTGAGGTCCAGGTGGAACGGTTGGCTCGGAAGAAGGCTCCAGTTATTATCGGCAACAGCTTTGTGTCACTGTGGCCTCTTCTCATCCCCTTAGCCAACACCGGTCAGACCATCCAAACACCTTCAATCACATCCCTGTGGCTGCCGTGGTGAGAGCTGCAACTCGCCTGACTTTCCACCCAGGCCCATGTATTCTGCTCTGGAAAGTGAGGCCACAGGGTGCTGGGGGTACCCAGGGAGGCCTGTGCCACCTCTGTGCCAGCTCCTGCCCTTTCCTTCTGCTGCTTTCCAACTTGCCTCTGGGTTGGGTACATTTAGGTACCCGGAGCTAATTAAGGTGTTTGATAGATTTCGATTGGAGTATGAGTTCTTGCCAGAAACATCAACAATTCGATTCCCCAAGCACAACGCAGAGCGTTAAATCCACTAATGCTTTATACATTACTGTGTTCCTTCCCCGCTGGAATGTGTGGTCTGGGTACAATACCGAGCCGGTCCCCAAACAGGCGTCCTCACTCTTCAGTCTCTAATTGTTCCTGTTAAGCAGATACAAATAATGAAACTGCAGATGCCTGTGCTAAATCCCAACAGCTGATGAATCTACCCGTTTGAATCCGGAGGTCCAAATACAGATTTAAAACAATTGACCGTAAATCTGCCTTATTTAGAATCCAGATCATCAGTGTGGTCTGGGAGCATGTCAGAGATGGTCTTTTTTGCTCCTGTTAATGTTCATTTCATGGTGTGTGTGTGTGTGTGTGTGTGTGTGTGTATGTGTGTGTGTGTGTGTGTTTGTGTGTGTGTGTGTGTGATGGGGTGGCGGGGAGAAAGAGTGAGGCAGGCAGAGGGGCTTTGTCACAAGTTCAAATGGGAAATGTTATTGCCACATCCATATTATAGAAGCCATTCTTGTTTCAGTAACTCCAAAGGCTTGAAATCACAGTGAAATCAGTTTTGTAAAAGGATCCAGATTAAACTAATACCAGAATGCACAGCAATCCAGTGTCTCAGTTTTCCCTGGGTAGCATTAATTATCTTTTGTTGTAGCAAATTGTCTGCCTTGTAAATTGAGCTGAAATGCATCTTCAAGCAGAGGCAATGTTTTAATATGTACATAATGGAACAACTTTCATAGCTTCCACATACTATAGAAATATGATTTCATCTTCAATAACGTGCCTGCGGTTAAAACTTTGTGGTGTACGGCCTTGTTTGTTGGCTTGCAACCTTAACCCTTCTCTATTAAATAGAGAGAAACCACTTACGTGTTTTCTAGGATACAAACTACCTTTGTTGAACTCACTCGAAAGCATCCGTGGCTGTTTCTAAAACGACAAAACAACAGATGAGATCTCCCAGAGTTCTCTTGCTTTCCCAGATCTGGAAGGCATATCTGAAACAAGGTGTTGGCTGGTTTTTATTTTTGTTTTTTGGTGAGCGCCCCCATTGCAGCATCCTCATTAGCTGAGCCTGTCAGAGGGATGCTAGCCTGACTCATGTCTCTCTCTCCTTCTCTGTTCTTCCATAAGTGAGTGCTTCCCCCTCACTTCCTTTGTAGTGCATCACAGCACAGATAGGAGTTTTCAGAGCCTGGGCTTGAGGGTGGGGGAGACCTCTCTACTGAGTCAGATGTCTACAACTCCAGCTTAGCATTTACTGAAGCTTCATCTTTCTCAAACTGCTTAAGGATACAAACTAATTAATCCTCACAGCCTCATAAAACGCTTGTTAGGAAGGTGATCATTACTGCCTCCATCCCCAGTCTTCCCCATTTCCCATCACCAGACACCTCATTGTTGCTAGCTCTCAACGACAGAGGCTGACAGCCGGAGTCAGAACTGAAAATTCCCTCCTGAATCCCTCATTTGAACCACTTTAACTCTCTCTCTCTCTCTCTTCTTTTTCCTTGTCTGTGCTCTACACAGGGCAGATGGATGGTCACTAGACCACTGAATTCAAACTCATGGATGTGTGTGGGTCTTCAAAACAGAGCTCTTCGCATCTTCAGGAAAACGGTCTTCCCTGCAGTTTCAGTGACACAATTTGAAGACTCAGTGACAAAAGAGAAAGCAGCAGAGAGACCCTTTTGCATAACACACACACACACACACACACACACACACACACACACACACACACCACAGCCACTCGGATCTCTATATGTGAGGGGTGGGGGTGGAATTTGGTGCATTCTGATCATCTTCATGAACAATGTTTCCCCAAGTCGACCAACTGGGTGATGCCAGTCCCTACCAAATTTGAATTGATGACTCAACTAAAGAATTAAAATTAGCAAGACAAGAAAATTCCAAATGAGGTGAGAAAGCTGTAGAAATAGTTCCAGATCCCCTAGTACTGAGCCATTCAATATCATTTCTGATGACAGGGACAGAGCTAGGAACATTCAATGTGGGTGTGAGTCCTTTTCATATACAGGGAGCTGGGTAAGTATTTTTTAAGGAAAATAATACATGAATCAGGAACAGTGAATTTGATTTAACCCTTCAGAGGCTGCAGATACAAAGGCAGCAGGCAATGGTGCCTGTTTTCCTACAGCCTACCTATGTTGCATGCAGTTAAACAACAGTCGGAAATGTACTCCCGCATCAAGGCCAGGTATTACTTGCAGAAAAAAATAAGGTTCGAATGATGTCATGTTTTAACAAAAGCAATGTTGTTAAATTCAGTACACAAAAAGAATCAGCCAAACAACTGTTGAAAGGCAAGTTTTGTGGTCCTGACTCTGCTATCGGGTGACAACGTGAAGAACTCCTCCAAATGCAGCAAAGCTTTAATTGAGTGCTTTTGGCGCTCAGAAATTTGCTGTAATTTTCAGAAATGACATAAAATAATTCTAGAAGATATGGCAGGAAGCCCAAAAGGCCTCTTTTGTCTTTTTATGCCTCTGGATTTGATAGCTGCTAAAGATTCTAGAACTGTAAGGAAAGAGATAAGGACCACCTTGGGAGCCTTATTAACATGTACATAAATATGCTTGGTTTCTCCACTGCAGTTTCCTCACAAGTTAGAGTAAGTCAATCCACTGATCAGATCGGAGCATCGTATTCATGCTCATCTTCACAGTCAATAATACTTATAGATCCGGAGGAACAGAAATTAACAGTCAGGGGTTGCTTCCGAATCTGCCCTATACCTGTGAATATGAAGCGATTTGCCTTCTCTTTGCATGGACTTCTTCTTCTTTGTTTTAAAGCACCAGAAACGAAGCCCAAAGTGATTTGGGAAGATGTGCTGTGTATTGCTACAAAGTTGACTGCGTTTTAGAGGGTGGATCTGTGTTAAAAAGAAAACAACAAAAACAAATGAAATGTCAGTTTTCTTTCTGCAGAAACATTAGGAGTTCCCATTGCTACTGACACTTCTTATCTTGATTCTTTCCAAATTTTTGTAAAGACATAAGATAAAATATAACAGCTCAGAAGGCAAAGATAACATTGTGGAATCTCGAATAGAGTCCAACCTCAGCTGAGTTAAGTATTGAGAATCGTTCAAGGAATTTTAAACAAAAAGTCTGGCTTGGGGGTCACGTGTCTGTTTAATCTGCCCCCACTGAATGGCGTGTTACATGCAGCACACACAGGGAATTAAAGCCCCACATAAGGTTAATAAAAATGCACTCTGACTTGATGAAATGATTTCTGGTTTCTGAACTATTCCTCTATAAAGAAATTTAAAGTGAGAATATGGAGGATTATCTGCTGGAATGCACTGTGAAGCTAGAAAAAGAATAGCAGGGAAATATTTGCGAGTTCAAAAAGCTTTTTGACATCTGCTGTGTGTGTAAAGATAGTGCAGAAAAGGTGGCATTTATTTCCATCTGATTCCAGCATGCACAAAGCCCCAGCCTTGGGCCCAGCACACAGTAGGTCTGCAGCAGGTGCTGGAGGAATGCCTCTGGTTTTATTCTGCTAGCTCAGGACCACATTTGGACCCACACTTTTTCCTTTTACATTTTCATATGTGAGCCACCTGCACCCTCTTTTTGGGGGGTGGGGCGGGAGCAGGGGTGACTTTTATTTTAAACAAAGGCTTGGTGAGGAAGAGGTGGGGTGGGGTGGTGCAGCGACCTTCTCAGGAGCGTCCTGGATCCCCCTCTCGCCTGCCTGGAGTGCTAAGGCAGGATTGGAGACCGGGCTGTGGGCCTAGGTCGGCCACCCCCCTCCCGCCCCGCCTTCTGTCTGGGCATCTAGAGAATGGGGAAACATTAGTGCGGGGCCAGCTGCGGAAGCTAGGCAGGGTCGAGGGGGAGGTCAAGGTCGGCCGAGAGGCGGCTATTGATCCGGTTTGGAACTCGAGACAGGGAGCGCAGCAAGACTAAAGGGGGAGCTGTGAGACCAGACATTAACAGCTTTCCGCGCTGATGAGGCCCGTGCCAGACGGGCAGAGGGAAAAAGAGGAGACTGGAGTGGCAGCTGGGATCGCTCCCTGACTGCGCCCGGCCGCCTCGCGGGAGAAGAGGAGGAGGAGGAGGAGGGGGCGGGGGAGGAGGAGGAGGAGGAGGGGAGGAAGATGCGGAGGAAGCGGGGGAGGAGTAGGACGAAGGGGCCAGCGCAAGGCTGGGCAGGGGCAGGGCAGCCTCTCCCCGGCTGCCGCGAGGTGGAGCGCGCCGGCGGGCGGCGGCATGTCCGGCCCTGCGCCCGCCCGCCCGCGCGTCCCTCTTCCCGCCGTCGGGGCAACGCGGGGCCAATGAGGAAGTGCTCCTCGGGTCGGCGGGGCCCGCGCCGCCCCATGCCCGCTACTTCCTGCTAGGGGTGGGGAGGGGGTGCCCCCTCCCCATGCCGGCCCCTGACCGCACGCGGGGTGGCGGCTGCAGCTGGGACCCCGAGCGCCCTTGCGCAGCCCGGGGAGGGGCCCCCTTTTCCTGAGGGGTCCTCCCTGCGCCTCCTCGCCACTGGCGGGGTCTCCCTTCCTTGGAAGCAACCCGGGGAAGGTGGAAGTCGAGTGTCAGGATTTCGAGTTCCGGACCGCCGCTGGCGCTAGGCTGCAGGCACGCCGCGGCGTTTTGGGTCCAGACCTGTCCCTGATGCGCTGTGTGTCCTAGGGCAAAGTGCTCACCCTCTCTGGGCTTCACATCGCCAGTTCTCAGAAAGAGAGCGCGAATTGATCTTTAAAATTTAGAGTCTGGGCGAGTGGGGATGGCCAGCTTATGAATGTCTCGAGAAGTTTATTAAAGGTGCGTGTGGGCATATTTTTCTTACTTAAGCCACTTTCCTGGAAAGATTTTCGCGGTGAGAAGGGATGGCGGAAGAGGGAGGCCCTTCTAGACTTTGGACCACGTGGAGGGGGAGTGTTGTGTGTGGACAGTCGGGTGCAGTCTGCCCCGCCAGGGCGAGGAGGTGCAAGCCCGCACCCCGCCCCCGATCTCCATCTGCTTGGCCTCGCGTCCGCCGACCCTGGAGCCCACAGTTTACAGAACTGCAAGCCAGGGCACATTTTATTGTTATTATTTTTTAGCGTATGGGACTGGAGGGATCTCTTTCCGTTCGCGCTCACAGACGCTGGGCGCTGTTATACTGTTGGTGCCATCGCCCCACCCAAGACCTTCAGGGCAAAAACAAAAACCCCGTGTGCCCCCCGAGGAAAAAACCCCGAGGGAGGCGGCGCTCCCGGAGGCGTCACGGCCTCGCTACGCGCCCGGGTGAAGCGGCTGGAGCCAGGCCTGGGGGCGGAGTGGGGTGGGTGCAGCTAGACTCGCCCGCAAAGCCCAGCCGGAGCCAGGCCCCGACCCGCCCTGGCCGCCTCCGGAGAAACCCTGAGAAGGGAGAGGAGGCCAGCCGCGTGGCGCGCCCAGCCCTGGAGGCCAGGTCATCAAATGGACGAAGTTGGCTTCAGCCTGGGGAGTGGGGGGGTCTCCACGGGGGCCGTGGTCTGGCCTTGTCCCCGGGCCACGGACAGGCCCCACAACTCCTCTCGTCCTCGCCGGCTGGAGATCAAACGGCTGACAAGGCAGCTGCGTCCTTCCCAGTCTGACAGGCATTTCCAAGTCCTACCCTGGGACGAGGAGCGCGGGAGGCGGGGTGCGACTTCCAGGTTACTGTGATTGTCAGGGGCGCCTCCTGGAGTCACCCACTCGAGTATCTGCGGAGATCTGGCCACACCTACTCCTGAGCCCGCAAGTCCTAGTCCCTCTCCCACGTGGGGCGCCGCGGTCCCTTTACCCTCTCGCTGGCCGTAGACCGGGTTTAGGAGGTGGGGCCGTGTTTGACCCCTAGGAGTCAAAGGGGGTGAGGTGAGGGGAGGGGGCAAAAATTCGGGTGAAAATCCTTTTTCAAATGGGACTCAAACAAGGTCTCAGACACTTCTCCCCCACCCCCCTTATGTGCTCTTGAGTCTGTCCTCTTGATGTCGTTTATTTTGTCTTCCTCACCCTCCCAGAGTCTGTAATACCAGGATTTATATGGAGACACTTTTTGGAAGTTGAACTTCAGCATCCACCCGCCCCCCACAACCGTAAAATAAAAGTAAAAACTACCAAGACTTTTCCAGGGAAACGAAGCAATTCTTCATGTCCCCCACCCCCCATGTCGACCCCAACCCTTTTCTACAGTCCACACCCCCACCCCCAAAGTCCAAGTCCGAAAGAGCTTTCGGGTGGGTGGAGACTTGCACTGATTCAATGTAGTTCACTCACACAGCACCCCACCCCCCCTTCTCAGGGGGTCCTGCTCCCAGGAGGGAGGAGATATAAGGACGATTTTTCTTGCATTAAAAAATATGCTGCCCAGTGGCCCCCGCCCCCTCCCTTTTTGGCGCAGCCGGGGCTCGGGGGAGATGAGGAACGCACAAAAACGCGGTTTGCACGTGTGGCCTGCCTGGGCTGCCGGTGTGCGCACCGGCGAGTGTGTGTGTGTGTGTGTGTGTGCGCGCGCGCGCGAGTGTGTCTCTGTGTGTGCTTTCTTGTTCTCTTACAGGGTACAATGTTAAAAAGCCACCGCTAGTCGCCCCCAGTGCTCCGACTCTCTGGGTCTTTTTGTCTCTAGTGCAGATTAAACGTCACGTCCGCACTTGAACTTGAATTTTATCCCATTGTACAGAGGCAGCCCCAGCCATAGAGAGACCGAGAGCTCCCAGAGAACCCGGACTCCGCCATCTTCACGTTGCAATCTATAGCTCCCAGTCCGCGCCCGCACCGACCCAGGCGCACTGGGCGAGCCGCCCCTCCGCCCCGCTCCCCCCGGGCCCGCGGCGCCAGGGGAGCGCTGGGGAGCGCTCGCGGGGACTCGGCAGCCCCTCCGGCCGGCGCCAGCCTGCCAGGTGAACTGGGAAGGAGCCGCTCTTGGTGTCCCCCCAGAGCCTCGGAAGGGTCAGTCTCCGAGGAAAAAAAAAAAAGAAAAAAAAAAAAAGCAGGCAGCCCGCAGAAAACCCAGAAACAACCGAACTGGGGCAGTTTTACATTGCTTTGGGTTTTTTGAGGGGGCGGGGTGAGGGGGTACGAGACAAGTCCTCAAGTTTTCTTTGCTTTTTCTTCTTCTTCTTCTTCTTTTTTTTTTTTATTTGTTTGAATTTTTTCTTTTCCCCTCCTGGTAGAAGTGCGCTTTCCACCTACCAGACCTGAAAGAAAGTGTCAGGAGCCGGTGCAAAATTCAGTTTAAGTTCAAGAAGACATTTGCAAGTGCAAGAGGCCAAGCAGTTTGAAGAAGTGTAAGAGATTTTTTTTTTCCTTCGGAAGAATATATTTTTAAAGAAACCAGCTAGTCCGCGGAAAGCAACAGTAGTTTTTTTTTTTTTTTTTTTTGCCTCTTTCTCTTATTTTAGATAGAGAGGTTTTTCTTGCTTTTCCTCCTCTTTTTTTCTTTTTGCAAACAAAACAAAAAACAGCATAGAAGAAAGAGCAAAATAAAGAAGAAGAAGAGGAGGAAGAGAGGGCAAGAGAGGAAGGGAAAAAAAACACCAACCCGGGCAGAGGAGGAGGCGCGGCGGCGGCGGCGGCAGCGGCAGCGGCGCGGCGGCAGCGGCGGCGGCTCGGACCCCCTCCCGCGGCTCCCCCCATCAGTGCAGCTCTCCGGGCAATGCCAGAATAGATGCCGGGGCAATGTCCCGCCGCAAACAGGGCAACCCGCAGCACTTGTCCCAGAGGGAGCTCATCACCCGTAAGTGTCTGCGGCGTGCGCGCGAGGGGCCGGAGATGGGACTCCGGGCACCTAGGGCTGGGGACACCGAGCCCGGAGCAGCCGAGCCGGGCCAGGCGCCGGGGCCGCCGGCGGGCTGGCAGAGGCCACGACGTCGGCCTGGAGCATGGCGGGGCGGGGGCCATAGGAAAGTTTCTTTGCAGCTCGGGGAGTTGGGGCGCTGAGCAGCCAGACGCGCCTCGGGCTTGGGGGCCTGCGGAGCCGGCTCCAGGCCGGGGAGGGGGCGTGCAGGCTGGAGGAGTGTGTGTGTGCGCCGAGCCCGGCTGGACGCTTGCCCCTCCGAGCGGCGTGTGTGGCGGCGGCGGCGCTGGTGGCGGGGTTTGGAGAGGAGGGGGAGGGGGTTGGGGGAGCGGAGGGGGAGGGGGGAGCCGGGAAGTGGGGAAAAGTTGGCGAGCGCGTGGGTCCGCGCTGAAGGCGCGGGCGGAGGAGAGCGGGGTGCGTTCCGGGCTGGGGGAGCTGGAGGGCAACGGGCAGCCGCTGGCTCCGGGTCCCCGGTCGCCGCGCCCGGCCCAGCAGGGCGCTGGCCACGCCGGTCCTAGGATTCCGCTGCCGCCTTTCTCTCCCCTCCTCCTGCTATTTGCAAAATAATCCAGCTGCGCGGCTGTTTGCCGGGCTCAAGCCCCCCTCCCCACCCCCCATTTCCCCACCTCCGTCTGTCTCTTGGGATGATCTTGTCTTCTTTCCCCCACTCCAAAAAAGGTGGGGGGATTGGGGTTGGTGAAAAATCCCCGCCACGAGAAAAAATAAAATGCTGTCAGTTAGGAGTGGGAAGAGAGTGATGCGCTTGTAAAATAGTAAAAGAAAAAAAAAAAGAAAGAAAAAATGAGACCCATCAATCTCATATCCATCTTTCTATCTCAGTATCTTTCATCTTTCCTATCTAAATAAACAAGGCAGGTCGCAGTGGAAATCCACCCGCTGAAATCGTGTAGATTTCAAGCATGTGGCGGGGCGGGCAAAGTCAGGCGGCGCGGCAAGAGAAGCAGCGGTTTCCACCGTCCCTGTTGGGTTTATTTAGCAGAGGGAAAAAGCGAGCGGGAGCGGGCCAGGTACGGGGTTTGCAGGGGAGCCCGCCCCGGGTCCCCGCACACTTGCACCGGGAAGGTGGCTCCGCGGCGCTCCCCGCCCGCCGCAGCCCGCGGGGCCGCTTCTTCGCTGCGCGCGAACATTTCCCCGCCGTTCTTTCTCTCGCGGTGCCTGGGTCGCCGTTCCTTTTTTATTTTTTAATTGCAATAGAAATAAAACATCCTTTGGGTGCCATCGAGACCGCGGGCAGGTTGTAAGCCTGCAATCCGCCGCTCACCTCTCCGGGCTGGGGCCGGGCTGCCCGCGCGGAGCTAGAGAGGGCTGCGCGCCCAGCCGCCGCCGAAGACTGGCTGCGGGGTGGCCGAGAGCCGAATATTTATGTTATATTTTAAAAAATTTAAATAAATAAATAAATATATAAAGGGATTCTCCCCTCCCCTGAAAACCCAGCATAGGAGCCATCTGCTCGGAGCAATTGCTGTTGCCATCTCTCCTTTGTTACAGCAGATACATTAGTAAGAATTTGTGGATTTATTTTGATTATTTTTGTGGGGGAATGGATATTAAAGTGGGATTCGCCTTGGGAGAGGGATGCCTCTTTGGAGGGAGGGAAGAGGACTTCTCTTTTATTTTTCTCCATTGTAACATCAAAGAGGACTCGCCGGTTGTATTTAAAACAAAATGTTTTGCAGCCAGATTTGAGCTTGATCAAGGTCTTTTTTGCCAGTTGACATTTCGATCCTTTACCAAGCCACAGCAATCGCTTCTCCTACACCCTTCCCCCTTTAGGTGGGGTGGTTGTTAAAACGTCTGTACCTGCAGAGGCTTAATTTCTCCAGGAGGCAATTTGCCCCACGTAGCCGCTGTATAATTGCAAGGGTTGTTTTTGAGGAGGGGGAATTGGGGGGGTCGGGGAAGAGGGAGTGGATGGGGGTGCACTGCCAAGCTGGCAGCAGCGGCGAGCCAGGAGTGGTTGCAGTTGTGTGTGAGGGGAAGAAGCAGGTAGGTTCGCTTTGCTTTGGCTCTCTGTCTCCTGGCATTCCTGGGACATCAGGCGAGAGCCCTGGCCAGAGGACTGGTGGCAGCTGGGCGTGGGGGTGAGGGGTGCCTGGTGCAGCACTTTCCCATCCTTCATTTGTTCCCTGTCTCTCTCAGCCTTGCTCAGAGCCGTACTGGGGATAGCCAGCTGACACTGGAGCAGTGGCCGGGGGAGAAAGAGAGAGGCAAAGGAGAATAGAGGTGGGGAGAAAAAGGGGAAGGAGACCAGAGGGCAAAGGAAAGCCCGCCTGCCTTCCAGGGACACACAGAGCCCAGGCTATGTGTACGGGTTTAAGCGGGGAGAGTGGTCCAACCAGTTTTCAGACAAGGCTATTTATTATCCAAAAGCAGCTGGCTTTTCGTCTGTCCAGTGTCACCCAGGAGGGAGGTGGGAGAGCAGGCAGGGGAAAGGCAGGAATCGGGTGTACTTTAGCCTGTGTGGCCTCTGGAAGTGCCTCTCCACAAAGGATGCAGGAGTCGTGGATTCAGGGTGCTTTGGAGACCTGGCTGGCAAAGCGGGTTCTGTTGCAATCACCACTTGGGGTTCACATTTTAGATTTTGAATGCAAAAGATCCTCCTTAAAACATGGGGCATCTTTATCGGTTGGGTGGCAGCTCCCAGGCCTGTGGGGCAGCAGCCTCAGGTCCTTCAGGGACCTGAATAACTGATGAATAACTGATGGCCTGGGAAACAAGGAGGGCACACAAATAGCCCGCATGGTCTTTGTGGGGGGGGGGGGGGGGGGCAGGGGAGGAGAGAGAGTCTGAGAAGGGCTCCATAATGAGCTAGTTAAATTTACAGACAGGGCCAGGGACAAGAGGAGCGAGGTAGAAAAGAGTGAGAGACAGCTGGTGATGGAAACCTGGGCTTCTGGTTTGCTTCAAAATGTTTGACCCAGATGGATATGGCTTTTAAAAGCAGAGGACAGACACAGTTATTAATAAAAAAACAAACACAAAACAAGAGAGTTGCAATGGTGCCGAGGGGAGGTTAAGGGGATCGGCCGACCAGGCAGAAGGAAAGGCCAGAGCCTGCTGTGCCAGACAGGGCCAGGGAGAAGGGAAGAGTACTTTAATCCAAGAAGGAGCTTGATGCTTTCTGAAGACACCAAGGAAAATAAGATGTCCATGGTAACTTACATCACTGCAATCAAGGTGATTTTCTCAATAACTCACCAACAGCTTTCCTAGGAAGATGAGTAATTTTCTGTATGAATTCACGATTTTGTAAAACAACCAGAGACCCAAGATTTAATGCAAAAGTTGGACTAACTGTGTTAATTCCATGGTTGCCTTTTAAATTAGGTTTTGCTGTAGCTGTATGTTTTGAATGTGGCGGTGCTCACAGTTATCTTAACTCTCCAGGGTACAGTGTATCTTCAGTGGTCCACATGTCTTTCAAAATTGGGCCTCTGATAACTTTCATAAGACATAAGCCCTATCTCTGTTTTTTTTTTTTTTTTTTTGGTTAGTTGGTGGGGGGAGTGAAGTTCCTCTCCCTTCTGCACAGAAGGGAACCCCATATCATTAGAAGTGTGATATAAGTCAGCTGCTCTGATTCAACGGGAGAATAAAAATGTGTTCATCAAAGGTGTTATGCCAGGCTGATTTTATTCATTTGTAATTCACACCTGAGAGAAAACAGCCGTGAGCATATTTTAACAACCGCTAATATTTTTAAAGAGTCTTTTTTTCCCTACCTGAAGAGATATGATGTACATATGCATATTTCTTTCTTTTCCTTCTTTCTTTCTTTCTTTTTTTTTTTTGATGGGGAAGTTGCTATCTGCCTGTGCCTTGGCCTTGGTGAATTTTTTTTTCTGGCCTTTGAAATATCTTGTAACAGAAAACGAGTCATTTCGGAAGTGCTGGGGTGAATGCAGTTACTTTCCTGAAGCCGGCCTTAGAGACATAGAGGCTGGGGTCAGCCGGTTGGGTGTGTAGTGTCAATGACCAGTGTGCAGGACTAAAGGGGTTCTACTCAACCCAAGGGAAGGCCAACTTCGGGCGCGTTTGCGAATAATTAGAATGATGTCTCAGGTGAGATGGGAGCACAGAACACAGTCGATTACAGATACCAGTTTCCAACTGTGGGGTGCATCCGTTTCTAGCGCCTTCTCAGAATGGAGTCCTTGGCTCTGTCTTGTAGCTTAGAACACGGTTTGCACCAGCCTCTACTTATCCCCTTTTCATCTCCTATCTCGATTGCTTTGCATTCTCTCTGTTGCTTGTTGTGATAAAATACTTTCCAAAATAAACTTTCAGTTGAATTGGCTTTTGGTTGATGGCAAGCTGAAACGCCGAGCCGCGCCTAGCGCCACTTGGCGCTAGGGGGAGCTCGGTGCCCGTGTCATGGCTTGGCGTCTCCGCTACAATGGACTAGGAACCGGCTTCCATCAGCAGCGGCGGCAGTTTACGTTGCTGCAAAATGTCTTAAGTGTGAAGTTGTAATATTGATTTTCCTGCAGAGATTCGTGCAGGACAAAATGAGAATATAAGTTTGAGAAATCTATTTTCAAGCTATCGCCATTGATTTACAAGCCCTCACTTGGCAGATGGGGGGGGATTTTCTTTTTCTTTGATTTTCTTTCTTTTTTATAACAATTAAAATTGTGAGTTTTGAATAGGTGTGTTTTCCCTGATTCGTCTGTGGTCTTGACGTTCTGAAAATTCCTTTGCGTTGTTAAGGCGCCGGTGATCGGGCGGGTGGGGGTTCTGGGAAGAGTGCACATCATTTTGGGTAAGGCGCACTGCTCATTTCTGTCTCACATGTCACAGACCCAGGGAACAGTCGAGAATCGCTGCTTTTGGGAGTCGTGTACCTAAAACAGCTTGATGAATGGAAATCCTTTTAGCTCAGATTTTATAACACTTGGATTCTCAATTCCATTTATTAGGTAATGTTCCCACCGTACTAGGGAAATAGCACCGTTCCCCAAAGATTTAAAATGCCAATTCAAATAACATGTAAAACTTTGTTTGGAAAGAGGATGTGATTGCCAGAGCCAGTGCCGGTCATATCTTTCACCCCAAACAGTTGTTCTTTATGGATGGCTTTTAATGAGACGATTTCTTCCCTAAACATGTAATTTAGTGCTGGGGAATATATGTGCTTTTGATCACAGGATTTCCAGATTTATAATGTCTTCTTTTCCAAGTTCAAGAAATCTGCAGACTGCACCCTGAGTCTTATGCTAGAGTTCAAAATATGAGCAGGAGAGGTTACCCTGCGACAGGAAAGAGTGCTTTATTCTAACCTGAAAGAGAAATAAATTAGGTCAGACAAAAGCCTAGCGCTGTCGTCAGCTGGAGAAAGAGCCTTCACTCTCCGGTACAGAGGGCCAGCAATTTATCTGATGATTTCTCTACTTCATTTAATGTTTGAATCGAGCCAGTTGTAAGCATGTAGTGGCAGCCAGCTCACTGGACCACTCAGAGATGAAGAGGCATGGTCACCTGAAAGTCTTGGGCTGGGCAGTGGCCTCTGGGCTGCAGAAAACCGTTAAAAAAATCAGTTTAGTAATCTGCAGTCCTTAACCTTAGAACTCAGGGGAGTTTCACAAGCTGTAACTAAACAAGATCACAGATAAGACAATGCAAGAAAAAAATATATGGGGGAAAGGGATGGGGGGACAGGTTCTTGACTCTTCTTCATCTCCCATGGCTTAAGGACAGACCCTCTGGCTGCCTGGTTAGGCCTCACCTTTAGCTGAAACTCTCCAAGGACTTTGGGCTCTAGGTGAATGCTGGCTTCACATCTGGGGAGGACAAGGAGAAAATAAATGCTCTTTGGGGACTGTACTCTTCACCACATGGTTGAGTTACTGATACTGGCTGAGCATCCTTCCCTGAAGACGGTGTTAGCTGCAGACATACTTTTGTGATTATTAATGGGGAGGGACACAGAAGAACACTAGGAATGAATGTCGTGTCATCCAGCTGCTGCGAGTATGCTTTGTCACTTTGCAGCACTCTTCTGACTCAAGCCATTAGGCCTGAGATCCTATGGGCTCTGTCCTGTCTCTACGCCCTGATCCCACTCATCCTCTTTCGGGTCCCAGGGAGCCAAATGTCAGGGAGATGTGCTCAGGCTTGGTACCCCCCAATTTCTCCATCCCTCCCCAAGAAACGCCATGTGCTGACTGCCTCCCTGGAGCAGTAGGTTTCCCAGGACTTGGGTAAAAAGTGCCGAGAGCAGGCTATTTGGAGACTCGTGGAAACAGAAGCACACATTTCTTGTGTCTTCTGCGCAAGCCAGTGAGGAGGGTGAGCAGAGCAGCCTCCTTGTTAACTGGCAAAAGTGACACTAGATGGAGGTTTGATGAATGGTGCCACATTCACGGGACTTTGGTCCAGCATTTTGACATATGCCAGTCTTTTGTGCAGTTGCTGAAATTTAAGAAATTCATTCTTTTTTCTTTTCCTTGTGGCAGCTGATAATTTGCTTGGGTGTTGAATTAGCCAGCCTGAGCGATTTTACTGTAATGAAATCTCAGACCACACAAAATTAAGTCAATTCAAAGTAAAAAAAGAAAAAAAAAATCCTCTCTTTTACATAACTTCTTTTTTATGACCCCCTTCCATGGAACTGCTGAAATACAAATACATTTGTGAAATGTTCTAATGAGTTTTCTACCAAAACCACACGCAGAAATGACTCAAGAAAAGTTGAATGCAATATTGTGGTGATTAACATGTGCCTCAGAAATGGATGCACTGTTAAGGATTAAAAAAAAAGAAAGTGTGTGGGGGTCATGTTTAAATTCCTACCTTGAAAAGGAGACGTTGAAAGCACCCCTGCCCTTGCTGTTTGCTGTTAGCTTCAGAGAATCCAAACTCTCCAGCTAAAGCCTTGAGGTCCGGTGTCCTGTGTGGAAGCCTTTTCTTCCACACCTTTGAAAAAAGCATCGTCGCATTAAATAAAAACAAATCTCTTCATTTGGCCACAAAGAGTGCTTTTATATCACATCATTAGGAGCCCGTGGTGGCTCTGAAGATTTAAGGCATTTGCAGTTTTATAGAACCTGCTAAGTGTGTTGAGAAGGATTGCTATTGTGGTAAATCTTTTCCTTTAAAGCACCTATTTTATTTGTCAAGCCTTTTATTCCTAACCTTTTAGTAATGGCCGGGATCTGTGAATAAATACATGAGTGCTGTTTTCCTTATTCACTGGTTCCTTTTTTCTGCTCTTGTGTTGGGGAGACTCAGACTCCTGGGCTCAGTTTTTGGGGTTCTGGAGAGGTGTGTGTAGTTGGGGAGAGAAGGCAGTTGGACTCCGTAGAGCAACTGAGGATATTTTTCAGGCAACTGCTTAAGCATCCTAAAATTAGGCTGGAGTCCTGCAGACGGTCTATACTCAGGGAAGCCCTCCCCATGACATTGACTTTCCTGCCTGGGGTCTACAGACCAGAGATACAGGAGCAAGGCTTTTCCTGTATCTAAATCTCTTCATGGATCTGGAATTCCCACCTCCTGGCCTGCAGGCCAGGCCCCAACTTTCCCCCGCTGGCGCTGGCAGAGTCAGTGGGACCCTGGTCATTTTCCTGGGAAACCCACACTGGGGAGAGTGTTTTGCATCCGCCGCCTTCCCTTGCTCTCCCTCCCACATGTCAACAATGGCGATCGAGTTGTGTGCCTTGGCTGAGGAGGAGCAGACAGGACCTCGTGGGGTGGTGGCTGTGGTATGCATCCGTCCCTTCAGGGAGGCAGCCTTTGGAGGCTGTCACAGGGGTGCAGAGCTCACCTGGAGCAGGCTGGACTCCTCTGACCATCTACTGAAAGGGCCGAGGGTCAGGGCAAAGATGGGGTGATGTGAGCGATGCTTCTTGCTCAGACTCCGCCTGGCTGTGCCCTCCCAGGGTCCCCACCCCCACCTTGTGTCCTAATAACCCTTCGAGACCCCTCGTGGACATCCTCCTGACACCTGTATCCCTCTTATCTCCATTTCCTTCTCTGCTGGGCACTTCATTATTTCCTCCTTTAGGGGAACTTCATAAAGTCTCTTGTCGTGCCTTTAAGCATCATCTAGTCATAGATTATTTTCTCCACCAAGAATTGATTCCTGCTCTCTCCCCCTCCACCCTTCTCCTCCCCAACCCCTACGGTTGTTATTTTCTCTTGGATCCAATAAATTAGAAATGGATGGCAGCTCAGAAAGTGGTGTGCTCCGTCGAGTGTGCCTGTGGTGGCGTTTCGGTGTCGCCTGGAGTCCCAGCCCCTCCCCAAATGTTCACGGAGAGGAGATGAAAAGATCTCTTCGTAGATTATGGGTAAGCCTGGGCTTGCTGGCAGGAGCTCCCTCTTCGTAGGAAGCAGGTGTAAAGTCTCCAGTCGGATGCAGAGCTCGGGCGGATGGATGCTGAACATTTCTTGTAAACATGCGTACACATCATGATGGCGGTTGTGACGTTGGTAGCACACGATTTTAAGAGCCTGGCACCCCTCCCCCCACATCCTTCCCCTTCCCACCCCCGTCGTCACTGAAACAACAATTCTGTGTGTATTTCTTCTGGACTGTAGCTTAGCCGTTAAAGATAAGAGAGTTGATCTGAACCAGTGCAGGGTGAGGAGGAGCCCCAGTCCCTGTGCTGTGTATGTAGCAGTGCACATATGTGTGCAGGCAGCCATCCACATACCCCGTGCTCTGGGGACAGCAGGCAGCAGACCTCTTGCTGGAGTTCCCCTAAGGGCAGGTGCATGGGCAGTTGTTACAGATGGACCAGGGCGGGTGGGTCCCTTGGTGCCCTGTGTGTGGGGGAGTCACTAGCCAGGTAAGGCCCTGCTGAAAGCTTGCAGCTGCTGGGGGCTTGCTGGCTGCTTGGCGGGGCCTGTGTTCACGATGCCTTTCCATTTCTGTCTTCTGCCCCAAATTCCTTCCCAACGAAGCTGAGCCACGGGGAAGTTTGTCTTGGGATCAAGTGCTTCCCCCTTCACTTAACAACGATGTCCATTATTATTTGTCAAGCCTGATTTCATTGCTTCTAAATGCATTTACCAGCTGGGAGGAGGCCTGGCCTTGTAAATAAAATGTGGTTTTGTTGTAAAAGAAAATCTAACTAGTGTGTGTGTGTGTGTGTGTGTGTTTGTGTGTGTGTGTGTATGTGTGTATATGTGTGTGTGTGTTTGTGTGTATATGTGTGTGTGTGTGTTTGTGTGTGTGTATGTGTGTATATGTGTGTGTGTTTGTGTGTATATGTGTGTGTGTGTGTGTGTGTGTGTGTGTAAATGCAGATTTCTCCCTGCACTTTAGGATTTAGCATTTCAGAATCCACCCCAGCCCTCTGATATCCGACATTCGAACAAGTTGCCTCCTGCGTCCATTCATTTTTCCTCTTAATGAGTCAAACATTTTAGCAATTGCCCTGCTTTATTCGGCTCATAATATATTGAGAGCAGCAATATTTTGCAGGCCTGCCTGACACTTGGGGAGCTTTTCATGAAAGCAGAAATCATCTCAGAGGAGAACTTCATTTTGGCTTTATTTTTGTAAGGCCGGAGTTTGCTGGACAAGGCTGCCTGAAGGGCTGGTTTGTAGGGTCTGGGAATTTGAAAGGCTGTTTTCATGGGTCTTTTTCCTGTGCTTCTTCGTCTCTGGGTGGCAGGTTGGACCCCTCTGCTTGTAAGAACAGAGGCCTGGTTCTCTGCGGCTGTGAAGAGCTGGGAGACTCAGGTGGTCCATAGGGCAGAGAAAGAGGGGTGTCACTTTGGCCTTGCCAGGGCTTGGACAAATGTTTTTCTCCCTTTATTTCTTCCATTACTGATACAGTTCTAAGAAGGGACACACACACACATACACAGGCACCCTACATGCCCAGCTTAGTATCTGCCTGCCAGCGGAAATGAAACCACAGTCTTTGGGGGTGTCTACGAAGGCCTTGAACGTGAGCTTTCAGGCCTAGTGAGCTGCCTTGGGCTACTTGCTCTGACCCAGAAATCTGGGGCTTGGGGTGACTCTGCTGCCTGATGCTGGAGCGACCTTGCTACCTTCCTGGGAAGCATTGCATATAGCAGGCCAAGGCGCAGCCCCACAGCCTGGGTGGTGGGGAGAGGAAACCCCATTCTTTGGAGTCGGGTGAACACCCTGTCATGTCAGGGGGTTTGACTTTCAACACTGAAAGTGGGAAGGGAAAGAGATTTTTTTTGTTGTTTCTTTTTTTCCCAGACTGCCTTAGAGGCAGTGGGTTGGATGGCTGGTCTGGGAGGTGGAGATCCCAGCTCAGGGCTGAGCCCTGGAGCTCTGGATAATCCCGGGGCTGTCTCGGGGATGCCAGCAGGGCCTGGCTCCCAGGTTGCTTGGCTGCTAGGACTTGACGCAGAAATCAAGGCTGCACCACAGCAAACGGCTTTGGACACCTTCAATCTCAATTACGGGGCTTGCAGAGCGGCTGCGTGAGGAAAGGGAAAAGGCAGAGACTGCCAAAAGAAGGAAAGAATACCAGATGTTACCAAAAAAAAAAAAAAAAAAGAGAGAGAAAGGAAAAAGTGCTGGTACATAGTCTTGGCAAAAGAGGGAGCTGGGAAGGAGGGTTGCTTGTGAACAGGCATGTGTGACCTCTGCTGATTTTTAAATTTGTCAGCGTTTCTTTTGAATTAGAAAGTGAATTTGAAATTATGTGGCTGAAAACCTCCTAGCAGAGAGGAGATAGTCAGGCTTGCTAGCACTCCTACCCAGGAGGGTGGACGAGGCTGAAAAAGTTAATAAAAAACAAACAAAAAAGTAAACCAAAGATTAAATTTTAAAAAACCAAGAAAACCTCTTCGGCTTCAGAACGGACGATTGAGTTGGCCATGTGGATTTGTGGTTGTTTTTATCAAATCTTCGGTTGCTGCTGGAGTTTGCCAGGCCTGCCCAGGGTGGCATTTAAAATAGTACCAGGTACTGCACCTTGCTCGTTTCCTTTGAATTCTCAATTTCATTACGTCCTTTTTTTTTTTTTGCTTTTCAACTCATTTCTTTTGTGCCTCTCTCTCTGTTTTTTAACTAAACAATATTTTGACATCCTCCTCCCATTTATTAGAGCGCCTTCTGTAAAAATGGCGCACAATACATCCTTATATTTCTAAAGAACTGTTCCTACAGCTCTCTTCTTTGGCTCTGAAATTATGTATATGTAATTGGTAATTAAAGGTGTGAGCTTTTCAATATAAACAGTATTGCTCCGTGTTAGATCATTAAAGGGAAAAGAGGCACCAAATAATTACCTTTTCCATTCTGACAAACCGTTCACAGGAATCCAATCTCTCCTAGACCCTCTGTTCAGAGGGAAGGTTGTGATTACGTTTTAACCATAGCAAAGCATCTTTTCATAAAATAAATTGGTAAATTAATTACGTGGCATTGTCTTCAAACCCCTTTTTAAGTAAACTCCTATTTCTTTTTAAAGTGTAATTAATGGTTTCTGGGACCGGCTTTGTGAGGACTGTGGCTTTACCTTGTAGGGTTTTTTTGTTAGAGAGCAGATTTAGGATTTCCTCGTCTGCGGGGCGTTTCTGCACTGCCACATTTCTGATGTATTCTACATTTAATTTGTCGAGGGCTCTGTCTGCTTTTCTGTAACCACAGGTGGGATCTCAAATTGTAGTTTCTCTTCTCAGCACTACCTACGTCGTTACCTATCCATGCAGAGTTCATAGGCGTCCGTTGTACGTCACATATCATTGTATATTTCGTATTCAGTTTCACACATGGACTCTCCTAGGCCCTGCATCAGCCCGTGTTCAGAAAATAGAGAACAGTGATTTATGTGTAGGATGGGAGATGCCACAGAATTTTTTCCTTAAATTATCTGTTCTTTGGCTCTGGCACTTCAATAACTTCACTACCACGGAATGCATTTTTCTCCCTCCCGTTCCTTCTTGCCGTTCCTCTGTGGTTTTCATTATCCTTTCCTAAATACCATACAACTCAAAATGTACCTGCCTCCTCGGGTTTCAGACCTTTGGCTGCCCTCTGGCTTCTCCGAAGACCCCGCCACTCGTGCCTTCTCTGCAACTACTGACATTTGCTCTTGAAAAATTCCAGCCTGAATTTGCTCAGACCCCGAGGGGAATATGAAACCTCCAGTGTCCACTGCTCTTTATTTATGACACTTTCGGCTGCCGAGTCTTCCAATTTTCCCTTGAGGAGGTTGCTGCTTTTTGAGGCATTTATTAGCTTCCAAATATTTGGGTCCTAGACCCCCTACCCCTCCAGCAACCCCCTCAACCAAAAAAAAAAAAAAAAAAAAAAAAAAAACTCAGGAGAAATCTATTGGCTGCTAAAGAAATATAAAAACATACAGTTCGTTGAAAGTGTGGTTTGATATCTTCCAAGAATGCTTTTGGACTCTGGAGAATTTTCTTTCTTTCATTTTTCTGGGAGTGAAAATCAAACCAGCCAACAAAAAAGGACAGTGGGGAGTGGATGAGTGTGGGGAAATCGACAGAGGAATGGAAGTCTGACCGGGCCCCGGGTGCTTGGCAGGAGAGCCCGCTTCTCGGCTCTGCAAGCCGGTTCCAGCCTCCCTTCTGCTGCATTGCTTTCTCCTTCGATATTTTTTTGGAACCTGACACTCACTTGTTGCTTCCTGAGCGTGTGGGCTTCCTTCCCTCCTAAGGACTGGCCCTCTGACGCCCATATGGGTTTCTGTTTTCTAGTTTGGTGTGTGGCCAGTTCCCAGGTAGAGGAATGTGAGTGGGACTTGCATGAATGGGGAGGACATGAATGAAGGTGTCAGGGACAGGAGGGGTGGTGCTCCAGCCCAGCAGGGGAAAAGGGCTCCAGCTCCCTGGTTCTCAGTCCTGGATGCCCTTTGGAACCACCTGGGGAGTCTGAAAGAATATTCCGATGTCTGGTTCCCAGTGTAATTGGTCAGGGATGCCGCCCCGGCCTTGGGATTTTTCGAAGCTTCCAGGTGATTCTCAGATCCTGAAAACTTTGAGAGACTCGTCATGACCTGATGCTGTCAGCAACCAGGGTGTGTGTCTATGCGCGTCTGTTCGGGTGTATTCTTATACTGTGTTGGGAAGAAATTGGCAGAAAATAAACTAGAGTGCAGTAAGATCAGCACCAATTACATGACAACGTCCAGGGGGCCTGACGTTGCTCCTAGAGCCTCAGTGTGGCCATCTGTCCCATGGGGGATGCTCACCTGTCCCCAGCCCTGGGGAGGACCTGGTGAGCTCTGTCAGCCGGCAGCGGAGGGGGCTGCTTCTCGGTGGGGAAGGGGTGGACCGGACGTTGGGTGCTGTGACCTCCTAAGCCCATCTCTATCTTCTCTGCCCCTTCCCTTTCTTCTTTCTGTCTCCAGCAGAGGCTGACCATGTGGAGGCCGCCATCCTCGAAGAAGACGAGGGTCTGGAGATAGAGGAGCCAAGTGGCCTGGGGCTGATGGTGGGTGGCCCCGACCCTGACCTGCTCACCTGTGGCCAGTGTCAAATGAACTTCCCCTTGGGGGACATCCTGGTTTTTATAGAGCACAAAAGGAAGCAGTGTGGCGGCAGCTTGGGTGCCTGCTATGACAAGGCCCTGGACAAGGACAGCCCGCCGCCCTCCTCACGCTCCGAGCTCAGGAAAGTGTCCGAGCCGGTGGAGATCGGGATCCAAGTCACCCCCGACGAAGATGACCACCTGCTCTCGCCCACGAAAGGCATCTGTCCCAAGCAGGAGAACATTGCAGGTATGGGACGCTGCGCTTGCTGGTTGCTGCAGAAGCCACCTCCCGGGTCCCACGCCCTCTGCTTGAGTGTGCTGGTGCAGGGGAAGGCCCAGGGGCTTCCAGGATGGCCTCTGGGCCACCAGCTAGGGCTCCCCCTTTCTGAGGGTCCACCATCCAGGTGACCTTCAGGAGCAGACAGGCCTAGGGCTTGGGGAGGCCCAAATGGCTGATGGCTGCTTGCTTTTGGTGAGGGGACTCTGTCTCTGGGGCTAATCCAGAGGTGGTCAGAAGCACAGAATGGAAATTTGGAAGTCTGGTTGGCCCTCTCTTTGCTACTGATCTCAGCTTAGTCCGTGATTTTGAAGCTAGACAGATAGTCTTGGGTTAGAATTTGTCTTCACAACTTGGACATGTCAGTTTGCCCATCTATGAAATGGAGCTAAGGAAACCCACCTTATTAGGGCTGCTGTGAGGATCAGTGAGCCGTTGCATGTGGCCTGACCAGGTAGGGACTTAGGAATGGGAGTGCTCGTTTTCTCCCTTCTCTCTCTCTCCGGACTCAGTTTCCTGTGTGTGGAAAGAGGAGTTAGGCTCCTGATCTCAGAGACTGCTTCTGACGTTGCCCGACCCTAGGGGCTGGTCCCAGGCGGGGGTGTGGGAACTTGTTGGAGCACTGTGCCCGTTGGAGGAGGTTGGCGATGCCCTTTGACATGCTCACTCATTCGACCACTGGGACAGCTGGTTTTACCACCTTGAGAACAGGTCTAGGGCCCCTCTGTACCCAGGCATGGCTCTGCTCACCGCAGTGAGTTAGCATGAAGTCCCTCCCTCTTGGCCAACGCCATGGCATGCTGGAGCCTCCTCCAGGGAGCCACTGCTTTCTGTGCAAACCGGTGTGTTTGCTTCTGGTTTATACTTCTGAGCCCAGGAGGCCTGGTGGGGGGGAAAGGAGGGCCTGGCCAGCCTGGGTTCCCTCAAAAGCAGTAGCCCATCCTGGAGCAAGATGGGCATCAGAGTTTATGCAGACGAGTCTTCCAATCCTGACGGTTGACTTTGGCTTAGCCACTTCATGGGTCTGCGCCTCAGTTTCCCTATCTGTCAACAGAACGTGGATAGCACCAGCAGGCCTGGTGTGAGGATTCGATGAGCAGGGGCTCTATCAGTTTCTTGCTAGTGGCCCTTCTCTCTCGGGGGTCTCCTGGTTTTGCGGCGTGCGAGTAGGTGGCTGGCTGGGGAAATGAGGGCGTTGATCACGACTGTGCTTCCATCATGGAGGCCAGCATGCGCTCTGGAGGGACTCAGGCTTTGGATGCTTCTAGGAGGGCGAGACGGATGGGCGTGGGCGCTTGTCAGTACCCATCACCTAGGATGCAGTCAGATGCCACAGCCTGTCTCCCCCAACATCTCCAAAGCTTTGTGACGCTCAGCCTCACTTTGTCCGGCTGTACAAGGGGCTGAGTGAGCCCTCTTTCTTATGGGGAGACTGTGGTGGTATACAGATTCCTGCAGTCTCGTGCCAGGCACTGGGGAGACCCCAGTGGACCGGATTGGCTTCTAGGCCTTGCCTTCTGATGGGTGCCTTAGCATGAAGTCTCTCAGATGCCTTCCAAGATGTAAGGGGCTTTGAGAAAAATCTCTGACATGTCCAGGCCGCAGGCATGTAAACACTGGCTTCTGAGTGCTGTGCACACCCTAGCAGCGTCTCTTCACCAGGCTGAGCCATCAGGCGAGAGAGAGGCTGGGTCCCTTTTGTCTGTGTTGGCTGACACTCCAGGGACAGTTTCACCTGTAGCGTCAACGCCTGGCCTTGGTGCACCTAGACCTTTCAGGGGTGGCCTTGCCAGGGAGACTCGGGCCCCCTATGTATGTTTCAATGGAAAGATTTGCGGCTTTTGCCAGAAACATCCAAATCCCCATTTCACATTGAAGGCATTTCCCAATGAGAGGCTGCAGAGCACTGTGGCAGGTTTCTTTAAGAAAGTGACTAAATGTGATTTCATAAAAGGCAAAGTTAATCTCCAGGGCAGCTTTGTCCTCATCCTTCCACCCCCTGGCCCCCCTGTTTTTTTTTTTTCTGGGTTGTGATACTGCAGCAGCCTACGGTATTTTTATTTTATGTGTGACGAAAGATATTCTTGGCCTTTCTGTTCAGCAACAGGACGAATGGATTTCTTCATTCTGGAAGAAATATGTAAAATAATCCCTTAGAAGTCTAAAGAGATATGTTTGTTCAAAGCATTTAAAATGTTATTTTAATCAAAGGCACAAAACAGTCTACATGCTGTGTCAGCTGAAGACGACCATCCTATTTTAACAGCACGTCATGTGCCTGCCTTTCTAGTTCCCATTTTTCCCATTTCCCCTGCCTACTTGGGCACCAACTTTTCTTTTCTTTTTTTATTTAACAAAAAGGAAAGATTAAAGAATAAAACTTCAGTGGCTCAAATGTATAAAGTCATTTAATATGGTGGGAGCGTTAATTATTTTGGCTTAATTGAATTCTGAGGACTGCAGTAGTTGCATTTTTGTAGACAAGCCCTGTTTATTATTTCTCTGTGTAGATTAACAGTAAAGGAAACACAGATAACTTTCAGTTATTTATTGTAAAATAAATGTGTCAATTCATGTGTAAAGCAAGCTGCTCAGAGATAATTGAGTCTTTATATTTTAAGAAGGGGACTAGGCATCACGGGCACTTCTCCGCCCAGGCTTCCGGAATCCCGTCCAGCTGCTGCCCACGCTCCTGGACACCGGGCCGGCTGGTCCCCCATGCTCCTGCCTCCCGGCCACGGCTCCAACCAGTCCTCCAGACCCTCCATGCCCTGCTGTTGTCCCCAGGGCCTCACTGGCCCTGGACAGTAGCTGGTGAGCGGGTGGCTGCTAATTCTTGGACTCTGCCTCTGGCTTTGGGTGTCCGGGCTCAGAGGAGTACAGGGTGAGGTGGCCTCGAGGGTCCTGGTGGCCATGAGGGTCCCGCCTTTCCCAGGGCCAGCAATCTTCCCAATGCCCAGGCAGGTCCCCACCCTTCCTTGCTACCAGGTGCTTCTAGAAGTGGGGACTCCAGAGACAGACCCAAAGGGGGTTCCTCTTACCCTTGAGGGAGACCCCAGGGTGAGAACTGCATGGGGGCTTCTGTCAGTCATCACAGACGCCGTATCAGCCATTTCCTTGGGACAGTCATTCTGGAGAGTAATTACAATTTTTTTTTTTTTTTTTTTGGTAAATGATAGAGAAGTAGGAAGGTAGAGGGAGAAAGTTTCTGAAGCTTTGTTTTCTGGAGGGCATTCATTCATTCATTCATTCAGCAACTGAACACCTGGGGCCCTTCTTCCACTCTGGGTGTCCCCACCTGGCTCCCCAGGTGAAGAGCCCCCAGGAGAGGGAGTGGGCGTCGACGTGGGGATAATGGGCAGAGTGTGAGCTGGCAGCAGTCCTGCTCTTGGGTGCATTCTGGGTCCAGGGCCTGGCTCTCTGCTGAGCACTCCTGTGGGCAGAGGAGGTCCTTGGAAGCTTGTTTCAGGCCTGCCTGGGGATGGGTTTAAAGTCTTTATGTTTCTTAAGGTTCCTGCCTGTGGCATCCTCCCTATCTCTGTGGGGGTTTGGGGGAGTGGAGGACCCGTCCATCGGGGATGCTGAGAGGTGTTCAGGGTTTGCAAAGAGCACGTGGTGGTGCCAAGCCGTTATCTGGGAGGGGCGTTTTGAGGAGGGGTGAGGAGAAAGGGTCTTTCAGGGTGTTTGGGGTTTGAAGGCTGCCTGCTGCTGTGGTAAACAACACAGCCCCAGCTGGAGCCCCACGCTGCTCCCTGCCAGCCTCGGGTAGAGACTCAACCTGCCGAGCCGCGGTTTTCTCATCTGTCATTGTGACATTTATGATGAGTGCCTGGCACACGGTGGGGGTAGCTGTGCTGCAGACAGGAGCCTTTCCTGGCCCTCGGCTTTCCCTCCTCCGCCGCATTTTCGGGCGTTACAGCAGCTTGCACCGGTCTCCTCGGCACTGGGCTCCGTCAGGGTTGGGACAAATGTCCATTGGGTTGTGGGACTAACTCCACCATGACAGGTGGCGTCAGCACGGGGAGACCCTCTCCCCCACATTCTGTCTTTCGTTAGGCGACTGTCCTTTAGGATCTCTTTGCCGGCGGTGCACTCTGCGGGGGCCGGCTGGGGGTTTTGGGGTGAGGGAACACAGGCTTCGGCGTCTCCCGGGTGGAATCCCGGCCCCGTCACCGCTGGCCACCTGTGAGTTGCTTTGCTTTTCTGGGCCTCCATTTCCTCGTCTGCACCTCCTTTTCAGGGTTATGCTGAGGATGCAATGAGGAAGCACCCCTCTGGCGCAGGTTGGGCCTGAGGCAGATGATCGAGAAGTGGATGCTTCTAGAAAGCCAAGCACAGGAAACTGTGGGCCCTGCTTGGCAGCAGGCCGAGTCCTTGCTTTTCTTGGTCAAAACCATGAAAACTTACCTGGGATCTCTCTCATAGTGATTTCCTACAGGTTCCTCCATGTAATTCCCACTTGGTAGTCACTGAAGGGAGACGCTCAATCACCAGGAATTTGGTTTTGCCTGTTATCAGCCCTTCCATAACCAAATGAAGCTGCAGAGGGAGGAATGAACTATAAGCCGTCATTTAACCGCCTGCCTCCCTAACCCTCCAAGTCTCGAATGTCAGTTTTCTGGAGAAGTGCAGAGACAGGCAGCAGGTGACAGGAGGTGGCACATCCCCCTGGGCTTGGAGGTGGCAGGCAGCCCTGGCTGCGATGCCCCTGCCCACTTTATATGTCTTCATCGGCAACCCAGGGAGGACCTGGGATGTACCTGGGAGATTCTCATAGCAGGTGGGGGCACAGACACGGGTTTGGTTTGGGGTCCCAGTGACCCATTGCTAAGCAAAACATGTGAGAGAAAAGGACTTCTGACGGGCCCAGGGATTTACATGCTGCCTTGAGAATGTTCGCTTCAGACTTTTAAAAATAAATAAAATGAATGTGAAAAAAAATATTAGCTCAGCCAGGGGGAGAAACTAAATAACTTGCTTGTGCTGGAAGCTGGAGATAAAGCCTACTTGCAGGTTGCCTTAAAAACCTGCATTTGATCTATTTAGAGTTGTTATTTTCCCTTCAAATTAAGAGGAGTTAAATCCATGTGTGTTGTGGCATGGATTATCTTTTTTTATTAGTAAATCGTGACAGCTAATTATTAGTTCTGTCTGCACCGAGGAATAGTGCCGTGTTCTGTCTGAGGGACATGGCCTTGGGCTCAGGGTGGGGTCTGGGTGTCGGGATGGCTGAGCAGGGCAGAGTTTGGGCTGGGCTGGTGGGTGGTGGGGAAGAGGGGCGCTACCTGGGATCCCTCACCGTGTTAGACGCGTTTCTTGAGTTATCTCACTTAATTCTTCAACCTGGAAATAGATATTCTTGATCTCACCTTGAATTGGGGCTCAGAACGGTTAAGGGACTTGCTGAAGGTCACACAGTGAGCAGTCAGACCTGGGTCTGCCTGGTTTCGTTGGATAGCAAGGGGTATAGAGGATTTGGGGAGGAGTATTCTAACTCTGTCTGTCTGTCTGGTGGGGCCCTGATGGCAGGCAGTACCTCTGACCCCATCCAAGATGGCCTTTGAAGCTTATCCCAGATATGACCCTGTGGATACAGCCAGGAATCCCCAGACCCCCAGGGACCATGGTCACAGTCTGTGGCATCTACATATACTGTCCTGTACTTCCTGACAAAGGTATTGGAGAGATGGGTGGTGACAAAGAATAAAATGCGATGTAAATTCAGGTGCACCTGGGCCAGAATTTTAGATATTTTCCCATATATACAATTATTTCTTGTATTATTCATTGTTGCATAGTTTTTTTCCCCATAAGTACAAATTATTTTTTTATTTTGAGGAATTGTGGTTTTTCCCAGGACTTGCTGTGTGACTGTCAAGCCAACCGTCCACCTCCCCACGTCTCCATCCCTTTAAGTAGAGATACTCTCCCTCGTCTTTTGGGCTTGTTACAAGGTTTGATTCAGACCAAGCATACATAGAACAGGCCCTTGGGGTTTTAGCTGTTGATAATGGAGATTCTGCTGGTGGATCCAGGGAAAGGGTCTGACTTCCGAGCCTCCTGGAAGGACCTTGCTGCTAACTCTTCCTTTTTACCTGCTCAGTGACTTGCCTGAGCTTATGTAACTAGTTACTGGCAGAGCTGAGTCCAGACCCCAGTTATCTCGAGTCAGGACAGGTGATTTTTTGCCATCCCAGGCTGCCCAGCCCCGTAGCTTGAGGCCATCTCCCCTGGTGGAGTCCCGGTTTCCTTGGCTGAGAAAGGAGGCGAGCCCTGGAGGTGGCAGACCCACCTGTGCAAATAGGAGTCAAGAGTGTGTGCAGCTAAAGTAGGTGACATCGGCACCGATTGTAGGTGAAAGTTTTATTGCATTAAAAAAAAGGACAATGCTGGTTAAATAAATGGGTGCTTTTTTCCACTTTTAAGGTTTGAGGCCTTATTTACTGATTTATACACATGGTTCCATACTTCCAGCAGTAGTTCAGGACACGGGAGAGACAGAAGGTAAGAAAAAGAGAGAAAGGGAGCTGGGCTCCCAAGGGGCAAACTTAACCAACATTCAGCCTGAGTTAATATTATTATTCTTAGTTTTTTTTTGACAATAAATGGTAATTGACTAAAGTTTTTTCATCAGGCATTTGACAGCTTTTTCTTGGATGGTCGTTGCTCATTTTCATGTGTGGCTAATACATTAACCACCAGGTCTAGAATCTGTGAGGAGTGGGCTCTGCTGATAATCTACAGACATAAGGCTGGCTGGCTGTCACCCCCTGCCTTTGGGGTCATCTTTTAACTGAGGAAACAAACAGATTGAGTTTTTCATAATTTCATGTAAAATTTATTATTTATTTTTGAAACAGAGTCTCGTTCTGTCACCCAGGCTGGAGTGCAGTGGTGTGATCTCAGCTCACTGCAGCCTCTGCTTCCCGGGTTCAGTTGATTCTCCTACCTCAGCCTCCTAAGTAATTGGGACTATGGCACCCCCTGGCTAGTTTTTGTATTTTTAGTAGAGATGAGGTTTCGCCATGTTGGCCAGGCTGGTCTCAAACTCCTGGCCTCAGGTGATCCGCCCGCCTTGGCCTTCCAAAGTGCTGGGATTATAGGCACGAACCACCACACTCAGCCCAATATTAAATTTAGCTCATACTTACTAGATCTTACTGTGTGCCAGTCACTATTCTAAAGACTCTGCAGATACTAACTGATATAATCCTCCCTATGACCTTATGATATGCTAATATCAGCCCCACTTTATAGAAGAGGAAACTGAAGCCCAGAGATGTTATTTACCCAAGGTCACACAGCGGTGAGTAGGGTCCCAGGGTGTCAACTCCTGCAGTTATGTTCTTCACTGTGGTCATATTTCCTCCTATGTTCCCATCCACTGTCTCTGCCCCATGAGGGTGGGAAATCAGATATTAGTTTCATTTTGTACATGAGGCAACTGAGTGAGAGAGAGGTACCTTGCACAGTTGTCCTGTGAGTCATCAGTTCAGCTGTGCCTAGTAATCAGGCTCCTGGGAGGGAGAACATTAGGAAAAATAGCTAATGCATGCTGGGTTCAATACCTAGGTGATGGGCTGATAGGTGCAGCAAACCACCATGTCACACATTTGCCTATGTAACAAACCTGCATATCCCGCACATGTACCCCAGAACTTAACATTAAAATAATAAAAAAAGGAAGAGCCCCTGACTTCTTCCCAGGGCAGCACTGGGTCTTCACTGGGTCATTTCCCAGGAACTCAGTCCTCGTGGGACCGTGTGTTCTTTAACTGTGGCTGTCGCCGGCCCATTCTGCACCTGCCTCGGCAATGAGTGATTTCCACTCTGAGGTCAAATCTTGGTGATGGGACTTGAGTTCCAGAGTGGGGTGAAAGGACCAAGACAGTGGTCACCCACCTGTCCTGGACACATCTGTGGTGGCATGTTGACTGCATTTTGGGAGGAGCTGGCCCCCTTGTCATGAGTTACAGGCAAGTGGCCCTGTGGAGTCCAGAGTGGAGAGAGGCAGGCACAGAGGAGCATCCTACTCCAGCGGCTGGCAGGCTGTGTGACCTTGAGCAGACGGACCTTCCCCCTCGCTGGAGCTCAGCCTCCTGGGCTGAAATATGAGATGAAGCCACCAGTGGTTTCTAGCAGCTGCAAGAGCCAGGTGGGGGCTCATGGATTTCCCAACTCAATTCCTCTCACACCTAGTAGTCCCCCCAACTTTCCTCATTTTTTACATTAATTAGACTTAGGAGGCCATTTTCTCTGAAGAAATTGGTGGTGAAAATGAAAACGGTTAGATTAAAAGCTTAGGTCTTTTCTGTTCCAGACTCTGAAGATTCTTCTGGGAGAATCTGGTGCACTCACTGTGAGGTTGACAGTTGAAGCTCAGAGCCCCTCCTGTGGCCAGGCCCTGTCCCTAATGTCCCCGTGTGGTTTGGCATTCTTTTCTTCGTAATGAGTGTACCCTGAATTGTATACACCTGGGGCCCCACAAGATCTGGACCCACCCTGGCCCAGAGCCTGCTGGGGGCGACCAGTAACCTCTGGGCATACTGAGTGGGAGCCTCCTGAGGGCAGGGTGTGGTCAGGACTTGCAGGCCTTGAGCTGGACCCAGGGAGGAGGAGGCCTTGCTGGAGAAGGCAAGGCATCCTAGGCTTCATTTTATTTTATTTTTAAGTTTTATTGATGCCTTCTTGCTGGTCTGCTGGTTTTGGTCTGGAGGGTCCTGGAGTGTCTCAGAAAGGAGGAGTCTGTGCTGAGGCTTGGGAGAGGAGGGCAGGAAGGGAGTGAGGTGGGACCCCTTGATGAGCCACAGGTCTGGGAAAATATCTGCCCCTCACTGCTCAGCTGGGAAACTGGGACCGCAGGCTCCTCTGGGCAGAAAAATAGTAACAAAATAGCCTTTCTGTTGGAGGTGAGAAGTCAGACTGCCCCACTTCTGGTGTGGAGAGAAGGCAGCTTTTCAGATGCACCAGCCAATTGCAGGGTGAGCACCCCAGTGCAGGACCACCTGCTCAGTCTCTAAGCCAAGGTGATGTTTGATCAGGGCTGTTTTCCCCCCTCCCCTGCCCTGGGGGCTGAGTGCCTGGGCAGCTTCCACAGCCTTCAGGTTGTGGGTGTGGACACAGCCTCAGTGGTGCAGGCAAACAGGTGTGTGGGGCAGCATCTACCCAAGATGAATCCAGGGGCACAGAGCTCTCGGGGCTGGCAGCCCCATGCCTGGACTGTGCTTCGAGTGATATGGCACAGACAAGCCATCCTTCCAATCCCCAAGAGTGTGCAAAAAACGCGCATCTACCTCCTGAGGAGTGCAGGTGCCAAAGGCATCCTGGAAAGACGTAGAGAGGTGGCTTTATTTCAAGTCTTTTTCAGGGCAGAGCACACGTTCCGGAGAGTGTAGCCAGCCAACCAGGGATTCCAGACTCCTCCCCTGGGGTTAGGAGGCAAAGACTGTCTGTCCTGGGCTCAGAGAGACAGCAACTGTCTGGATACTTTTTTGTTCAGGAGAAAATGGGACAAACCTTCAATGACTCCTTCCCACCTTCAGCAGCTGGCTAAAAACTATTGGAGTTGGTACACCCAGCAAAACTAAGTTTTCCTGGGGCTGGAGCGGGTTCTTTTCTCCTCCCACCTCAAGTTCAAAGCCAGCCAATTAAGAAAGCTAAACAGTGTGGTCTTCTCTCTGCATCATTGGCTTGTAAAACTTTCCCTGCAAACTAGGCGACTTTATTTGTTGGGAAAACGAAGTATGTAATTTTCCTGACCTGGCCTTTGCTTTGGGGAGAAGAGGAAAGAGAGAAAGAAGTCATTTCCAGAAACAGACGGGCCGAGAAGCAAACCAGGGTCCACACTGCAGCGTCAGGGCAGCGTAGACTGCAGCGCGGTAGTGTGGAACGCCGAAAACAGCGTGGTGCGGGGAGGCGGGGCTCGAGGCTCCAGGCTGCGGAGCAATCTGGGGCCTGCCTGGGTCACTTTCTGAGGGGTGGACATCGAAGTCCTCCCAACTCTGCTTCTGAACCTCTGGGCGCCACCTGCCTCCCCACTACTGCGATTTTCCGGTTTCCTCGGCGATTGCAACTTGCAAGTCTCCTCTCGCCTCCTTCTCCTGTCTCCAGCAGCCCTTCCTCAAGCTTGGCCTCCTCCCCTCCCCGCGACGGTGCCTATCCCCAGCAAATCATACCCATCCCCTCTGCCGCCCGCGAGACGGCCTCCCCTTGTCCTGCCCGCGGGGGACTCCAGGCCCCTCCCTCCGGGACCTCAGTGGTTGGGGTCCATGGCCCCCCGCATTGCCACACAGGAGAACACAATGGTCTTCCCCGCGGCCAGGGGCGCTGAGCTCTGCAGAGCGGCCGCATCTCCCGGACCCCGCAGCTGGCACGGCGCGGACACTTTGGCAACTTCAAAACTGAGCGGGGGCCTCCCCTGCGAGCGGTGGCCGGTCTCGCTGGCCCTGGCCGGGTCGGGAGGCTCCTCAGCACTGCTCTGGGACCTTCGGGCGCGCCTGGCCGCGGGCCTCTGGTTCGCCCACGGCCTCGCGCCCGTCGTCCACCTCCTTCCCTCTCTGTCTGACCCGGGCCCGCTGCGCACGACGATCGTGCCATGGTGGGGGCGGGAGGCCGAGAGGGCTCAAGATCCATGCATAATTCGGGGGCTTAATGGACCAGCTGCCCCAGCCGGGCGGCGAGGGGCGGGCGGAGGCGCAGCTGACCCAGCCCGCGTCTGGCCTCGCCGGGAAGGCGCGCTCCTTTCTTCCTCCCCTGACACTCCCCTCCCCCACTCGGCTCGGGTCCGAGGAAGGCGGGGGTGGGCGAGCTGAAGGGCCAGCTGTGGGGAGGGGATTTCCCTCGTGCGTCCATGCAACTTTTGCTTTGGGGGGCGGGGGCGTGGAGTGAATCCGAGCTGCCTCCGGACCAGCTCCCGAAGGAGTTGGAATGCAGGTTTCCTCGGAGCACTCTGCAGCCCTGGTCTTTTTTCCCGGCCCCTTTCCTCCCCGCCCCCTGTGGGTCCCCAGCCCAGCAGCCGCCTAGCGAGCACGCCCCTGGCCCCGGGCCAGCCCCCTTCCCTGGCAGCCGGCGGAGATGGATGGAGGCGGGGACCCAAGGTCAAGGGCGGGGAGCCCGCCGGCCCCGGGCCCCTTTGTGCGCCCGGGTCCGCCCCTCCTCCACCAGTCACCTCCTCTCCGGCCCTTGGGCGCCCTCCCGGGTGGGTGATCTTCCCGGGCATGGGGAATGTGGTAGTGGTCTCCTCCCCGAAACCGCCGCGCGTGGGGTCAGGTCGCCTCGCCCTGGTGGCATTCGTCCCGGGTGCTGGGGGCGCACGGCGATCCCTCTTCCGCCCGCCGCCATTGCCCTGAAGAGTGGCGCGGTCTTCCTCAGCCCACCTTGGTGGGCCAGAGCGGGCGGTTCCCGGGGTCCAGGTGAGGCCGGGACGGAAGGAGCCTCCGCGAGTTCCCTTGTACTTTTTTTTTTGGTCATCCGGGGCAGCAGCCCCAGCTCAAAGTGGGGATTTCGTGGGGACCTTATTCTTTTCCCGAGGGGGAGGAGAGTAAGCCCGCTTTTCTAGATGGAATCCTGGAGCTGGGATTTTAAAATCCTCAAGGACCAAAGTGTTTTCCCAATTGTGTGGGAATGGAACTCTCCGCTAGAGTGGGACACCGAAGCCTCCTGGAATTACAGGGAATTCATGGCAGGCCTCCTTCCAGCCTGGCTTCTCTTAGGATAACCCCTTCCAAGAAGAATTTGTATGCAAATCGTCACCTTGCTAGGAGTCACTAGTTTTGTGCCTTAAAAATTGGCCTCCAATTGTTTAAAACACTTCAACAGGCCCTTAAAGACCCAGAAAAGCAGTGGTTGGACTCCCAGCGTATCCACCACGAAGCTTTTAAGAAAATGTTCGAACATTTCCCCAAAGCTGTTACTCTGGAAATAAAAATGTGTGCTGTTCGCCTGTAGCTGATTAAAAGTTTACCCTCACTGTGACAGCTTTTCCAGGCTAGGATTGGAGCCACATCTCTATTTTCCATTTTTTCAGAAATAAATCTGAACCAGACAGAATAGATTTGCTGTAACAAGAGTCAAGGTAGTTTAAAAAAATATGCGTATACATATGTATTTATGATTTGGGTCAGAAACAGTATATTACACTTTCTGTGCTCTCAAGGCTAAATTATTGTGTAAACTGCACCTTCATGGCGTTTTGAGTAAGAGTTGATTTTAAAATCTCAGATTTAGCTCACCTGAACTTTGAGCAGCCAGCCCTTCTGGTGGAGGAATCTGAAGGCATTTGTCAATTTATTTTTTGAAAGGCCTCCGGAAAAGGTAACAAATTCAACACTTGGGAACTCAAAGCCACTGCCAGTCCTGGACAGGAAGGTTTTCATATCTGCCTCGACTTGCTCGCTGATTTCTCAGACGTCCATTTATAACAGTTCTAACAAGATAGAATCTGCCTTTGAATATCTGTAAATACGGGTAAAGATTACAATCCGGCACTCATAATGGTCCAAAACCAACTGGCAGATTCTCGTGTTTGATTAATATTTATGTCACCGGATTCCTTTACAGAAAGATGAAACGCTAATTATGTGTGTGTGTTTGAGGGGCCCCATCCTAGGTCTCTGCAGTTCATTTAAAGTGATGTACATTTTAGGATTTTTGGAGACAAGGGGTGTGTGTGTGGGGTAATTGTTCATGTTTTGCTTGAAAGACAGGTAACCTGTGGTTGCTGAAGTATTGGCTGGTACACTGAGGGGGAGGCTGACTTCATTTTCATTTTCTTTATTTTGACGGCTCAACAGTGATCAGAATTACGGGTGATTTCTCCCTCTAGGTTTGGGTTAAGGCTTGGACAGTGTGGTAAAAGGTTCTTGTTCAGAATCTTCCTTAAGGGTAACTGGAAGCCCCCAGGGTGCTCTGGCGTCTTTGAGGGCACACACTTTCTGCGCCTGAGTGGCAGGGTGGGCTGCCCTGCAGTGTGTGGTTCCGGGCCCTGGCAAGTGTCTTCAGGGCACTTGCTTTGCTTTTTTTTTAGGAGCAGTGTGTGGGAGATTTGCCTGGAAATGGGGGGTTCTCTCAGCTGGATCATGTTGAAATACCAGTGCAATTGGTAGCCTCCTTCGGAGGTGCTGTGTTCAGCATCTTCAATTTTATTGCCTTGAGAAATCTAGATTTTCGTATAGGATTTCCTACGAGGGTGGCTTCCAGAGTGGCACCTGAGTTCTGCCTAAAGGTTCAATACTATTTGTTGTTGCTGGAGTGTCAGGGGCCGTCTCATTGTTAGAGCAGCAGAATCTAGAGGTTGGCATGTGGCATGGGGTAGTCTCAGATACATCTCCTTTCTCATCAGCCCAGGGCAAACCAGTTCATCTGTTAGTTTCTTCATCTATAAAATGGGGCTAGCCAATTGTTTACTTTCCCGTCACTGTCCAGATATGAAAACAAACCCCTCGGTAGGAGTGAAGCAATCGCTGATTTCAAAGACATCATAAAAATGGAGAACTGTTATTGTTCAGTGTGTGGGGGCAGGGTGGCTAATTTGCAAAAGGGAAAGGAATCAAATAGCTGCTTGTAGAGGGTGTAATTTTTTACTGCAAGGGGGAAGAATTAGGGGCTTTGGGAGGAGGTTTATGTGGGGAAGGCACTTGGGTTTTCGATTTAGTAACCTGATACCAATAGGAGACACCCCCCTCTCCCTATGCATTTTAGAGGACCGTTCACCCACCCCAGCTCCTTATTGTTGAAATTGTCACATGATTCAAAATCTTGACACTGAATAGTGTCACTGTAGCCCTTGACCTGAATACCCCAGAAAAGATACTTTTCCTGATATTTGGTCTCAGGCCACAGAAGGAGAGGAGCTGGACAGGGCCATATGGACTTGGATTGGGGAGGAATGCATACAGCAGGCAGTCTTTAAATGCACAGTCTTGCTAGGTGCCGGTGAGGAAGGAACTCAAGTGGACTGGTGAGGAAATTCTCGCTGCCTGTCTGAGCTAACAAAAATTGGCACTTAGCCCCATGGAGCACACAGCTGGCTGCTGTGAAATGGTACCTTCGCTGGGGAAACCAGAGGCCCTAAGTGTCCTGTTGGGGCTCCATTTTACTTTTTGGTTGTTGCTTTTCTTTGGAAGTGGCTTGGTTTCTTTTTTCCAGTAAAAGCTGGATGACTTGAATTAGATTTTTAATAAAATAACCTCTGGCAGGGCCCAAAACCTCTGGATTAGTCTTGTTAGTTCAGAAATACAGAAGCTTTCTTTATATATTGGGTTTGTTCACCCTGGCTGGGCCAAGACTTGGGGCTGGAGTTGTGGGGTAGGGGTGGGAGAGTGTGGTCCTCTCCTTTCCCCATGGGGGCCTTGAGCGAGCCCCTGTTCACTGGTTTCGGGGCTGGAGTGGGGGACGGCAGATACCCGGAGTCTCCGTTGGTGCAGGCTGGGAGCCAGGAGCTGTCTGGTGCTTCTTAATTGAATACAGATCTAAGTAAATTCCACGTGGGCATGCAAGGCTGGGCAAGGAAGGCACTGATATTCCCCTCTCCACGGCTGGACTCGTAACCCTCCCAGCGTGACGGGCCTCTCCTCTGCCTGTCGCTGTACCCAGCCCACACGGTTTGCGAGAAAAGGTAGGGAAGCTGGGGGACAAGATCACGCAACGCCCATGTAAATATTGTCTGTATGAACGAACTCTTCCATCTTTTGTTAGTGGCAGCTTGTTAATTAACTAGCAGATTAGTGCTGCCTTCTTTTGACACATGCGTGTATTTTGGGGTAGAAGATTCTTGTTCTCCTAAAACTCTGAACCGAACCGTTCAGGAAGTCTCCCTTCAGCGCCGCCCGCCCCGCTCCCTCACCCCGATGTCCTCCCAGCTCCTCTTTTCCTGTCCCTTTCTACCCACCCTTTCCTTAAACCCAAGTGGGCTTGTAGCGGAGTGGAGGACAGCCACGTTAAACACAGCTAAATAAATCATGTTTACGCTTGGCGTTCTTGGTAGTGAAAAATCTGTTGGCTGTTTTTACTTCCTTATTTCTCAGCATTTGCTTCCTACCTGCTTTTGAGCACATGCCCAGAAATACTAGTTTTGTCAAATGAGGGGATAATGCCAGCCAGCCTTTCTCGCTGCCAAGGAAGCTGCTGGATTTTGCAAAACAGAGTGACGTTTTTTTAGTGACACTGATGTTTTTTTCAAAGAAATTAGGATGTAGAATAAGGGTATTAAAATGCACTTAGGGAAGGGGAAAAAGCAGCTTGGTCACCCCTTACAGCATGGGGACATGTAGCAAGCAGGTTTAGAGAAGGAAGGTCTCATTTTTGCTTGCACTTGGCCGCTCCAGGGGCAGGAGGCAGCTGTCAGAGGTGGAGGAGCTGAGTCAGGTTCCCTTCGTCTCAGCCCCAAGACTTAATTTTCTCTGCCATTTTGGTGATGTGGTGCAAAGATTGTTTTTTTTCTTTTTCTTTTCGGTTTTCTGTCTGTTTAGTCTCTGAGGCCTCCTGAACGATGTTGTTTTCTTCCTCTGAGATTACAGCTAGATTCTCGCCCCGAACTGGAATTGGAACTTGGGATCCTAGCTACACGATTATTGTTTACGTGTGTAAGAGTGGCCCCGGAGGCCTGCCCGCCTCTGAGTTCTTATCGATGATGTTGTTTTTGGGTATCTGAAAAGTCATTTTTATGATGGGGTGCTGGGCAGAGAACTTCCTGGGTAATTACAGCCAAACAGAGGCTGTAGATTTAAAAAAATTAAAAAAAAAAAAAACAGTTTCAAACAAATAAATGGCATGTAAATACTGGGCACTCCTGTAGGGAGAAGAGGCTTGTCTTATCGTGGAATCTTCGCAGGGTTTCTGCAGTAAATTCTGAGGTCCAGCACATCAGCTCTGTTTCAAAGATAGCCGAGGAAAAAATAATTACAACAAAATCAAAGTCAGCGTGCTATGATTTCTCCCAATTTCTAATGGGAATACTCTACAATAGAAATGATATTTCCATTGAGGACTGTGCTGCCGGCTTCTTTAATTACATTAAATAGTGGTATAAACCTCAGCTGAATGTAAAGCTCTGTTAGAGCGGTGTCTCGAGCGTGGCTGGATGAATCGTAAGGAGCAATGTTACTAGTGTTAATGTGCTAACAATCTTTATTAAATTAATCCTGGGAAGTGTTAATTTTTACAAATTTTGTTGTGCACACACTGCACGTCACTGCTAGTGTGTGAGGGGATGAAAATGGATTTCACGTGAAAAAATACGAAGGTAGCTGTCAGATTGTTCCCTTAGAAGAAAATCTGTGGTTTTTGCCATCAAATGTTACCTGTGCTGAAAAGAAGGCTTACAATATGTATATTAAATGCCATCTACATACAGAAAACTCAGTTCAAGGAACTACTTTGTTGAAAGTAATTACAGGCCTGTTCAATTTCTTAGTCAGTGACGTTTCAGACTTGGCTTAGGAACATAAAGAGGCCATGGAAAGATTTTGTTCTTATGTAATGCAAAGCACTGAACCTCAGTATTCTATAAGTCCATTAGAAAAAGGAAAAAAGAAATGAAAGGGAAGAAAGAGATTTAATCATCAACAAAATCCAGGGAGAGCTGGATATTTTTTTATTACAATGGTAGAAATCAATTGCCTATAATTCTGTTAAATGCAACTCAAAACAAAACGTGCATTTATACTATAGCAGGGTCCTCCTTTTTACGATTTGATTTCTTTTCTTTTTCTTTTGTTGTTTTTTAACCTTCTACTAACCAAGTTTATTTCTGTTCCATCTGAAGCAAGAAACCCTGCCTGCTCTGTGGTTGCCTGCTGCCTGATTGCTCAGGTAGAGTTTTATGGTCTGATCTTGAAAAGGTCGATGATGCTTACATTGCTCACATCCATGACTCCATCTGCACCTGAAATTTCTGTCCCCTTTTCCGGCTGCTTTGGGCTTGAGGCATCCCAACAACCTCCTTGCTGGGCACTCGGTTTTCTTTATGTTCTTTTTATTGGCTGTGCCGTTTTATTTTCATTCTTAATTCTCCGGGATTCTCACAGCTCAGCCTTCCTCCTTCTGTTTTTTCCACTGCGCTGTCTGAGCATGGCTGCTGAGCAGAAGACACTGTTGGAGTCTGTGGGATCTTGGAACCACAGCAACTTTCCGAACTCACCAGTTTTTAAACATGTTTTATAGAGGGCCGGATTTTTAACATGCATCAGGATTCAGTGTTTTCCGGGGTGTTCCTCCAAGGTCAGGGACGGTGCACGCTGAGGGGTTAGGAAAAGGTATCCTTAGTTTAAAAGTCCCTGTAGGCACCCAATCTGAAGATGAGTTTCTTGGTTTTGGCCTTGTGTGACATGTGACTTCTATCTTAACGGTGTGTTTCCACCCCCACCCCCACCCCAGCTCTAAATTAATAAAGACATAGGAACGTATCTGAGGGATGCCTGAGCAAGCTTGTCGTTGGAATCCGGTCCCTTCATTCCATCTGGGAAAGGCTAGGGGTCCAACCCCAAGTTCTACACTCCTTATGCTTGGAATCCAAATGATTTATCTAACACTTTATTTCGGCTTGTAGCCTGCCTTCATTCTTCGTCGAGTTATGCTTTACGCAGGTGACATGGAGTATACTGTTTGTGGCTCTGTACGCAACCGGAGATAAAATTCCTGAAGGATCTTGGATTAGGTTGTCTTAGAGAGCAGAGACGGCTGAAGGTTGAAGCGGCGACCACACCTCTGATCAAAAAACCTGAATCAGGAGGAAAAGGGGCAATTCCTCTGCCAGGTATTGACTGGCTGGTTTTGCTGGCGAGATTTAGAGAATCTCTCAGCTGCGATTTCTCCATGACCTCCGTGGACTCTGGTTGGTTGGATGCACCCAGGACACCTTAACGTGCCCACGTTGCTGATAGATGAGTGTTTGTGTGTGTGTGCATATGTGTGTGTATAGAAGCTCTCTTATAGGTAATAGACGTGCATGCACACATTTTGTAACTAGTGCGAACATGGCTTCCCCTTCTGTTGTCCTCAGGCCTGCCTCTTCCAGGATTGTGGGTCCCAATTCGGTGGACCCTGCCTGCCTGAGGTCACCCCGGAGACGTTATATTCATTTTTCTGTGTGTATCCAGAGGCATGATGCATAGGAGCAAAGGAATGACCAGTGTCCTGGCTGGAGGACTGGTGGAAGTGGTTTGTTTCCATTCCAGTAGCTCAGAGCACTCCAGGGCTTTCCCCAGAGACAAGCAAGAGAAGACTCCGAGCTTCATGTCCCTCACTGTCCCTCCTACCCCAGCAGATGCCCACTTAGGGGCTGGAACGGCCAGCCCCTTCTATCTCTGTGATTCACAGAAGATGGCTGAGGGATGCCCTTCCTTCTCAGCAGCATCTGAAGTGTCTCTGCTCCCTCACAGAGACCTTGGTTGTTGGGATTTGTGATATAACCTCACCAGTGCTTGACTCAGGGTGCAGACAGGGGATCGGCAGCCCTGGAGTATTTCAGTGGCTAGCATCTTGAGGAAATTGGAGTTGGCAGTCAATGAAACAGGTTTTTGGACCTGGGGTAGGGGTATGCCCAAGTGTGCCCTTCTAAATGGCAAGACACAGCTGCTAGGGGGCATTTTCCCTTTCCAATCTCTGGTGGAAGGAGGAGAAAGGTTTTGGTAATGTTGTTGGGGAACACGGTCATTCCTTTGCTCTGCCTCTCCATTTTCTGGGATGTGTTAGATGGACAGCGTGTTGGGGAGTGAAAATAGTGTGAGTGGTGATTCACCAGGACAGATTTCGGAAGTGCCCCGAGAGGAGGAGCTTAGAGGAGGGCAGCCTGGCTCAGGGTGCTCCCCGAGGTGTGCTTCTAGTCTCCCTCATGGCCAAGCCTTCTCACGGTGGGTGCAGGGAGACATCTTGATGACCACACGGGGTTGTGGGGGGCCTGTGGGTGGCCTGTGGGGATCTCTGGATGGTCATTTATGGAAGTGATGGTAGAAGTGATCTCAAACCCAAAGATGAGCGGTTACACACGTTCCTGGAGGGCCCTGGCGAGCCCACCTTCCTTCCTGCAGCCTGGCACCCCTCAGCGACCCTCTCTGGGTCCATCAGGGCCTAGATGGTTGATAAGGGATGCTGGAGAGCCTCTTTCACCTGCGTCTGAATTCTTCCCCTCCCAGCCACTTGCAATGACTGCTGGCTTTCAGCCGGCTGCCCGTGTAGAGGCCACACGTAGATTCGAACTATTTTTATGTCTCCTGTGTAATGACCCCAAAGGAACTCTTTAAACACAGCTGTGCACAACCTTGTGAGACCTCATTTTCCATTTTCATTGCTATGCTTTTCAAAGACACCTACATATTCACCCCTAAACCAAAACCCATGGCAGCAAGGGACTGGGGACCTATAGGGGCCACTGGGTGACCAGACAGAACAGTGGTGTCTGTTGGAGAATGAGAATACAGGAGTGGGAGGTGGGACCTGGGGAGCCCTGTCACCCTGCCTGGCGTTTCTAGGTCCCCCAAATGCTCCGAGCAGTGAGCTGAGCCACGTGGCACACCCGCTCCCCCTCTGGTCCTGACTTGGGGACCCGCCCTAGACTTGCAGATTTTCATGGTAACCTGTGTGCTTATGTCAGTGCTTAGCTTTCCCTTTCTGCTTTATTATTATGATGATTGTTGAATATTTTTCAAGGAAATGGAAAACAAGTTCCAGTCATTGCTGGTTCCTAGACCTTGGTAATTAAAGCTAAAAAAAAGAAATGAAATAATACCTGTGGAGTCAAGGAATTTATTTTTTGAGTCCCCTCCCACACCAGAGACCTGTGTAGCTCTGAAACTGAGCAACGAGGAAGGCTCCCTAGAATTGTTTTTCTCTTTTTCTGTTGTCTCAGCTACTCCCCCCACAGCCCCCCAAAAAAAGGGATTGAGAAAAAGACGAATGATGAGAAGGCCGGTCTTGTCAGGTGAACACCCAGTGCCTGTCTCATGTAAGGTAGCACTCCACTTCTTTCAAATAGGAAATTGCCAAAATGGATGTCATGGGCTGCTAATTAGATGTATTTTAACTGCAGGATCATTTTACCAGCTAATACTGTTATTATGTGCTTCAATGTGAACCCATGGTGGAGCTGTTAAAATATGAGCGTGCAGTCTTAGCAGACGGCTCTTGGAGCCGGTGCAATGGGTGGAGGGTGCCTTTCCTCATGGCCCTGAAGATCCCCGGGCCAGGCCCTGTGCTGAAGGTCCGGGTCCTTTCAGCCTCTCAAGAGCCCCCCCTACCACCCTGCTCTCCTGAAGACCACCTTCACCTTGTGTTTACACCAGGGCCTGAGCCTCCAGGAGGCCTGAGCTCTATAGACTCCAGGCACCAGCATTACGGCCCCTCCCCGCTAGACATCACCGTTCCCTCTGGACCCGCCTAGAAGCACCAGATGACCACAGTCGATGGCAGTGCCTGCCCAGAACCGGCAGGCCTGAATTTCAAGCATTGGGGTTTAAAGTCTGTGCCAGCTTCTCCTCCATATTCCCTCTGCAGCAAACCGGAAAAAGAATCCCAATTTCCCGTTGGGGTGGGAAGAGATGAGCTAGGATCAGGATAATGATTTTCAAATGTGAGCAAGGCATTTGACTTCATGGGATGTCTTTCCCCTTCACCCTCTTAATACGTAGCATTTTTTTTTTAAATCATCCTTAAGACAAAGTAGCTGGCAAAATATTTAAGTGATCAGAAAGAAATATTTTTATTTGCCCGCGTGCGAATTGGGTTATCTGCCCATCTTGTTTATGAAATTTGGTGCTGTCTTTCCTGCACAGTACGCTCGCCTCTCAAATCTTTCCCGGCTCCCATTTCCATATTTCTGCGTGCTTGTTCTTTGTTAATCACTTGGCAAGCGCTTATTTGAATATTAAAAATTTCTTTAATCATCAAAGGCAGGAGCACAGTCTCATGAATATTCATATTTTCCCCCCTCCTCAGACTGGATTCTAGTTCATTACCCTGCAGTAAAAGCCAAACAGCCATCAATCGCCCTCATTACAGGCTCTGGCGTTTTGATTGGCTGCCTGCTGCCCAGAGCTTTTTTTTTTTTTATTTAAAAAAATTTTTTCCCTTCTCCTATGAGCTGCCTTGTACCTGCCAACAACCAAAAAAAAAAAAAAAATCAACAATGCAAGAATAAATTTCTCTGGTTGGAAAACAACTTTGCAAACTTGTCAAACAGTGCTTGTGGCTTGCTGCTGCCCCTGTAGCGTTCACCGGCGCCACCTCTTCCCCCGACCCTGTCCTTCCCCCCACCAAAAAAAAAAAAAGAAGCCCAGATAAAAGAGAATGGGGGGAGAGAAAATTAAATAAATAAATAAAAAGGGAGAAACTTGAGCCTCAGAGATGAATATTTGTCAAGAGAGTTGACGTAAGTTTCATTTGCATAATGACTTTGTACTTCTGCATTAATAAAATTTGCATATGAAGCCATGTTAATTACTCCTGATCATGCTTTTTGCATTCATGCATAGTAATTTTCTCCGACTTGTGAGAATTAATGTCTTGGCATGGGGGGAGGGGGCGCGGGGACTGTCAGGTTCCCTTGCCAGTGTCCCTCACTCACGCGCTGCCTCCCTGGCTGTCTCCTTCCTTGATCTATGACTCATTTCTGCACTATCAGTAGGAGTTCTCTGCTTAAAAAAATGTATCAATTGAAAGGCACCAGTAGGGAGAAAAATACACGTCTCCTGACAGTGTATTCCTGACCACCTCTCTCTAGCTCCGAACGTGGAATCCATAATCCTCCCATTTGGGAGGGGATGCCCCAGAGGCTTCAGGGGTGGGGAAGGCTTGAAATCCCCCCCAAACTGGGCTGGGGCTTTTCCAGGCGTTTTTGTGTCTCCACGCTCCTGGGCAGTGGGCGTGTTCGCCGGGTGAGTGCGCATGTGTGAGAAACGGAGCAGGAGCATCTGCGAAGTCCCTCCAGAAGGGAGACGGGAGACAGACCCCTGTGGAATGCTTAAACCCATGAAGACATCAGGAATGAGCTTGTGTATCATTGCCCTGTTTTGGAGCCTAAGAAGCATTTTAGGGGCCTTGTTTTTAAACTTTTTTGTGTGTGCATAGACCTCCCAAGAAAGCGTTCTTTTAGGAGTGTCTTGCAGGTCTTTGTAGGGGGCTTTGCTGTGTTCAGAGGACATCCTCTTGCTTGCTTTGCTGGGGAGTGCTGGTGCCCTGGAAAGGACCATAGGGAGTGGGGAAGGTATCGGAATGGAAAGTGAGAGAAGGATGGTGACCCTTTGCTGTGTGCTTCCTCTGTCCCTGGCTCTGGTAAAGGGCTGGCCTGACCCTTCTTTTAAAGCTGAGGGAGCTGAGGCTCTGAGAAAGGGACTCACCTTCAACCAGGAGGCCAGGAGACGGCTGAGGAGGAATTTGAATCCAGGCCTCTCAGTCCCGAAGGCTGTGCGGCGTGGGAGCTCTGGTGGCTTCCTCTGTGCACGTGTGGCTGCACACCCTGTCCCCAGGCCTCAAGGGCTCCTTAAGTGCTTTCTGGATTTCCCAGCTGCACTTTTAAAGGCAAATACCCCTCCTCTGAGGAAGAATGGGGGCTGGGAGGTAGCCTGGGAGAGGTACTGAGGCTCTTTTTCCAAGTTAAGAGTCACGTGATGTAAAGTTGACCATTTTAAAGTGTACAATCCGTGGTTTTGAGTCTAGGCACAATGTCATGCAGCCGTCACTTCTAAGTCTCGAGTATTTTCATCACCCCAGAAGAAACTCTGTACCTTCTTGCCCCTCCCGGCTTCCCAGCCCCTGGCAACTGCTACTTTCTGTGTCCATGGATTTGCTGCTTCTGAACATTTCATATCCATGGAATCATGCAGTGTGTGGGTCCTTTCATCACTGTGGGCTTTTGCAATAGTTTCAGATTTGTTTTTTTTTTTTTTGAGACGGAGTTTCGCTCTTGTTACCCAGGCTGGAGTGCAGTGGCGCGATCTCGGCTCACCGCAACCTCCGCCTCCTGGGTTCAAGCAATTCTCCTGCCTCAGCCTCCCGAGTAGCTGGGACTACAGGCACGTGCCAGCATGCCCAGCTAATTTTTGTATTTTTAGTAGAGACGGGGTTTCACCATGTTGACCAGGATGGTCTTGATCTCTTGACCTTGTGATCCACCCGCCTCAGCCTCCCAAAGTGCTGGGATTACAGGTGTGAGCCACCGCGCCCGGCCTAATAGTTTCAGATTTCTTGAGTTCCACCTTTGGGCAGGGCTCTGGGTTTAAGCTGCCCCATGGGGAAACCTCTCCCAGGGTAGAAGGTACTCTGAGAGCCTCAGAGAGGCCCCGAAGAGCTTGGGATTTGAAGCCCCTCTCCAGGTTGCCCCCCTCCCCTCGGCCTAAGTTGAGCTGGCCCCTGGAGCAGGTGGACTTTAGCAAGGTAAGAATTCCTAATGAGGCCCTGGGGAACCTGTCCAGGGCTGCCCAGCCCCCGACCCCTATGCAGGGTGTGTCGACTGGTGTGTGACATCGCCTTTACAGACCCTGACTTGAGCCCCACCTTGGACCTTTCCATGAGAAGGGTGTGTCCAGATGCCTGTTTTCTAGCTGCTCCCCAACTGTTCCTCTTGCCACGGAGACAGAGTCAGCTCCTTAGCACCTGGGACAACCTAACCAGGCCTCGAGGTGCTTCTGCTGGTTTCTCTGTCATGATAAATGGTGCTGGCTGTGTCGTGGCCTCACCCAGAACCCAGGAACCGGAGTTTGGGTTTGACCTTTGCAGCTACCAATGGCTGGATTGAGCCCAGGATCTCAGTCTTCCTCCCCTGATGTGGCCCTTGCTCTAGAGATCCTGGGAGCCCTGGTCCCTTCACCCCATTCACTGCAGCCCTAGAGGGAAGCAGAGCATTGCAGGCTTTGGAGGCACAGCGGGGTTCCAGTCTCAGATATCCCTGGGCCTCAGTTTCCCTCCTGCAGAATGTGGATGTCTGCTGAGTGAGGTGGCTGTCATGACGACAGATGACCCGGAGTCCTCGGTGGTCTGCAGGGAAGGCCCACATAGGGATTTGAGACCACCAGTGACAGGGTCACATGTAATGTCCAGGCCAGGGAGGGTCAGGCCAGGGCAGGCTTCCAGGAGGGGGCAGGTGCTCACCTTCCTTGAGGAATGGCACTAAATCTAGGACATGGCCTTCCCATCAGCGTCTGAGACCGAAACGTTTACAGGTTCCTCAGCCATGTCTTCCCAGGGCTAACCCCAGCTCAGAAACACCCTGGGTCCTAGGCCTAACCTAATATGAGGTCTTTGTTGGCCCAGAGGGGTCCGAGCAGTGTTGGTGTTAACTTTGACCTCTTGACGGGACACTGACAGTTGGCAGTCCCTAAGCAGGGGGTCTTCTTCAGTGCCCCAATGCCTCAATCGTGGATAATCCACGTTTTAGAGAAACCAGGGTACAGAGAAAGAGCCCTGGTTCTGGGGCCAGACAGCTGGGGTTTGGATGGGGCTGCTGATGTCTGTAGTTTTCTGCAGTCATGCCAGCAGTTTCCTGGTCTGTGCAATGGGTGTCCTGAGCCCCACCTCCTGTGAGTGTGTCAGGAAGTTCTGTCCAATGAAGACGGACAGGCTCCTGGCTCACGGTGGCTCCCAGGGCCCCGTGGCTCTCCTTGGGCTGGGGGGATCCACGTGGGGGCCCTGGAGTGGGCAGACCCCCGGCCGTGCAGACCTGTGCTGGGCCTCCCTGCCAGAGCCGGCTGGGCCCAGCTGCCGGTCCTCTTATTGACGTTTCCTTTTTGTCTCTCTGATGCTTTCCTGTTCAATTATTTGCCCAGGGAATTTGGGCTTCTTCACTTGTGGTTTTGGCAAGGGCTTCACACAAATGTTTTGCCCTGGTGGTCTCTTAGCCATTTAAGATAAACGGCTAAATCAAACGCAGGCCTTGCCAGGGAGCTGAGCGAGCTGTGGGGCTGGGCAGAGGTGGGGCTGGCCCTGGCCCTGCGTCCTTGCTCTGTCACATGGCAGGAGGCCTCCCAAGCCAGGCTGAGACGTTAGGAAGGGCTGAGCAGCGCCAGGGTTTTCTTGGGGTGTTGTGGGGGTACAAAGCCTTCTGAAGGGCATTGGGGCTGGGGTGCACATGCGCGGTGCTTGGGGCTGGAGAGAGCCCTCACAGGTAGTCTGCAAGCCGGGAGGCTCACAGTGCGGACACTGGGAGGCAGGCCGAGCTGTCCCTGGCCTGTACGAACAGCCCACCCCGAGACAGCACGCAGGGGAGGCACTGAGCTTCCCAGCTCTTCCAGGGAGGGGTAGCCTGAAGTTTTGGAAAGAGATCCCCAAATGGAACCTGATAGATTGCTCCAGAAGCCCTCACGTGGGGGGTCCTTCCTGAGAGCGGGGCCCTCACAGCCCCCATTCGCCCAGCCCCCTGCACGAGGCCCCCAGAGGCGGGGTCCTGCCTCCTCGACAGCCCAGCCTGGCAGCTGTGGAAACAGGGCCCTTCCCAGAGCCCCCTGCCCAACTCCCCACGTGCATTCCCCTGCCTGTGTCCCGATTGCCTTCCCTGCTGGGCCTGGCAACCCTGGGGCCTCCCACCCCCGAAAGGGTGGCCTGAGCCGAGCCCCGAGCCCCGGGCCCCGTGTTACCCCGTGCCCCTCACACGGTCCAGGGCCCGACTGACCAGTCTTTTCTATTGTTTTTTCTCCAGGGCCGTGCAGGCCTGCCCAGCTGCCAGCGGTGGCCCCCATAGCTGCCTCCTCCCACCCTCACTCATCCGTGATCACTTCACCTCTGCGGGCCCTGGGCGCTCTCCCACCCTGTCTTCCCCTGCCGTGCTGCAGCGCGCGCCCGGTCTCGGGTGACGGGACTCAGGGTGAGGGTCAGACGGAGGCTCCCTTTGGATGCCAGTGTCAGTTGTCAGGTAACAGACGACGCGGCGGTGGGGGGCGGGCCCCCGGGGATGGCGGGGTGTGCCGTGGGCAGTGCTGGAGTAAGGTGGGGACCCAGGGAGGAAGGGCAGCTCCCAGCCAGAAGGCTTTTTGGGGTGCCAGGGGAAGTGATGAAGAATGTTCACTGAACTACGAGCCAGTGCCCGGTGCCCTGTGGCCAGGAGTCTCCACCGTGCCCCCACCCATTCTGAGAGTCTTGTTCCCAGAATGCATCCCTAGCCTCACAATCCCGTTTCTTTGGGTTGTTTAGCGGCAGCTTAATTGGGTAACACTTAACATCTCAAGTTTTCTTCTGCCCTTGCCACTGCCACCCCTTCCCCCACCCCAGACAACCCCCTGCCCCGCCAAAACAAGGCTAGGGGAGGATTCCTTGCTTGTTTGCATACATTGCTGGAGCCGTCCAAAATGCTGAGTTTCTCTTTGGGAGAATGTGTTGCCTATTAGCTTTGAAAAAGAAGGAAAGTGGCTCAAAAGGAGCCTCTTACAAAGCTGTGGCCATGAGAGGGAGGGAAACCCTGAGGGGTGTGTGAGGGGCAGGGGTGGGGGCAGAGTGCCTGCTGTGCGTCCAGCTCTGGGCCAGATCCAGACACAGCTGTGTTTGTGCTGACTCGTCCTGCTCTTCTGGGAGGGCTGTGTGGCTGCCCATTCTACAGATGGGCAGACGGGGCAGGGCGGCGACACAACCCTGTCCTCCTCTACGTGTCCTGCCTCTCCCCAGGTGGAACCCAAGATCTTGTTCCACCTAGGGTCTCTGGGAATTCTTGGGGTCCATGGGAGGTCAGAGGCAAAGGGCCCTCTCACAAGTCTGTCCCCACAGCGTCTCAGCAGGGCCTGGTATGAAAGCGCTGTGGCCACACAAGCCAGGATGCTGACACAGACACACGTGGCAAGCGGCTGTGGCCTGGTTGCTGTGGCAGGGGCAGGAAAGGAGAGAGGGTGGGTGCAGAGATGGGGCAGATTTGATTGGTCCCTGCTTTGTCACCAGGCATGGTGCAGGCTTTCTCTTGAGTTGTGAAAGGAAAACTATTTTTATTGGGCAGGTTTTGTTTTGAATTGAAGCTGTCCCCAGGGATGGTCCCTGTTGGAGCCACAGCTCTGCAGAAGGCCACAGCCACAGCTCTGCAGAAGGCCACAGCCACAGCTCTGTAAAAGGCCACAGGCAGCCCCTGCTCCAGGGTCCAGAGCTCCCTGGGCTCCAGAGCTCCCTAGTAGGGTGGCCTGGAGCCTTTAGTATACTCTCCCTGCTGTGACAGGTGGTGACATTATGGGATCTGGCTTCCAAGAGAGAGTTCTGGCTTCTTACTGGGCTTGTGCCTTAAATGCACAAAGCAAAACGCAAAATCTCCGGGGAAGGAGTCGGTACCACTTGCAAAGATGCCCTCTCCCCGTTCTAGGCTGTGCTGATCCCCAGGTGCTCAGGCCTCCCGTCCTGGCTCAGTAAATCTGCTCTGAGTCTGCAGAAGGCCGTGCTTGCTTCATCTGGGTGCCTGCTTTGTCTGGGTGGTTGCCCTGTTCTCATGGCTTCCTGTCATTAGTGCTGCAGCCTTTACAGCCACTGGGGGGGCCGTGCTATCAAAGATCAGCCTGAGTGTTTATTACTGGACTCGGTCAAGTTCTGCGGCAGCACAGAAATCTGATCTCGTCAGAGGCTCACCCAGGGCTTTGCTTAACCCTCTGTTGGACCTGCTGAGAAGCTGCTGAAGTAGATGAGACTCAGCTAGAGGACTGAGCTCCTCCCTTAAGTGGTCAGCTTAGCATCTTTGTATGGTGCTGAGCAGGAGCTGTTACCATCCCCATTTTGCAAATGGAGAAGCAAAGGCTTGGGGAGGGAGAGTGGCTGGCCAGGGTGGCAGAACTGGGATTTGTCCTTGGATGCCTTCTGAAAGGCCACCCCTCTTCCCATGGAACCACGCGGCCTCTGCCGACATCCATGGGAGGTTGAATGAACTTTCCCCTGCCTTGGCTCTGGTGGACTCTGCCAACAGCAAGTCCTCGTATGTGCCACCGGGATCCTTATGAGGACTGTGTGTGGAGGGCCTTCTGTGTGCCATACCGTACTGGGCATTTGTATGCCTTCTGGAATTTAATACTCACAGCAACCTAATGCTTTACTCTCCTCATTTTGCAGATGAGAAAATGATGCTCAGAAATGTTGAGGTCTCACAGCTCACATCCATCCATCCGTCCATCCATGCATCCATCCACCCACCCATCCATCCATGCATCCGTCCATCATCCATCCTCCATTCGTCCTTCCGTCCGTCCATCCATCCATCTGTCCATCTGTCCATCTGTCCATCCATCCATCCATCCATCCATCCACCCATCTATCTATCCACCCATCCCTCCATCCATCTGTTCATCTGTCCGTCCATCTGTCCATCCATCCATCCATCCATCCATCCGTCCATCCATCCATCCGTCCATCCGTTCATCCATCCGTCCAGCATCTGTCCATCCATCCATCCATGCATCCGTCCATCCATCCATCTGTCGATCTGTTCATCTGCCCATCCATCCATCCATCCATCCGTCTGTCCATCTGTCCATTCATCCATCCATCCATCCATCCATCCATCCATCCATCCATCCATCCATTTATCTATCCATTCATTCGTTCTTTAGCTTGAAGCCATTTGGAGGGCACCTAGTTTCTAGCATTGGGCACACACAGGAAGAGTCAACAGGCAGGTCCCTGCCCTCCTGCAGCTTGCAGTGTAGTGGTGGGGAGGACAGGGAGTGGGGGTCCTGCATAACGAGAAAGAGGAGCAGGGAGGAGGGAGGGGCAGAAGTGAGATTTGATGCCAGGCTCTACATCCAGCACCCGCCACATCTTTGGCTTTGGCTCTTCTTCTGGCATTAGAGGCCTTTTTGGATTTGAGGCCTTGAGAGCTGCCAGGACTCAGAGCCTGTGAGCAACCCATGCTTGGCTGCAGTGCTCTGGGAGAGGTGTGAGGAAGGACAGTGCCTTGTTCCTGGGGTTAGGACTGCAGGAGGCTGAGCTCCTAGGACCGCTCCAGGACACCCTTCTAACGGGCCTGCTGTTACCTCCTGCCCTCTGCCACCATGTCCAGTAGAGTTCTCTCTTTTCATTCCGTCCCAGTTCATTGGCCCACACCAGCTTGCACTGCCATATTCCCGATCAATTTCAATACCTGAAACTATCCTAGTCTGGTGGTTCTTGTCCCTTTGTGGTTTGTGTCCCTGACACTGGGCTGTTTGCTTAAGTGTTTTTAGTGCCTGTTTAATGAGTAGTTGGAATGGAGTCATTAAGTTCCCAGTAACCAGTTAGGAAGAAGCAGGCCTTTGTAAAGATGGAACGGGCCTGCCGTCCTTACTTGGTTTTGTTCCTTTTTGGATCAGGATGCATTGAACCCATCTCTTCAAATTAATATGAAGAACCCCAGTGTAAACGTGTTTCACACAGGTTAATTGCGTGCCTGTTACAGAATCTGCAGTTATTTATGGAAGGATGTGATTTTACGGGGGAGAAAACCATACAGGTATGTGTGTTTGTGCACACCCCGAGCTGGCAGCATCCCAGGCGGCCCTGCCTCCCAAGACCCCAACCCTAGACTCCTTCCAATGGTCACAGAGGGTAGAAGGGACTCTTTTTGACTCTGCTGAAGGAATGTAGGGCTTTGGGTCTAGGCATTCCTGGGAACTGAAATTTCTTCCCTGAGAAATCCCACATAGAGGATTTGGCGCAGTGGCTGTGGGGTCAAGAGCCTCAGACTGTGGTCCTGGTCTTTGCTTCAACTGGCCAGGGGCCTTAAAGAAGTCATTGCCTCAGTTTTCCCTTCTGTACATATACACGTATGTATGTACATGTGTATGCAGGTAACATTTGAAGACAAGGCTCCTGTGTTATTCTCTGAGACAGATCCATGTGGAGCTGCTGTGAATGGAGTGAGCGTGGGGCTAGCGAGGCTCCCAGGGCAGGGTCATGGGCTTTCAGAGAATGATTTGGACACTCCTGGGCTTTGTGCCCCTATCCTGGTACCCTTCCCTGTTCTCAAGCTTCCACGATTGGAAAGTGGTTATCAAGTGTATGAGACTGCTTGGGGGTGAAGGCTGTTCTGCTCTGTCTAGTCATTTCCCCTCCCCATTCCTCAGTTTCCCCATATAAAAGGGAGCTAAGGATAGGACACACTCTGAAGAGTCGTTCTGGGGATCCCGTGAGATCCTATGGGCCAGATGCTGAGAACAACGCCACGTACCGGGTGAGCCCTGTAGAAGTTAGGGTCCATGGACAAGCAGAATGGGTTTCATGACATTGACATGCTGTCAGGTCTCACTTCAAGCTGGATCCTCGGTTTCCATTCTTAAAAGTATTTAGCCTCTTGGTTGGCTGAGATCATGTATCAGCTTTGGGAGGTGCAATAGGAACGGAGACACTTCATTACATATTTAAAAGCTGCAAATGGTCATCAGCCACAGTGATTAATACGTGCACTTGGTGAAGTTCAAGGTCTCATGCAAGAACACACAGGATCCCAGCTCGGGGAAGTGGAAGTGTTTGGCTTTAATAGAGGGAGTCAGTTGCAGTCATTAGTATATGCTGAAATCACAGGGCAATCTTGTAAAGTTAAATTCAATTTACTTTTCTACTGAAATTGTGCTTGCTGTGTTATTTAACTAGTCTGGGGTTTCTTGGCATGGGTTAAAGGAACAATAAAGATAAAAGAATACCTGTAAGTAAATAGCAGGGTTTAACCATAGAATCTATCCTTTTCTCCTCCTTCAATTATATCCCAGTGTTCATTTTTTGTTGGTTTTATAACCAGAGCCGTCCAATGGGGCGCCGTGGATTAGACCACCCTAGCTGTGGAAGCCTGATGCAATTAATACAGTGTGTCTGGAAAGTGGCCTTATTTGTGGAAGTTTTATGTTAATGATATGGTCTGTGCTTTGCACATTTCATACCAGAACAAGAAGCAAGCTGTAGTTTCATTCTGGACTGGGTTTGATTAACACCGGAGGATCCATGGGAAGCCACGCAGTGATGCGGGCAGCGACGGCAACCTCACCAGGCCCCTGCCGATGCGCGGCCTTGATTCTGGTGCAGGGGGTGCCAGAGGCACTCCAGGAGGGCGTTAGATCAGCCACTGAGACTCTGGAGGGAGGGGTGAGTATGGTGATGAAGACAAAAGGAGCCGTGTGAGTGAGTGTGTGAGGACAGCAGACCTCGTCGTGAGAAGGTTGGAAAACGTGCTCGTGGGATTCCCTTTGCAAAGTAACGTTTGTTGTTAGGATATTTCTGGGCTGATCAGACCAGGACCCAGTGTTGATGGGGGTTGGCTCGATGTAGGAAAAGGACTTTCAGAGGAGTTATTAAAAATTTAGAGAGTAATCTGTACGGTTTGCAATGTCTACATTGCCCAAGGGCTGGTGGTCCCAGCATCCTCAATCCAGCATTTACAGAGTAGTTGCTATTCCTGCGTGCAAGCTCCATGGATTCTTCCCTGGCATCTGCCTGCTTCTTGAGGTCACACTGCTGCAGAGGCTGTCCATGCCCACCTGCTTGGATAACCCAGACGCCTCTGTGACCAGAGGAAGTGCCAGAAGCCCTGGAGAGCTGCAAGGCCCCCAGGCTTGGGGAAGCTGATTCTCAGATTGCTGGAGGTGGCCAAGGGTCCAGGGCTTGGTGGATGCCAGAAAGTCCCCTGTCCCATGTAACTGGAAAGTGACATTTCCTACAATACCAGCAGGGACCAGAGGAGCTGGGGAGTTGGGGGAACAGAAGGGCTCCACTGTGGCTCTGTTGGGATTGGGGCACCTGCCAGCATGGCTGTCCTTAGATAAAAGAGGCCCAGCAAATCCCTGAGTGGAGATCGCTGCAGCCTCGCTAGATTCCATTTCACTCTCCTAGCTGGCCCTTCAGAGACGTTCTGAAGGCAGAGCTAAATCAAAGAATTCTGTTCAAATCCATACAAGATGTTGCTGTTTTTCTGCTCTGACAGGAGAGGCATTTGGAAGTGCAGTTTCTTTCTTTCTTTCTTTTCCTTTTTTTTTTTTTTTTTTTTATAGCTGTCTTAAAAAGGAGTTTGGCTGTTTAGCACAGCTGGTGCTCATTACATTATGCACTGGCAATAAGATAGCATGTGTAATTAATTTTTAATGCAGTGCTGGATGCAGCGCTTTCAAGCAGTTAGTGGATGTGAAGAAGAGCACTGGCCATGGACATCAGAGACCTCAGAGCAAGGCAGCTCCGTTCTCCTTTAAGGGGAATTGGAAAGTGGCAGAGGAGGCTAGCATTGCCCTCTGTGTGGAGCGGAGTGGTCCAGAAATGGGTTCTTTTCAGGTGACCTGAGGTCAAGTCAATCTTTAACAATCCAGGACCAGGGATCCCGAGATCATCTCCTCTAACCCCTTCATTATAGAAATGGGGAAACCAAGGCAGAGAGTGGGGATGAAGTCATGACACATGGGGGGCAGAGCTGACTCAGACCTGGGTCTGCCCACTAGGCCATACTGCCCTTCTTGAGTTTTTATTGAAAACCAGAAAAGGAAATTTGTCACCTGGTGGAAGCCACTGACAGACTGATTTCTGCCTGACCGTGAGGCTCAGTGTGAAACCCGCAATGAGACTGGGTACCAGGTAGAGTTCCGATGTTGAGGGGCCCCATGTTGGGCACCTTGGGCTTTGGTTTTGCTATCTGCAGTGGGAGCTCTCCAGGCATATCCTAGGTTTGAGACTCTGGGCTTGTGCTTTGACAGCTGGCTGCCCTGTCCCTGTGGGGCTCTGTGACATGGATGCATGTTTGAAGTTCAATGTCATTGTGAACCTGTATTAGACTGCAGGCATTGTGGGAAGCTCTAGAGATGGGGCCATCCTCGGTCCTTCTCTTGCAGTGAATGGGCATGAATATGTGATCCCAGGCTAGCCACTGACTTCCTCTCTCCAAGCTTCAGTTTCCTCACCTGTCAAATGGGGACACTGAAGTACTTGCTCACCATCCCTCCATCGGCAGGTCCCATGAACAGTCACCATCTGAGTGTGGCCACAACCCATGACCAGCACCTGGGGGAATCAGTGGGTAAAGGCCAGTGGGAGGGGAAGGAGAGAGAAAACTGAGCTGCTGGAAAGCCTTTCGAGACTGTGGCCTTGGGTACCCCACATCCCAGTGATGACTTAGCTATTGGAAAACCACTTACCCAGGAGAGTTTCTTAGTGTGAATGAAGGTGGGGGGAAGGGTCAACATCATCAGTGTTCCTGGGGCTTGACACTGTTTGCTAAAGGGCCGCGTCAGTCCTAGGCAAGACATCCCATCATCATAATGCTCCCAAGAAGAGGCACTCCCCCACCCTTTTGCTTGTGAGGATAGTGGGGCTCAGAGAGGCCATACAACCAGGGGTCACACAGCACACAAATAGCAGAACTTGACAGAGAATCCCAAAACAGAGATTCAGACTCAGGTCTGGCCAGCCTCCCAGCTATGCTCAGAGCTCTCCCCTCTGGCTTCCCCTTGGACTGTAGTGGACCACAGAGATGGAGTTGCTGGTAGAAAACCAGATCAAACTCCAATATGTGACCTGGGAGGCTCCCCAAGGTCTTCCTACATGCACTGGTCATGCTTATGCCAGACCCTGGGCTAGACTGAGGGATCCAGAAATGGGCATGACGGTCCTTGCCCCAGAGGAACGCACCGTGGTGGAGGTGCCCTATGGAGGGCCTTCTCACTCAGTGGATGTGAAATGCATGTCTCTATCTGAAAAATATGAATAAATTGGCTGCCGCCCGGACGCTCTCTCACTTATTGCCAGGCGCAGTTCAGGAGCAGATCTCAGCATGGAGAGGTGTCCCTCCTAAGGATAGCTTGTCCTTGTGCTCACCCTGCTGAGAGGTGGGGGGTACCTTCTGTGAGGATTTTTACCTGAATGAAGCACAAGTGATGCCTGGCTGCTTTGGAATTTTCATGATTATTGGCGTGTTTTTGACTCTCATTGTATCCAAGGGTGCAGTGGGCCCATGGCTGCTCCATAACCACGTGGAAGAAATGAGAGAGTAATGAGTTTTCTATGAAAGGTGGTGCTGCTTCTGGAAACGGGGCATACACATGTTCATTCTCATAGAGCAGCGCCGTATTAAACTGAAGTGTGTGATGTGAATTGAAGGGTACCTGGACCCGTCTTGGAAAATGCTCCAGACTCCCATGGTGTTCCTTCCAGAGAATTTATTTTTGTGTTCTCTGTTCCTGAAATCAAATGTGTGCCTAAGCAATGGAGTCCCCTGGCTCCCACCACCCTATCCTCCCCGCAAAATGGTGGACATTAGGGGCAGGTAAGGGAACAGAAGAGGTCTCTTTGCAGGTATGATAATATTTTTTAAATGGTTCTATGTAATAAGCAACAGCAAGACAGTAGGTGAGGAGAGTGCCAGTACCCCCCACAGGGAAGAATGAACGCAATAAAAGAGAATATTATTTCTCTAGAATACAGAAAGCGTCCTCTGGATTATGAACTTCTTCCAACTTCCATTGACAGGGCTTCTTACCAGGCACGGGGAAGGGCTGGTTTTTCTGAAAGGGTAAAAAGAAACTTTCAGACAAAGCTTGTACCAAGCCCTGAACTATAGAATTGCTAAAGTGACCGCACATACTTATATTCCTAATTTAAATGATTATTTAAGTCAAATGCTCATTGTGAAATTTAATATTACATTACATCAAATAAGGTTTACTTGTAGAAGAAAGAAAGAAAGACAGAAGGGAAGGAAGGAAGAAAAGAAGGAGGGAAGGAGGAAGGAAGGAAGGGAGGGAGGGAGGGAAAGGAAAGGGCTCCATAGGAGCTGGGGAGGATCAGGAGATCTTTTGGGGTTTTCCACTGGGGAATGTGAGGCCGAGGGTCCAGTCCACTGTGGGTAGTGACAGGTGTGGATATGGTGTCTTCCGGGAAGGGGTCTGCTCACAACAAGCTTCCTCCAGCCCTGGACTTAGAGAGAAACAAAATCACTGATCCTCAGTCCACCAGAAGGCAGTTTTGACCTTGAAGAAGAAGGGTAGAGCATGGGCAAGATTTTCTCATCTGATCACCTCATATTAGGTTTTGGGGGTCCAATGGGAGTCAGGGACTTAGCATGTGGTCCCACGCCAGCCTTGACCAAGTTGATTTCCTCCGCCAGGCTCATCTCTGTCTCTCCAGTGCCTGGGGTGGGACCGAGCCCCAGCAGGTGCCCAGGAGATGCTGGGGGACAGTGCAGACCCAGAAAAGGCAATGTCTGCACCTGTGAGAAAAAGCAGAGGAAACACAGAAAACCCTGCCAGCCGCATTCTCGTATGACCGTCCTCCTCACTTCGATACCCAGGGTGGTGGAATCCATTTTTTTTCCCCACTGGGAAGCTTCTAGCTTTCATTGCTCTTAAGAAAGCTTGAGGTGTTCTTTGTTGTTTTTATGGTGCGGGGAGCAAAATGTACTTGACTTTTCAAACCTGAGCGCAGGGTCAGGGTAGAGGGGCTGTGTTCTGTGTATATTTCACAATTAAACACAAATAGACTAAACCATGAGATATAGTTTATTCAAACATAATCAAGGCCGGCCAGTTTTAATCCAAAAAGCAGTGGGACGGAATCCACAGTGGGCAGGGTTCCCTCTGTGGACCCGGAATTATACCGGGAAAACCAGATCAAACTCAGGTGACATCCCTGGGAGGGTCCCCAAGGTCTTCCTTCATGCGCTGGTTATACATGTGCCAGACCCTGGGCTAGACTTGAGGGATCCAGAAATGGGCATGACAGGGTGCTTGCCCTAGAGGAACTCGCTGCGGTGGGGGTGCCCCCTGCGGGGGGGGGCTTCTCTCCCAGCTCTGGATTTGGGCTTTCCAGGCAGCTCCTCTTGTAGTTCACAGGTGAGAGGTGACAGGACCTGCTGGTTTTCCCAGATGTGAAATTGTTTTCCTTACGCATCTGGTGGACGGTACAGGTGGGATTTGAATCCAGGCCTCCTCGGGCCTGGGGCCCATGTGGGCATCCTGATAGTCCTTGTGTCTGGCTCCCGGCTGCCCCTCCCGCCCGGCCTTGTACCTGGCAGGTATGAGTAGGAGCAGCCAAGGGAGAGGAATGAGCGTGTGAATTATGGAGCTGCTGCTGGGCCAGCCTGAGTCCCGGGGAATTAGAATACCAGTCCTTTATGATTCCCGAGGAATGGATCAGAGGGCTCGGGACTTCTCCAGGGAGGTGAATGCAAAAATGGAGTCACTACCTGCAGAAACAGGGGCTGTTGGAATCTTCTCATAAAACTGGACATTTCTAATTATTGCCTTTGTTAAGAAGCGAGGAATAGCTGGTGGGGCGAGGCATGCTCGCAGCGTGAGTCTGCTCTTGGTGCTGTATTTAACCGGTCTTTTCTGACTCAAGTTCTTTTGCATGACTTTCCTCGTGTTTTCTTAGCCAGCTCAGTTATTAGCATTTTAATCTTAAAAAATACCCTTGATCAGGCCGGGGGTGGTGGCTCATGCCTGTAATCGCAGCACTTAGGGAGGCCCAGGCGGGTGGATCACGAGGTCAAGAGATAGAGACCATCCTGGCCGACATGGTGAAACCCCGTCTCTAATAGAAATGCAAAAATTAGCCAGGTGTGACGATGAGCGTCTGTAGTCCCAACTGCTCAGGAGGCTGAGGCAGGAGAATTGCTTGAACCTGGGAGGCGGAGGTTGAGGTGAGCTGAGATCGTGCCTCTGCACTCTGGCCTGGTGACAGAGCAAGATTCCGTCTCAAAAACAAAACAAAACAAAACAAAACAAAACAAAACAAAACAAAACAAAACAAAACAAAACAAAAAACAAAACAAAACAAAACAAAACAAAAAACAAAACAAAACAAAACAAAACAAAACACCATTGATTGAGGATCCACTGTGTGTCATGGGCTTTCTGTGTATTTCCAGTGATTCTCACAATGCTTTGATTGTGAGTTTTTTAAATTGTGGTACCATAAACATTAGATTTACCATTTTACCCATTTTTAAGTGCCCAGTTCGGTGCTAATAAGCACATTGCAATTGCTATGCAACCACACCACTATCCACCTTCAGAGCTTTTCCATCATCCCAAACAGAGCTCTGGCCCCGTTAAACACTAACTTCCCATTTCTCCTCTCCTTTCTCCAGCCCACCAATCCGGTTCTGTCTCTCTGAATGTGATGATCCTGGGTTCCTCCTGGGAGTGGAATCACACAGTTCTTGCCCTTTTCTACTGGCTCATTTCACTTAGCCCAGTGTCTTCAAGGTCCACCCATGTGGTAGCATGTGTTAGAATCTCCTTCCTTCTTAAGGCTGAATAATATTCTGTCATATGGATAGACCACATTTTGTTAATCCACATTTTGTTAGTCCACCCGTCCGTCGGTGGACGTTTGTGCTGCTTCCACCTTTCGGGATTGTGAATGGTACCGCTGAGAACATGGTGGACAAACATCTGCCTGAATCCTTGCTTTCAGTTCTTTTGGGTTTATACCCGGAAGCGGAGTTGCTGCATAAAGGGTAATCCTCTATTAAGTTTTTTGAGGAACTGCCAACCCGTTTTCCATTGTGGCTGCACCGTTTTACTTTCTCACCAACACTGCACAAAGGTTCTAATTTCTCCGCATCCGTATCTGAATGTTGGGTAATGTTAGTGTTTTTTGGACTGTTGAGTTGACAGCGAAGGAAACTGCCTCTCAGGGATGTGATAACTGGTCCAGGTTAGGTGGGTAATAAACCTGACGGCGACTTCAATCCAGCCTCAGCCGGCCCAGGTGTGATGCCTACAGTCACTGCTGGACTGCCTGGGGCTACCACCTTCAATATATTTTAGTGGAGGGTCTCAAATCCCGTTCTCTTGGAAATGGTTCCCCATGACACAGTTCTTAGCTCTCAGTTTTGTCTCCCAGGACAGCTTCTTTTTATTTTTATTTTATAGCAAAGTCAGCTAAACATTTAGCTACCCTGATAGTTTGGGGAAGAAAATTCTACAAATGGACAGTTTTCGTTGTTCTTTCTGTTGCATCTTCGGGGTGTCGATTTGAGTATGACTAAGCAGAGGGAGCCCATATGTGGAATCAGAGCCCCTGGGAGTAGAGCTCACTCCTCCTGCGCTGTGAACACTTTAGCTCTCTCTGAGCTTTGTGGGATCTCCCTGTCTGATGGGAATCGTCACACTGGTTTTGCTTCCTTGGCTGGGCTGGGAGGGACTGGGGACAGGGGATCTCAAGTGAGTGGCTTTGGGTCCTTTGTATATTGGGGATGGTAATTGTGATGATTTTTATTCGTGGTTGCGTTTTCTCTCTATTGCCCCATATTAGCATCCCTGGGCTGCCATAGCAAATGGGCACAGACTGGGTGGCTTAAGACAATAAGAAATTAATTCTCTGGTCGGGCGCGGTGGCTCACGCCAATAATCTCAGAACCTTGGGAGGCTGAGGTGGGTGGATCTCTTGAGCCTAGCAGTTCCAGACCAGCCTGGGCAACACGGCAAAACCCAGTGTCTAAAAAAACTAGCCAAGCAGAGTAGCCTATACCTGTAATCCCAGCTACTGGGGAGGCTGAGGCAGGAGGACCCCTTGAGCCCAGGGAGGTTGAGACTGCCATGAGCTGAGATCGTGCCACTGCATTCCAGACTTGGGCAACACAGTGAGACCCTGTGGAAAAAGAAAAAAAAAAGAAAGAAAGGTATTCTCTCACAGTTTGGGAGTCCACAAGGCCAAGATGAAGGTGTTGGCAGGGCTGTGCTCCCTGTTGAAGCTCCGGTGGACAATCCCTCCTGCTTCCTCCAGCTTTTGGTGGCTGCGGCACTAATCCCTGCCTCTGTGGGCACACAGCCTTCTCCTCTGCTTTATTTCTCTTCTGAACAATTAAAATAAAAAAGACAATTGTCTTTGGATTCAGGACCCACCTAGACCATCCCGCATGATCTCATCAACAGCCTCCACTTACTTCATCACACCTGCAGTGATCTTTTCCCCAAATAAACTCACATTTAAGGGCCCTGGGGTCTGGCGGTGGACAGCTTATTTCAGGGGGCCCCATTCAATCTTCTCTGCATGCCTCTGGCTGGATTCTAGACTCTTCCAGAGCAGGAAACCCTGCTAGTCTTCTTGGTGAACTGAGGGCTGGGATGGGCTCAGGCTCTTCCAGGGCATTCCCCAAATGTCTCCTGCGTTGAACCTGGAGCTGGTTTTTGACAAGATGGACACATGTTCCTTTTTTCTCAGGAGTGTGGTGATTCTGAAATGCCTGGCCCTTTGGCCAGAGCTCAGACTTCCGTGTTTATGGAAGGCAGTGTGGCCACATGTGGCCCCCAGCCCCGCCCCCACGCCGAGACAGAACACAACTATTAGCAATGGGTCGGGGGGCATGATTTAAAAAAATCTGCAATGATTATTATGAGAATTAACAGAGTTGAATAGGAGCTAAAAATAACTGGACACACACTTGCCTATAACCCGTTTTTTAAAAGAAAATATAATTATTTTCGTAAACTGACTCCGAGAAGCCAGGAGTATTTTAAATCTACATTTTCTTTTTTTTATTTTTTTGAGACAGAGGCTCACGCTGTTGCCCAGGCTGGAGAGCAGTGGCGTGATCTCAGCTCACACTGCAGCCTCTGCCTCCCGGGTTCAAGCGATTCTTTTAGTTTACATCTTCTAAGACATGGTGCATGTTTTCAGAGAGAACAGCTTAGAGCCCTCTGGCATGTCATGATGTCACCAAGTCAGAGCCCACCTGAGTGAGGCCTGTGGGGATGGGGTGGTGGCAGGAGGTGCGGTCAGAGGTTAAGGAGCCCAGTTCTGAATACTATTTTCCTGAGCATGTATTTGATGAGAGGTGTTCCATGAGCCTGCCGTGGCTTCTGTGGGTGCTGGAACCTGGGATGTCCTGGCTACCCCTGGTCTGGAAGCCGGTAGCATCGAGAGAATAGCAGCTGGTTCAGCTCAGAGGCCAGGAGGTGGGGGTTCCCCCTGGATGAGGTGGACCTGACGGGGTCTGAGTAGACCTGCAAGAAATAACCAAGACTTGAGGGAAAACATTCCATGACTTTTTCATTTGGAGCCAAACATTGCCTCATGTAATTTTCTCCCTGCTTTTTCCCATTGCCTCTGCCAGGGTCCTTGGGCCTGGCACAGACCCTGTAATAAAAGGCCCTGTGTGTGTGTCTGTATGTGTGTATGTGTGAGAGTGTATATGTGCATATGTGTGCATGTATGTGTGTTCGCATGTGTATATGTCAGTGTAGGTATTTGTGTGTGTATGTGGGTATTTGTGCATGTAGCATATGTGTATGTGTGGGTGTGTATGTGTGTACATGTCTGAGTGTATATATGTGCATGCGTAAGTGTGTACATGAGTGTATATATGCATATTTGTACATATGTGTTCATATACACACATGCATTTGTGTGTGCACATATGTGTATGTGTGTGTGTATGTGTATATTTGTGCATATGTCAGTGTATGTGGGTATGAGTAGGTGTGTGTACATGTTTGAGTGTATTTGCATGCATGTGTATGTGTGTACATGAGAGCATATGCACACATGTATTTGTGCATGTGTGTATGCATGTGGATATTTGTGTGTGCACATGTGAGTACATGTGTGTATGTCTGAATGTATATGTGCATGTGTATGTATGCATATGTGTGAGTGTATTTGTGTGTAAGCATGTATGTATGTGCACATGTGCGTGTTGAGTGAGTGTGTGTGTGTGTGTGTGTGTGTGGTCCAGGGAGAACTATCAGCACAGAAACGGCCCCTCCCAGCACCCCATGCTCCGTGTTTATGGTGAGGGCACTTGTGATTTTTTTTCTTCCCTGAACTTTCTGATTCTTCCTGGATTGTGGTATGTGTCCATCCTAAGGCCTGCAGAGGCCTTTGAGGGCGAGTAGCTCTTTGGAGCTGAATTCACCTTCTCAGTTCCTTCTCAGTACCTTCTGGGGAAGACTGACCCCCACCTGCAACCTCAGAGGGAGCCCCCAGTCCACAGTGCTGGGAAATGTGTCCAGTCCAGTGTGTGACCCACCAGGAGTGAGTACAGGAAGAACAAGGGCTGTGGAGATGGACAGCTGGGTTCAAATCCCGACTCGGCTGTCTCTGAGCTGTGGCCTTGGGCGGGTCGCCCAGCCTTTGTGCACACTCGGTTCCCCACCTGTGGAATGAGAATAGCACCATCTTATCACGGAGAGTGGGCGGCTAGCAGTGAAAATGGGGCGCTGTGCTGAGCGTTCATCGTGGGCTTCGTCTTCAACATCCCTCACCCCAATTCTGTGAGGAAGGCACTTTACACATCCCCGTTTTACAGATGGGGAAACGGAGGCTTTACAGAACGCTTTACCGCTTTATTCTTCCTTAGAGCCCTTCCTTGTTACACTGTGCTGTCTTAAGCGGTGGCTGGCCTGGGAAAGGTGCTGCATGGTGGCAGGTGTTACTGTTATATTGTTGTTGTAACTATGATTATTATTATCGCCGTCACTATCACTGCCGCTTCCCTGGGTGGAGGCATTCCAGGCTTTTCCTCTGTTCCTGGCACTGCCCTCTGTTTCTGGGGGCCACATTCCTCCTCTTGCCTCTCAGCCCTGGACTCCCCCGCTTCTCTCCTCTGTTTTGCGTTTGTATGAATCTGAGTCTCTTTCCCCTCTAATTGAGATAATGAACACGGTGTTTCCAGAGTCTCTGCACTAAAAGTCAAGTGCAAAGTGATGGTTTTCATTTGTTCTCTCTCTTTCTCTCTCTCTTAATATACATCTCCTTAAGAAGGGGTCGGCTGAAAGCAAACAGCTAATAACCTATGGATTTATGGAGGCAGTGCGAGCCGGCTTAATAAGCTTTTATACCTGGAATCAGTGTTCTGTCCCTTTAAGTTGAAACTCCAACGTGCCTTGGTATTTTACAGTGCCTGGTTTCATTTATGCTGGAGCCAGACTTACTATGTGAGAGCCGTCCGCATGCTGGAATTAGTCTTAAGCTTGCTTCTGTGGTGTTGCCAAATTCCATGTTTGTGTTTTATTTAGAATTCTTTTCACGGCCAGCCGATTCTGTGCCGGCACACATAGGCACTGTTGCGCCCCATGGAGAAAATAAGCAAGCTTGCGTTTTCTTTGGCAGGGGCCGTGGCCACAATAGACTGCGGTCTCCGAAACATTTTTTAAAAGCTATTTTAACCCATAACAGATGCATAAAGTCGGCTTAGGCATGCCAGTTTTCTTAGTTTTAATTAAAAAATAATTACAGTCTAATGGGATGTTAGTGACACATTTGGATGAATGGTGGGTGACATTATCTGCAGCTTATAAATTAGTGCCTCTCCCTTGGCCGGAGCAGGGGTGGGGAAGAGCTGGGGAGGGAGAATGTGGATATCTGTTCTCAATTGCAAGGTGGGGGCTGGGGGGAGGTGGGGGTCGTTCTGGGCAGGGAGGCAGCTAATGGAGTCCTTGGTGAGAGGTCAGCAGCGCTCAGAAGGGACATTCCACTGTGGCTGTCCAGGTGACAGTGCCGTCAGGAGGAATGGTGGTGTGGGAGCCTCCCCTACCCCTGTGTGCTTGATCAAGTCACCTGTGGAGTTCTTCAGCTGAGAGACCGCTGTACCTGGGTGCTGCAGCCTCCAGCCACCACCTGCTTTCTGGCCCCTGTTATCCCTCCCCTCCTTCAGCTAGAAGCACATCAACCTGCTGGGGCCATGGGAATAAGATGCTGCTGGGAAGGCAAAGAGGCGGAATGGCACTGTCTCACCAGGTCCCCATGCTCCCAAGAAGGCTGCATCTCTGAGGCTCATCCTGGTGGTTTTTTTTTTTAAAATATTTAATTTTATTTTATGTTAAGTTTCGGGATTCATGTGCAGGATGTGCAGGTTTGTTACATAGGTAAATGTGTGCCATGGTGGTTTGCTGCACTTTTTTTTTCTTTGAGATAGGGTCTCGCTGTGTCAAGCTGAAGTACAGTGGCACGATCATAGCTCACAGCAGTCTCAAGCTTCTGGGCTCAAGTGATCCTCCTGTCTCAGCCTCCCAAGTAAGCAGGGACTATGGGTGGGTACCACCATGAAAAGCTTTTTCAAAAATTTTTTATAGAGACAGGGTCTTGCTATGTTTCCCAGACTGGTCTCAAACTTCTGGCCTCAAGTGATCCTCTCTCAGCCTCCCAAAACATTGGGATTACAGACACGAGCCACCATACCTGGCCACACCTGGGTTCAGATTTTATGTAGAAGTTGCCACTTATTGGAATCTGGAGTGGAGGACAGTGGGCTGGGCTGGCCCTGGGAGGCAGGGTCTCCACGGGAACTGAAGCTAGGAACAGGCGGGCCTGTGGATGGGACGGTGGCGGGGGACGCTGACTGTGTCAGGAGGGAAGGGAGCTTCTGTGCTGTGTCACCAAGGGGGTCAGTAATGTCCTCTTCACTAATTAGGCAGCTGATAAGTGGAGACAAGTTGTTCCGACACTTGAGCCCGGGGTTCTGCCTGCCCTTTGCGGGGTCTGAGGACCAGGTCTGGGGAGTGGGAGGAGTCAGTGTCCTGGGCCCAACCTCTCGGGACCTGCTTTCTCTCCAGCTGGTCCTGCTGAAAGGAGGAGCACTGCAGGGTTGGGATGTGTCACCTTGAACCTTCCAGTGTCAGGAGCAAGATGCTGGCACCAGCAGTACCCTTCTGCCTGAGCGTGCTGGGCAGCCCCTCGGGGGCCCTTCCCTGGGCCCCCTGTGCCTTGTTGCCAGGTACTCTCCAAGCAGTGCCCCAGAGAGGGGACGGGACGTGCCCCAAGAAACTGTGCTGAGCTAGGACACATGTGGCTGACGTTGGGCTCTACCTTCCCCTTAGACCCTTGTGTTCTGCGCAAGCTCACGGACTCTGCGGCCTGTGGTGCATGGGAGTGTGGGAGACAGGCACAGGCTGGGGTTCTTCATGTGTACTTTCGGGCTGGTGGGACTTAGCATTGCCCGTGGAGTAAAATGAATGTTTCTTAGACAATATTTCCCTGAGCCCAGATTTCTCAGAAGTGAAAATTAAGTTCTTCTATTAAAAACATGAGTCACATCAGCCCAGATGAGAGTCATATTGGCGTTCCTCGGATTTTTGGAGGGGAAATGTCACATTCATGTGAATCCGTTCAATTACACCTCATTGCTGAATAATGTGCTGGGCATTCTGGGTGGCACCCTCTGCTATCTGATTAGTTGAGGCTGTGTCTGCTGCACTTGAGAGGGAGCAGCTCAGGGCCTTCGTCCCCTTCTGTGCTGGCACACCCAGGTTGGCTGAGTCTCCGGGGCTCCCTTTTTCATTCCGGGGGCTCATCGGGAGCCTTGGCAAGGTCTCAGCATCTGATTCTTGCAAATGATTCCTGCCCAGATGAAAAGACTCCCTGTCTGTCTACTCATGTGAGGGTTTTTTTCTGAGATGGAGTCTCGCTTTGTTGCCCAGGCTGGAGTGCAGTGACACCATCTTGGTTCACTGCAACCTCCACCTCCTGGGTTCAAGCTATTCTCCTGCCTCAGCCTCCCAAGTAGTTGGGACTACAGGTGTGCACCACCACATTTGGCTAATTTTTTGTAATTTTGGTAGAGACGGGGTTTCACTGTGTGAGCCAGGATGGTCTTGATCTCCTGACCTCGTGATCTGCCCACCTTAGCCTCCCAAAGTGCTGGGATTACAGGCTGGAGCCACTGTACCCTGCTTCATGTGAGTTTTAGACAGATGGCAGTGGGTCTCCTGCTCTGCCCTGGCACAGGGTCTAGGGGCCCTCTCCCCTGGTGGGCGTCCTGCTCAGGTGAAGGTGGAGACAGGCTTGGTTTTGCTCTCTGTGATGTTATTTTATCCTCCCAAAAGCCACCAACGACCAAGACTGGAACCAAAGCAGGAGGTGTCACTGGGTTTGGGGACAGACCCAGAGACTTCTAGTCTAGAGACAGTACATCCCGCGTTGGGGAAAGGGAGCGAAGCAGGCGGAGGAGACTGGAGGGCATCGTGGCCCTCTACAGGGCATCGTGGCATCTCATGCCTCTCGCCCTGAGCTCTGTCAGGGCCTGGGTCACAGGCAAGTGGACACTTGCTTCCAGATACAGCTCCCGGGGTGGGGCATGGAGGGGTTGTTCTCTGGGAAGTCTCTGCTGAGCTTGGGGCTGAGGTCGGTGTCACCTGTGCGCCGCCCCCCCGCAATGGGCCCCTGTACTTCCCCATGGAGACACTTTTCACGGGGTGGGCCTCCTTTCCTGACTCCCTGGCCATCCTGGGACACCAGGTTGTGGGCTAGCCTGGACCCTGTTTGTCCCCATCTGGCCCCCATGAGGCTGTCTGTGAGCGCTTGTGAATGAAGTGAAATCAAGTGAAGTGAAGCTGACTGAGTAGAGGTCCAGTGTGGCCAGAGACCCAGGCAGGTGCATTTAGAGCCTCAGTTTCCCGCAGTGTCGGCCACTGCTCAGGCCCAGGGGAGCCTGCAGGTTTGCATATTTGGAGAACATGGGGCTCGAGCTGCACACGCTACAGCTGTCAGACCAATCTGAAGGCTGCCTGTCTGGCTTTGGGTGCACCAGTTGATTTTGGGAAATTTTGGGGGGGGCGTCCATTTTGCTTTTGCTTCTTTATCCAGCAAGTTGCTCCAGCCCCAGTGCTCAGGTGGATCCCTGGGTAGGAGGAGCAGTTCCTTGGGTTGATGGCAGCTCTTGGAAAGAAAGACGAAGTGTAGGGAGGATGAGAATGAGCGGAAGTCGGTGGCCAGGATGGGAGAAGCTTCGGGCTTGGAATAGGATCCAAAGTGTGGTTTCTGAGTTTGGAACCAACTCCTCTGCTGGGATGTGTGTCAGGGAGTGGGGGGTGGGTGGGAGTTCAAGTTCATTTACTTGTATTAAGTTGAAGTTTCCTCTTTTTATAAGTAAGAAGCAAAAGCTCATGTAGATGATGAGAAACACAGGCTGGAAAAGTAGAGTTTGTTTACTCATTAAATTTTCCATAAAATAAACCACAGTTTAGCACTAAGGAGCCAGCTGTAGGGGGTACTCCAGAGGGCAGGGCAGAGTTCGGTGTGAACCTCTGGGTGGGAAATGCAGCAGCAGGTCAGAGTCATGTATTCGCGTGAAAGAGGTCAGGAGCAGCCCTGAGATGCAAGGACGATGGACTCCAGGGACCAGGTGGAGAGGGGTGTGCGTGCACGTGTGTTTGTGCATGAGTGCATTGTGTACATGTGAATGCATGTGCACGTGTACATGCATGCGTGCACTTATGTCTGTGTGCACACATGAGTGCATGCGTGTGTCCATGTGTGCATGAGTGGCGATCTCTACACTATACCCTGAGACCAGGCTCTGTGTCCAGCTTCCATGAGGAAGAGGACAGAGCAGCAAAAGACACAGGCCAGGAGGGATTGAGGGGCCCGGACAACACCCGAGTGCATGACTCTGCTCTGGGCCCAGAGGCTGTCCAGCTGCAGGCTCTCATGGGGACTCCTTTACCCCCGTGGCTGCACATGGGCTTGGGCTGGACACTGGAACCTCTGCTGCTCCCATGGCACTTTCTGAGGCAGAAAGCCCGATGGGGGCTAGATAGGCCTGGGTCTGACCTGGCTCTGCTGTCTTCACTGGATGACCTCGGCCTCCACTTCCATCTTCCAGTCTCAGTTTTCTCACTTGCTGACAGGAGATCACAGTGTTAGCTTGGCACACATGTGTGGGCGGCTCAGGACAGGGCCCGCATCTGCAGGCCTCCGCCAGGGGAGCTCTTATTATCTTATGATCGTTGTCATCATTGGTAGAGGGGAAGGTGTCTATTGATCTTATTATTATGATCACTGTCATCGCTGGTAGAGGGGAGGGTGTCTTCTCCATGGTGACGTGGGGGTCTGTGGCCCCAAGTGCAGCTAAGTCAGGAGGACGTGATGGTGAAGCCTGGGCTTCTGCCTTGGGCTCCTCTGCATATCAGTGTCAAAGTCACCCCTGCTAGACCAACTCTGGGCTGCAATGCTTGCCTGGATCTGGCTTTGGGGACATCCTTATCCCCCAGTGGGAAGCCCTGCCATCAGTCTCTCTCTTCCACACCCAAGCAGGAAGAGCCTTGCCATGGGGAAGTTGGTGTCTTGGTCATCGGGCACAAGCTGTTTGAGCTCCTATGCGAGCCTGTTCCAGACCCAGAACACAGGGCTAGAGCAGGGAGGTGGCCGGCTCAGGAGAGAGCTCTTCTTGGTGATTTCTCCCCGGAGAAAACCTTTGCAGTAAACACTACTGCAGTCAAGATGCAGTGGAAAACCTGCGCCTCCTGTTTACTGTGGGCTGAGAAAGCTCAGGGATGTCGGGTTGCAGGCAACTCTTCTTCCTCCCTGTCTCTGGTTTTGGCCATTCTTTTGAACCTGCTCTCCCAACCCTTCCATTTTCTGCAGTGCTTGTTCTGTCTGTTTCGTTTGTTTCTTCTGCAAGGAATAGGATGCGGTTGTCCAGAGGTGCATTAGCACTGGGCACGTCCATAGCACGTGTGCCTCCGTTGCTCCCTCCTCTACTGTGGCAGACATCACTTGTCGATCACAGCATCTCCTTTCCCTGGGTCCTGACCTGGATGCTTCAAGCCGAGAGGCACAACAGCCTCTGCTAATCGATTGTGCTGGCCCAGGAATTGAAACTTAATTCCTGTCCTGGCATGACTTTCCTCCGAGGAAATGATAAGAGGGTGCACCACCTCGCACCATTTCTTCAGCCCTTGATGAAAGTCTCGGGGGCGACTCAGAGGTCTTCCTGGTCGTTGGACCATTGAGGGGACTTGGCTGGAGGCCTTGGCTTAAGCATTGCAGCTCTGGAGACGGTGGCTGCCCTGCTGAGGGCTAGTGGGTGCCAGGCCGTCCTGAGAATGGCATTTTTGCAGTGGTTTTGTAGTCAAGGTGCACAGAAGGCAAGGCTTTGATCTGAGGTCACAGATTTAAAGGCAGAGAGGACAGCTGGCCTGGCCGGTCCACTCTAGGGCACTCGCCTCTCACCCATGCTGTGCTCCTCGGGTTTCTCCCCCCACCCTCAGCGTCTGGGCTCTCTTGGCTTCCTGCAGCCGTGGCCCTGGCCCAGCCTGAGGCTGAGATTCTCCCTTGCCCGGGGCCAGGCTCCCCAGGGGCCGGGGCCTGCATCCCTGTGGCACCTTGCTGATGTTTGCTGGTGCTTGATTCTCTCCCCCGGTTTCTCAGTGTCCCTGGCAGCTGTTGTTGCTCTCAGCTCTGGGCTGGCCCTGGCACTGACCTCATTCCAGCCCACAACCAGGCTTGTTCCATCACGTGGCCTCCGTGGTCTCCGTGGATTCCACCCCAGGGCTGTGCCCTGCTCTCTGGTTGCCCAGGAGTCCCCCGCGGATGTCAGTGAGGCCGTGTGTTTTTGTAAACAAGAAGCGGAGTTCTGGGGTCCAGTAGGAATCTGAGCTGAGAGAGGGGTGGAACGCCCTCCCTGGCCCATGGCCTGTCTTTCACCCTTTCTCTTCGGAGTCCTCATTGTTACTCTGTGGCAGCATGGCAGCTCCCGTCTTGCAAATGAGGAAACTGAATCTCCTAGGAGTCCAGGGCCTCTTGTGGTACCTCATGGCTCTGGAGTGGCGGAGAAGGGGTTGTGACCAGGTCTCAGACGGTAGCCCTTCTCTATCCTCTCTATCCTAGAGACATTTAGGTAAAGCTCCTTCCCGCTGTGTAGCCCATCTCAGCCTCCTCTGCTCTCACCGCGCTCTGCTCCCCTGGAGGTATCCTGGCTCTTGCCCGGAGCCCCTCTCTCCCACTTCTTGGGGGCTCGAAGTTCCCATGTCCACGTTGGTCTTGGCCCAGCTGCAGGGTATGTGGCTGTTGGAGCTGAGGGCAGGGACAAGCCTCATGACCTCTGTGTCCTGGTATCATCGTCGTGTCCAACCCTGAGGAGCCTGACGTCTGCTGGGTGAAAGAATAACCAAAGCAATTCTTCCAGCGAGCACTCCTTCGCGCAGACTTGCCTGCTGTCTTGGGTCAGGAATGCCTCAAACAAGGGATCCAGCGGATTCTGGGAAGGGGCCCTGCCCTGAGCCTGCCTGGATGGGAGGAAGGCAGCGTTATTAGCTAGAATCAAGTCTGAAGCCAAAGGGAACATGAAGGCCCCCTTTCCTCTTGTTAAATGCAGCCCCTCGCTCCGTCTTGGTTGGGTTAGCTTCCCTGTCTGCAGCTAGATGGAATGGCCCTTTTATGACTTCAGCGCTTCAGGAGACATCAGGAAAGCTAGGTGTAAATATCAGAGCCTGCCAACAGCCAGTGGCGGCAACTGCCTAATAAACTCCGAGTAAATAACGTGGTGATTAGCAGGGATTGCAGCCCTGAATGCTGTGCTCTCTGGAGGAAGGATCCGGGCTCAGGGAGGTCCGAGGGCCCTGTGGCTGTGACCCAGGTGACCACACCAGGCTTTTCTAGTGGGGGAAGGGATGCCAGGCCTGAGTGGGTCCATCTTTGTGCAAACTGTGCCTCTCAAAAGGACAAGGGACGGGATCCCTCACCTCTTGCTTTAAAACATCTGGACTCAGTCGGGCGCAGTGGCTCACACCTGTAATCCCATCACTTTGGGAGGCCAAGGCGGGTGAATCACGAGGCCAGGAGTTCAAGACCAGCCTGGCCAATGTGGCGAAACCCCATCTCTACTAAAAATACAAAAATTAGCTGAGTGTGGTGGTATCCACCTGTAATACTAGCTGCTCAGGAGGCTGAGGCAGGAGAATCGCTTGAACTCAGGAGGTGGAGGTTGCAGTGAGCAGAGATCGCACCACTGCACTCCAGCCTGGGTGACAGAGCAAGACTCTGTCTAAAACAAAACAAAACAAAACAAAACAAAACAAAACAAACAACAACAACAACAACAACAACAAAAAACACTTCTGGGCTCTCAGGCATCCCCGTGGGAAAGTAGACTCCTCATTGAGACATGCATGACCCTGGGACTTAGTGGACTCATCTCCCCATGCTGGGCGTGGCGCACCTGCTCGCTCCAGTCCTTCCAGTAATGCGGCTCTGCTGGTGTGCGGAGATGGAGACTCAGGGGCCTCTTACTTGCCCAGGGCCACCCAGCTGGTGGGAGCTCAGTTCCAGGGGGTTCTGGGGACAGAATCTGCCAGAACCCCGTTAGGGCTGCCATTGCTGACAGCTGAGCACTGCTCCACTGGGCTCCTTGCTGGGCCCACGGTGCCTCTGCCCTTTGGCCTGGCTGGACTCTGCCCAGCAAGCCCTTGGTCTCCCCAGGCAGCAGGAGCTCCTGTTTACTCTCCGGGAAAACCTCCCCTCGGCAGCACCTGCACCTGATCATGTCACCTCGCATCCTGTGTGTGTGGAATGTGAAGGCTTCCAGGGCATGGATTGTGCCTGATGCCTCTAGCTCCAGTCCCAGCACCCAGGGTGCCCAGTAGGTCAATCAGGGTCTGAGTGAATAGGGGGTGTTTTTGGAGCCCTCTTGCCTCCCAGAAGCAGGAAGCACATTAGAAGTGACTGAGGTGAGTGCCTAAAGCTCCCCAGCCTTGTGGGGCATTTTCTATTCCCAGGACTCAACTAGAGGGAGTTTAGATTGGAAAGGAAGGGATAAGGCACCCTTGGCCAGGTGAGTTCTGAGAGTGAGGCCTGCAAAGGCTCATCAAGGTACAGAGGGCCCCCGGAACTGGAGCAGCTATTGGGTCCTCATGTATTTTTTCTTTCTTTATCATTTATGTCATAATAAAAGGAACCTGAAGACTCTTGCTTTAAGTAAACCAGTAATAGAAGCATTAAAATCGTGATGAAATAATGAGAATCATACAATCCAGGGACAGAAAAGGTAGTCCTAGTAACCTGCATTACATAAAAGCCTAGAGTTGGTCTACGGCCGTACCACCCTGAACGCGCCCGATCTCGTCTGATCTCGGAAGCTAAGGAAGGTCGGGCCTGGTTAGTACTTGGAGGGGAGACCGCCTGGGAATACTGAGTGCTGTAGGCTTAAAAAAAAACAAAAACAAAACAAAAAAAACCCTAAAGTTGACCTCTGAGCTTCTTGGCAGCCTTGGCAAAAATGGAAACATTGTGATTTCTGATTCAATTATGAAAAAAAGAGTTAATAGTTCATAGTAAAATATTAACAACAATAATTTATAATGAAATAGAACAGTGTAACAATATGCCAGCATCACTGCCCTGTGCTTTGGGGCCATTATTAGGTAAAATAAAAGTGACTTGAATACAAGCACCGTGATACTGCCATAGTTGATTTGATGCCCGAGACGGCTACTAGTGACTAAGGGGCAGGTAGCATCTACAGCACGGATATACTGGACAAAGGGAAGATTCAGGTCCTGGTGGGGGACACAGTGGGATGGTGCGAGATCTCATCATACTACTCAGAGTGGCTGGAAATCTAAAACTGATGAATCATTTATTTCTGGACTTTTCCATTTATTTATTTTTGGACCCTGGTTGACCTCGGGTAACTGAAACCCCAGAAAGTGAAACCACGGGTAACAGGGAACTACTGTATCCAAGTTTACCATTGTAGTGCAAGAGTACCCGTGGACAATTAATGAACAGGTTGTGGCTGTTGTTTCAATAAAACTTTATTTATAGAAACAGGCATACATCCAAGGCCTGCAGTTTGTGGGCCCCAGAGATAAGAGATAGTGAGTATTACGTTGATGGATGACTGTGACATCTTCCCATGCTGACTCTGGTGGAAGCTGAGATCTTCTTGTTCTGCATTCCTGGACCGACCTCTGCCTCTGCTCCTGGAGAGAGAGACAGTCTGGTCCAGAAGCCTCTGGTCCTGGCCTCTATTGGATGAACCTCACTGGCTCAGGTGTTCCCTCCCCAAAGCCCTGGTCCTCTGTTGAGGGTATCCCGGGTCCTTCAGGCTCCCTTCCCACAGGACTCCCCTCCCACCCCCCGGCTACAAAGGGCTGCCTCTTTGGAGCTAACCTTCCTTCAACAACTTGATTCTGCAAGGAGAGATCTTTGCAGGAAGACCTTGGTGGAAGTGACTTTCGACTGTCTGGATTTGGTCCACCATAGTTAAGAACCATACCGTTCCCAGGAACTGGTATGTGTGCTGGTATTTTCTTTTAATTTTGGAGGTAAAATGTGGGAATAGAACTTTCCGGGAATTCTGCTCCTTACCACGCACTTTGTTTGTTTGTGTATTCCTGACCTCATTCCACAAAGCTGGGGGTTTAGGGGGATGCTTCAAAGATCCTGTCAAATTATGGGCTTCTTTTTCTTGCTCTGTAAAAGAGAACTCATCTCAGGCATTGCAAAGTTCATAGAGCGCTCAGGACAGGGTGGCACACGGGAGATCATCACACCGGTCTTCCCCTTTCCTGGCACGCTGGCTTAGCCAGTGCCTGGTCCTCGGCTGCATTTAACCCGTCGTGGTAGAAGTGGGAGATGCAGGCTTTGAGAGAGTCCTCGAATTTTCCCAAACTTTCAAACCTGTGGGGCACCCAGGGTGAATGCGCGTCTTCCACTGGCCCTGCCCGTCTGGGCCGTCTCAGTTAAGGTCTGTCCTTGGATGCTTATTTTCAGGGTCTGAGAGCCCGTGGCCACACCTCCATGAAGAAATGGCTGGGTAGGATGGAACCATCATCACGCCAGCTGTAGAATTCTCTTGCCAGCCCAGAAGGGCCCTACAGTTCCTTCAAGGGCCTGTTTTATTTCAGTCCCCTCTCCCTACTGTTGTGAAAGAGCTGTTTCCATTAAGTAAGGATCATTTCGTCCTCCCTTTCAAAGTAATGTCGCCAGAGGTGCATTCCCTGACACCTGCCCACAGGTGGTCTGGGAACTGGCCCACCTGTCCTGTCCCAGATACCCTCGATCCGAGGGCCGGGGACACAGGCTGTAATGGCGTTGTCACACAAGTGGGCTGAATTCAGGCCCCAAGTTGCACGTCTGTGTTTTGCTTTGCCCACGTGGCCCTATTGTGGGTATGTTTATGAGTTTCTTTAGGTTTTTAACGTTTCTGAATGAGGAATGCAGCAGCCCTTCATGACAGCCTTCAGACACCCGAGGACGCAAGGAAGGCGCTGTGGCTCGGTTTGGTGTAGAACATTGTTTTTACCATTTGAGCTCTCGCTCTCGCTCTGCCTGGACGTGGGGGAAAAGGGACGTTATTGGTGAGGGAGAAGGTTCTAGACTCTTGTTAGGCTCCCAGATGCCCAGTACTGGCCCAGCCCCCGGGAGGTGTCCAGAGACTGCCTATGGGTTGAGCGGCTGCTGGGCATGGGCAGGGAGTCCGTGGAGCGGTGTGGGGTGGAGCAGGGTGTTGGTGAGTCCCCCCTCCCGCCTCCCTGTGCACTGTTGGGGTGAAGGATGGAACTGGGAGAGCAAGGTTCTGAGTCCCCCTGCCTGCCTCCCTACCCGCTACCCCAAGCCTACTGGGCAGTGAAAATGCCTTTGGCCACTGCAGACGGAGCTCAGGGCTCAGGCGCAGGTCAGTGGGTGCAGGGTGTGGGGCGGTCGTTATGTGGTTAGAGGTGACTTAGCCTCCTCTCTGCACTAACCCCGGGGAGAGAGAGGCCGTCATTCCAGATCCCCTGGAAAGACGAGTCCACAGACTTCACCAGAGGCCCACCAGGCAGCTGGTGCCTGGATCCCGTCTGCAGCAACCTGCCCAGGGATGGATCACAGGTTGGCTCCTTAGTGAGCCCTTTAGGTTGGCCTACCGCCGGTCACCACCCCCAAGGCAGGCTCCACTCTGAGGCCAGGCTCCAACTGAGCAGGCAGAACGTCCACGCTTTGGGCACTGAGTAGAGCCTGGAAGGCTGGGGGTGGGGAGTGGTGGCTGGGAGACCACGGGGAGGAAGACCTTCCATCTCAAGGGCCTGGGGGACCTGGGGGCCAATGGCTTCCCAGGCACTGCTGACCTTCTTATGACGCTCCTTCGCTCAGAGGTGGGGGTTTGGTGCGGGGGTAGGGTGCTGTGATGAAATTAACTAGGCCCTGAGAGGGAGGTGGCTGCCTGCTTCTGTGCCCCGCCAGCCCTCTCTCCCAATCGGAGTTAAGGCCCCACTGTGCTGGGCTGTAACGGTACCTCCAGTGTCTGGCATCATAGCCATGCCCTCTCTTGTCCAGCATGGAGCTTGGCCCAGGGGACACACTTTCCAGGCCCATTTGTGCAATGACAGAGTAAAGAATGACTTGCTGAATGAATGAATGAATGAATGAACTCCTTTTGGGTAGGGACCTTCCCAGGACCCCCGTAGTGCCTAACACATAGTAGATGCTTAGGGAATGGGGTTCAGCCAGTGAACATTCCAAAGCCGCTTCTCCTTTTTCGTCCTCCCTGACGGATCTCGGCGTACTTTTTCTTTCATTAGCCTCTTTGAACCCGCCCTTATGAAATTAAGGTTCTGGATTCAGTGTCAGTGTTCTGTTGGTCCCAGACATGCGTGCCAGGGTGTCAGGTGAGAGCTTTTCCTCTGGGACGTCTCTCTCTGTCCCGGGGCTTCACATGCCGTTTCCCTCCTTGATGATGGGATTTACAGGAGCAGATCTGAATCTTCTGTTTGGTGCCAGGTCATGTGGCTGCCTAGGCCTGTTCTGCTCTCTGGAGCCATGGGGGATGAGAATGGGGCCACATGGGGCAGTGGAGCGGCCCCTGCCTTCAAGTTCTGTGGCTGAGGAAAGCCACTGCCTCAGTTTGTCTTCAAGGAGGTGGGAGTTGAGATATGGTGTGGAAAGGCTCAGCTTCTTGCCACAGGGGGATGTGGACAGTGAATAGCTGAGAGCGGGGATGAGGGGACCCTGCGTATTTCTTAGTAGAAACAGCTTTTCACTCGCTGTCTGACCCCAGGGCACTTGGGCTACGAGGCCCTCGATTCTTGGTGGGGGTTTGAATTGGATTTTCCTGGATGACTCCCTTCCTGACTGCAGACCTGAACCCGGAGAGGAGAAGGGACACTTCTGGATCACTCAGCAGGGGACCCCAGCCTTATTCTGCCGGCTCAAGGCGGCCTCGCTCTTCCCTGCCATGGGCGAGGCTGAATGAGGCTGGGGCAGTGGAGGTCAGACTGCCCTGCAGCCACGAGGACTGTTAGTCTTGGGCTCCAGCAGCCTTTGGTGGCCTCTCCTCCTTCCCAGAGCTCTGTGGGCCCCGCCTCCGTCTCCCATCCCCAGGAGTCCTCAGCAGCACTCCTTGCAATGCGGCATGGCTTCAGGAGGGAGCTGTCCTGTTTGTCATTTCTGGCCCAGGGCTGGGCTGTCCTCTTCCATTTCAAGGCACATTTTCAGCTGATCACAAAATTGCTACCCAGCACCTTCTCTGAAGGAAGTGCGGTGAGCTGGCAAGCTAGGAGGGGCAAGTGTCCTCCTGGGATGGGCCTATTGAAAGAAAAAGCAGGAAAAAAGAACCCTTAGAGGCTCCTACCACGTGCAAAGATTTCACCAGAAACGAGTAACTCTGGTGCTTATAAGAGGCCAAAGGCTGGGTGTGCGGTGGCTCGTGCCTGTAACCCCAGCACTTTGGGAGGCTGAGGTGGGAGGATGGCTTGGGTCCAGGAGTTTGGGACCAGCCTGGGCAATATAGTGAGACCCCGTCCGTACACAAAACAAACAAACAAGCAAATAAATAATCAGCTGAGTGTGGTGGTGCATGCCTATAATCCCAGCTATTCGGAAGGCTGAGGTGGGGAGGATTTCTTGAGCCCAGGAGGTTGAGGCTGCAGTGAGTGGTAATCGAGCCACTGCTCTCCAGCCTGGGCAATAGAGTGAGCCAAAAAAAGGAAGCTGGTGTTTCTGGCTGATGCCCCAACTCCTTCCTGCCTGGTGTGTGCTGAAGGACCTCCTTGGAGCCTGGCATTGCTCTAGGCACCAGAAATAGAGAGGAAGGGTGCAGCCCCTTGGGAACACCCCAGCATAGAGCCCAGGAGCAGTGTGAGGCCACTGAGGGACGATGAAAGGGAGGCCAGGAGCTCTGCAAGGGAGTCTGAGCCCAGATGTGAAAAAGGCAAAGATGTTCCCAGATGGGCACAGTGGAGGGGTGGCTGTGCAAGGCAGAGGGGATGCCCGTGCTGGGTATGGGTGAGGAGACACTTCTGGGATGTGCCAGGGGCGGTGCCACACTAAGACCTGGGACAGAGTGCAGAGAGATGGCCGAGTGGCTGCTGGCGGCAGAGCAGAGAACTCAGGGCCGGGACAGGGACTGGGGGCAGGTCTGTTGTCCTAGGGAGCAGCCTTGTCATGGGAGGTGGGGGCTTTTGGCTGTGTGACGTTGGGCAAGTCACTCCACCTCTCTGAGCCTCAGGTTTCTCATCTCTAAGCAGGGAGGAAGCCTCCTGTGGGAGGATGATGATGATGGCAGTGATTCAGGTTGTCACAGGCTTTCATCAGGCTCCAGATGAAAGGGAGAGCATTAGCCGGTCACCAATTGTGTCCCACCCTCTCTTAAAACAGTGTTTGGACTGTTAATTGTGTGTGACAACTTTTTAACTACTGGCCGCTCTTCAGCCGGTGAGGGTCAATTTGCTTTTCAGGCGTTCTTTACAATGAGCTTTGGTTTTGCTTCCAGGGCGAGAAATCCCTGGCAAGGGTTGTGTTTTCCTTGGTAGAAAGGATTTGCACGGGCGGCGGGCCACTTCCCTCGGAGAAGTGGGTGCTCGCAGCTTCGATCCTGCCCTTAGGAAAATGCTGGGGCCCTGGTGGGGGTGCTGTGTGTCCACTGTCTGACCTGCTCTGATGTCCTGGCTTCTTTCCCCATGCCGGGTCTGGCTATGCCACTTCCCGAAGCCAGCAACATCTGGTCTGGGAGGATAAAAGACAGGGAGGCTGGCCAGCCTGTGGACCTCTGGGGGGCCACTTCCCATGCAGTTAGAGTCAGCAAATACTGACCAGGGTCTGCTCTGTGCCAGCCCTCGGGGGAGGGCCCCAGACCTGGAGGGGAGCTACACGCAGGCTCTGCCCTCTGGAAGCTTCTTGTCCAGGACTTGCTGGTTCTCATTTCCATCCTGGGTTAACTACAGCAGTGGTCATGCCAGCCTCCTGCCCCATGCCAGGGACATGTGGCCATGGAGGACTGTGACCCAGCCCTGGAGCTGGCATTGGCAGGGGGTCCAGATGGGTAGGCCATGTGGCATGAAGAGAGATGCCCTGCCCCCCTCCGTCATGGGCAAAGTGGCATCCTGGGCCCAGGCAGAGATTTTCTCACCTCTCTGAGGAGCAGATGCCCAGGTCCCCAGAGGAGGCCTGTCGCGGTTGGAGGGCTTCCAGATGTCGGCAGACGCCTTGCACTGCCCATGTCTCCTGGCTCCAGCCGTCAGCATTGGCTTCTTAGCATTTGGCCTTGCATGGCCCTGGGCTTTCCGAGTGCGAATGACAGAGCTTAGAATGGGGCGTCAGCCCAGTTCCCCTCCTCTGCCCATGCTGGGTGGAATCTGAGCTCCCTCGAGGCTGACCAGCTCCTGTGCTCCTGTGCCAGGACAGCAGGCTCTTCTCCTAGCCGCAGACCTCTGCAGCGTCCTGGATTCCCAAACACTCACAGTGGGCCTCGTGGGGCTTCACTGCGTACCCGTGATGTGTGTTAATAAGACTTCAAAAAAAAAGACAGGAGTCCCCGTCTGTGGCGGAATGTGGTGCCTTTTGAAGCCGAGGGATGGAGAAGTCAGGGGGAGCTCTTTCACAAGAAATAGACTCTCATATCTTGGGATTTGGGGAAACGGAACTGGCGAGGTTTTTTTTTTCTCAGGCAGGCTGTATTATTAAGACACTCTGTCTTATAAGGGATGCTGGATAATTAATCCTGTGGCGAGGCAATAGCAACAAGCGTTCGAATATATTTAAATAATGAGGAAGTTCTTTAATGTGGACCCGTCAAATAATTGTGGGCCGGTGGCATGAAAAACAGAGGGTCTGTATTTATTGAAATGTACTTTTCCCCTTTAGAGGACGGGGATTTTTCTTTTGTGTACATACACACATACGCACGCACATACACACACACGCACATACACACACAGAGCATTTAGCCAGAACCCTGCTAAGTCTTCTCCCTTTTCAGTCAAAAAGAATCAATTATGCCTTGTGGTCGCTTTCCAAAAACCACTTTTGATTGTGTGATTTTGTTTCAGTCGAGAGCGCTCCAATCAGCCCCTCAGAAACAAGAAGGGGGAAAAGAACCCTCTCACCAAATATCTGGGCGTCTGTGCAGATTCTCAGCCATTGAGAATATTGACAGCAATCAGAATTCCTCGGCTGTTGAAACTTCGCCTCTAATTGAACTGGGAAAGGTAAACCCAGATTCAGGGCTCTGCACGCTGTAATTGCAATAATTTAATTTAGCTATTTAACCTGTAATTCAGTGGTATTTATTAAGGAGCATGGGAGAAAATGAGGCCATTAGGAGCCAGAGATGAATACATTGAAATGAAAATGAACACTTCTAACTGCCAGTTGACCTTCGGTTTGTAGCAGTTTTTATTAGGCTGGTCACAGTAATTACCAGGACGTGGATAAGGGAGGAAAAGCGAATAATTCAGTAATGAACATTTTTATTCATTATCTCACATTTTCAGGAAGTGAACAAGTATCGCAAAAGTATCAGCGAAGCTTCCTTTCTGTTTGTTTTTTTAAAAAATGATTGTTTGTGGACAATCGCCCCGTGCAAAGCGAGTGGTGAGCGAGCGGTGAGTGAGTGGTATCTGGGGAGCCTGCACGAGGGGCTCTGGTGTGTTACTGGGCTGGGGTGTACTTGGGCACGGCTGGCTGACTTAGCCTGGGAGGAACGCAGAGAGTCAGAAGCCTGCCAGCCCCAGCCGCTGAAGGGTTTCTTAGAACTATTGATTAAGTGGGAAGATTTTTGCTGTGCCGACAGGGGCGGGGTGGAACAGGTATTCTCATGAGTTGAGATTAGCCCAGACGGGGCAGTTGGGGTTGAGTGTAAAGCAGTGCACTTTGCAAGGTGCACTCTGTTTGGAAGGCTGGGGGTATGGCTTGAGAGAACGTGTCTCGAGACCTTTCATACCATTTGATCGGGGAATTCCAGGACCACAGGCTGAAGACTGACTAGGGACACGCATAGGCTCATACGCACACACCTGCAGTGTCCCTATAATCGTGGAAAATTGGAAGCCAGTAGATTCCACGAGGAGGTGAATGGTGAAATAAACATGTCCTAGCCATAGGATGGAACATTACACAACAGTTGAAAATAAGGATGTCAAGGCGTTTCTAGTGATGTGGGAAAATGTCAAGCACAAATCACAACTGTTTATAGCAAGAGCTCAGTTGTTTGACGTCTGTGTGTTCTTGTCTATCTGAATCCATAGGAAAGGGACCGAAAGAAAACATGGACATTGTGAGAGAAGTTATTGTGGTGGATTACAGTTTCTTCCACATCCTTGTCTGTACCTGTAAAGGTTTTTACAGGAAGAAAATGTTCCTTGAAAATCAGACAGTGCAGTGACATGGATCTCAACAGTTGTAGTGACTTTTGCTCAGTGGAAAGAAGAGTTTCCAGCTGGGCACCCTGCGTCGGCAGCCTCTGCCAAGCTTGTGGTTTCATTAGCTCCTCCTCCCACTTCCCAGAAAACCATCCAGCCCTTCGATGGATCGGGGGATGTGTGCTAAGCCCACGGGTGTCAGCCGGCTGTGATGGATGGCTTCCCAACGCAGCCAGCGTCCTGTGCATTCGGGAGGCATCGGCTCTCTTACTCTGATTTCCATACCTTGCTTGTGGCTTCATATTGGAAGTCAGGGGCCTGCACAGCAGAGTCTGCTCTCCTCTTCTGGGGCTGGAGGTGCATGACCTAGAAAGGGGGCACTTGGTGAGGATATCTCCCTTGCGCCCCGCTGTCCAGTTGATGGCCTCCGTGTCTGAGTCTCTGCTCCAGCTATCCGTCTGCCTCGTTTCTGGCTGTGGTCATTTCCTTTCAGATAGAGACATTAGAAATAATCATATTCTATTCATGCAGCAAGGAAGAGTGCGTGTGGGGTGTGGATCGTGGCGTTGTCAGAAGAACCTTATTAGATGTGAGGCAAATCCTCCTCCCCACAGCAAGCCTTAATTTCCTCCCTGGAGTGCCCCTCACCACCCTCTGAACCCAAAGGAAGGAACGAGAGGCTTGCCTCGTGAAAAAAAAAGATTCTTTTTCCAATCTTCAATTTTCCAACTTTGCTCATTTTCTTTATTGTACTATGCATATCGGAAAGAAAGAAATAAAATGACAGCTCTGCCCTGAATCCAGAGTCGGGGGACCCTGCTTTGCATACTGACTTCAGATGAGTGGCGAGAGGGGCTGGGGGTGTCTTTGGGCCCTAGAGCGGTGCCTGGCCCACACTGGGTCCCCGTAGGTGTGCCCTTCTGCCCTGGGGTCCTCTTCTCACTCATCTGCTCATTGATTCTGACCCACTGCCACCAGCAATATCCCTAGATGGTGCCCCAAAGTGAGACGACGTTAGCAGAGGGCTCTGTTGTGTAGCCTGAGAAGAGTGCAGGCTGGGGCGGGGGAATGGCATGCATTTGGCTTCTGGTCTGGTGCTGGGCCTCACTTCCTTCACCTGTAACAAAATGGGTCTGCTTCCAGGTCTGAGGATAAACTCCCTGAGATTATGCATGTGAAACCTTTGGGCCAGGTTCCCAACATGGAAGGAACGGGGAACATGGAAGGTTCTTGGTCAATGTTCCCTTTCCTCCTTCTAGCCCTGAGCCTCAACATCACCATGTGATAATCCTGAGACCCACCTAACTGGTGAGGATCCTGTGCAGCCTTGATTGAGCAAACAGCTGGCTTAGGAGGTGCTCGTGTGAATGAGCTCGGCGTGCGAGGTGTATCACTTGGCCTTGGCAAGCATTTGATTTTTTGAGTGGGTGGGTTTTTTGCAAGGTCTCCTCTCTGATGGACACAGGTATCCCCTCTGATGGTGGGCGAACATTCACCCAGTGTGCAGCGGACCGGTGGAACTTCTGAGGCTTCTGCTGCCTGCAATCTTGGGGGCATCTGTCAAGATAGCTGCAGACAGGGGATGGTCAGGGCACCTGAGCCGCTGCAAAGTGAAAGCCGCTGTGGAAGGGCTGTGGCTTAGTACCTTAGGTTTTAAACCCACTGGGAATGGCTTTGACCAGGATTGTTGGGGACACATGGAGCTATCTCCCTGAAAGATGGACTGGCTGGCCTGGGTCAGGAGGGCATGGGGAGAACGCTGGGACATTGAGGTCTTCACATTGGAGGAGTGGCTAGTGCATGGCCAGCCCTGTTTTCCTCAGGTCCAAGGAAGGTATCACAGTGCTGTGCCCAGTCGTCCATGATCAGAACACCGCTGGCCTCGCTCGTGTGGAGGAACTTTGGAAGCTTTCCTCCCCTGGTTGCCTGGTTACAAGATCATCTGTCATGTGTTCCCTGAGAAGGGGGCTTGGCTGGGGAGACGTGGGCCGGAGGGGCAGCACTGAGAGATGCTGTTTGCTGTTGGGAATGTAATGAGCACCTTCGATCCTATCTAATTCCCATTTATATTAGGCCGGACAGCCCCACCGCCCAGCTGCCCTCTCGAAGCCTCGGACCGCTGGGGTTTTTTTAATGCATGAATGAAGACTGGGAAGTGGGCCAGGACTTGGCTCATGGGCTTCTTCATCATTTATTAGCTTCTAGTTTTAATTGTTTCCCGACTTCTTTCCAGATATTTATCTAGGAAGAATTGTCAGTTCTCGCTGTGCCACACAGACGCAAGGGGTGGGTGCCGACTGCAGAATTTTAAGGGCTCTTCTGGGCAGCAGGCAGGAGGGCTGTGTCAGCTCAGCCTAGCAGGTGTTGGCTGAGCACCTACTATGTGTCAGATGGTGTTGGGTGGTGAAGGGCGACAGGAATGACTAGAACGAGGCTCCTACTCTGTAGGGGCCTGTCATTCCGGAGGGGTGGGGTGCTAGCTCAAGGAAGCTTACTTACATTTTATTTTGAGCACTTCCCATGCTCCAGGCCCTGGGATGGATGTGAGCTGTGTATCCTCGGGTGGGTTGCTTTACCTCTCTCAGCTTGGATCCTCCATCCGGAATCCAAGACATATGAGTCTTGTGGGGGTTCATGAAGATACACTGAGGAACTCATTAAGTACTTAACAAGGGGCGGCCATTGTTTTGGGGGTGCAAAGCCCAGTGCAGTATCCTGGCTGTGGGGGCTGTGGGGTGCAGCGGGGTGGGCAAGGATAGGGTGCTGGGTGCACCATTTGCCTTCAGCATTCTGGCCTCACCTGTGAAATGGAGATGCTGGGGGAGCCCCACAGAGGAGGTGTGGGGAACATTGGAGAGCCCTGGGAAGCTTCCCTTCCTTTTCTTCTGGAGGAGCCCTGGATCAGAGTGGACCACTATGTTGGTGTCTGTGGTGGATTTGGCAGTGGGATTCAAAAATACAGGCCAGGAAGCCAGGTGGTTCTCTCTGCACATTTCCCGAGAAGGCATCTCGCCTCACTTTAGGTACTTTTCAGTCCTCTGATCATCTGGGCAGGAGTCTGAAGGCTTAAGTTCCTGTGCCAGCCTTGTCCTTGGGCTGTGGGATCCCGGGAAGCCCTTTCTGCACGCTGGGCAGCTGTCATTTTCCCATCTGTGCACCCGATGGAGATGGCTCTGGGCTAAGGTGACTTACTGGTGGAAGGAGCAAGGACAGGCTGAATGGCCGGACCCGCCTTGTTGCCTGGATGGCCTCGGGTAGCCGCGCTTTGCTCCTGAGCCTTGGATTCTGCACTTAGAAGCTGAGGGAAAATGGGATCGTGGTAAGGACTGACCAAGGTCCTCCTGGTCGGGTGCCCATGGTGGGGGCCTGTCCACATCCTAGGGAGTTGTTATCATCGAAGGCTGTCTGCTCCACGTCATCCAGGCCTGGGTCCCGGCTCCTTCACTTCCTGTAGGACCAGCCACGCAACACTGTTGAATCCTACCTTTCTCCCCTGAGTGGCAGGGAAAATGTTAGCTTCCTCTGGGGACCATTTTGCAGACAAGGCATTTCACACCAAAAGACAGATTCAGAGAAGTTAAGCACCTTCCCCAGGGTTGCCCAGCTAATAACTGCTGACCCACGGCTGGTTTGGACTAGAAACCCACAGTGTTCAGTCTTTTGCTCAAGGTACATGGACAACACGGGATGGGGTTCTGAGTGGCTCAGAGGGCGGAAGCCGAGAAGGACAGAGCTCTGGCCATGCCTACAGGTCTCTTCCTGGCCCTACCACCGCTGGGGATGTTGTCCAGGAGCCCCGGCTCCTTGGCAGGCCCATCTTAGCAGATCCGGGTGTGTTCTGTAAGCCAGTGCGGTCCAGGGAGGCGTTTGGCGGTTCGCTAACTGTGACTTCTGCTGATGGGGGACGGTCCGGGGCCAGCAGCACTTGTGCTGGGGCTGTGAGGAGGGAGGACAGGTGTCCAGGTGATCGCCCTGTCACCTGTCCCGAGCTTCCAGATATTTTGTCTTCTCCATCATGTTTGAGATAATTCACTTTTCTCTCAACATTCCCATTCTGTAGAAAATAATAGAATTTCCCATTTCCTTTGGGGCCATATCGGCTCGCAGAAACCATAGAAACCCCCAGTGCCCCCGTTCACACTGACAGGCACTGGGGCCAGTGTAATGGCTGGATCTCATTGGCTGGAACACCGCTTTGGGATGGTTGCAGAGAAGGGGGAAAAATAACAAAATACTTCAGACTTGTCAGCCTGCTTCTTAAATAGGAGTCTACCAATGCATGTCAGATTTGGGGTGTTTAAAAGACAGATCCCTTCTGAAATTTGGTCAGAAATGATTTGAAACAAAATCATCACAGACTTGATTAAAAAGGGGCGCTGTCAAACCCTCTTCCTGGTCTGGACCTGAACTTCTGTTAACAGTGGAGTTCGTTAGCGTGTTAGTTACTTGGCTGCTGGTTTCTCTATTTGGTTACATGTATTCTTGTTATGTTTTTGGCTTTAATCAATTATTTTATTGTTTGGAAGGGAAACTTTTTTTTTTTTTTTTTCAGAAAAGAAAGGTAAGAGGATTGGGGGGAGGTCTCCCCTCTGCAGCCGGAATCTGAGTTCCCCAGCATGTTGTGCCAAGTTGATGGCTATTATTCCCCCAGAAAATAATGTCCCTTTTTTTTTTTTAAACTTCCTTTCAACATTCTGCCCTTGGCATCTGTTCCAGGCATTGTGGACGGACGTAGACTGTGTTCTGACAATGGGTTAAAGCAAGCACTTATTGAAAAGCATTCTCTACTTAATTACATTTCCTTCTTCTGGAAGCTATTTTAATTTTTTTTATAATCACATGTTAATTGTGTATTAGTGGGGCCTTTCTGATTAGTTGAAAACATAATGAAACCTTTGTAAACAACACAGAGAGAAAGAAAGAGGAGTGTGTGAACAGAGACAGTGGTAACGAGCTTGTTCCAAGAGGCCGAAATAACTACATTTCTTGACGCAGGGAGGGGCTGAAATTGTACCTGGAAGGCCCCTTTTCAATGACAACTCCTTGATGGCAATGGCTGACGACGGTGGCTGGCCAGTGCCTGCAGGTCTCTTCCTGGCCCTGCCATCCTCCTCTGAGCCCCTTTCAGCCCCATCCTGCCGTCTTACACTCATATATTCACATGTTCATTCACTCACTCATTCATTCACTCACTCATTCATTCACTCTTTTATCTACTCACTCATTCACTCACTCTTTTATCTACTCACTCATTCACTCACTCATTCATTCACTCTTTTATCTACTCACTCATTCACTCATTCATTCATTCACTCTCACTCATTTACATTTTGATCATTAACTAGCATGCTCCATTGAGCACCGAACAGGGGCAGGACTCTTTCCATGCATGCTCTGAAATCTTCCCACCATCCTCAATATGGGTGTCACTTGCATTTATGGATAAGGAGCCTGGAGCTCAGAGTTGAGCTCACTCACCCACGTTCAGCCAAGGCTGGGAAGCAGGAGAATCATCAGCTCTTTCTGGCCCACAGCCCCAGCCCCACTGTGGTTCCCAAATCGCCATATCCCTTCCCGTCCAAACTTCAGCGGGTCTGGACACACCTGGTACCTGGCAGGACAGCAGGAGGGTAGAGGAGCCAGCTGCGGCTGGGCCTGTGTGTGTGTGGCGGGGACGAGGTGAAAGGTAGCTCGCTGCGGTCCCCAGAGCGTGCCGGCATTGTTTTATTTTCCGCCTTCTAACGAGAGCCACGTTTCTTGATTGAAAGCACCAGCCCCAGTTTACAGTCCCTATTGTGGCGAGCGAGGCCCCGAAAGCCCTGCTCTGTTCCCCATTTAAAGGGCTGGGCTTACAGGGGTTTTGCAGTTCCCAGGCTGTTATTAGGGAAGCGTGGCTGGGGCGCTGAAAATGAAAGTGCTACTGTATGTGAGAGCCAGGTTCACCGTGTGCGCTCCGAGGAAGCGCTGCCAAGACAGTGTCATGAACAGCCGCCAAGCAAAACACGCGCATTCCGTCCAGTGGAGCCAGCTCACTTCTGCAAATACAGGAAAAATTGACTTTCTGATTTGGAGTGTTTCTACAACTAAGAAGAATCACTCCAGTGATTGTTCTAAAAATATTCTGGAGGCAGCACGTTCTTGAAGGCCTCGGGATTCTGAGCGTCCCTTAATTGTACTTTTTATGTAATCTCTCTGGATCGTGTTTAAAAAAAAAATCACTTAAGCTTGCGTGGTCATCCTCCCCCCCCACTCACCCCACATGAGTATTGCTGCTGCGTGAAAGAGCGGCATACGCAGCAGAAATTGTATTTTTATCTCTTTGACTTCAGGAAGTATATTTGTTTTTCGTCTCCTGCAGCCGCTGTTGCAGGGCTGAGCCACCAAATCTAGGGCAGCCCCTGACATCCCTGCCTCAGTGGCAGAGCCCAGCTCTGGAGGGAAGTCACTCGGAGCATTTGTTTTTTTTGGTGGAGGGCTGTGGGCAGGAGGGTGCTGATAAATGCAGTCCCCCGCCCCCTCTGCCATTTCAGCTGCCTTTCCCCTTCACAAGGCTCGGAGCTCCCTAGGAGCCCTGGATTCTCAGCTCCAGGCAACTCTGGAATTCAAAGCATTTCTACAATGATGAAACTGACTGGGATTCCACAGTTTCTTTATTGCCAGAAGTAGATGGTGTGGGCCCCTCCTCTTCTCTCTGTCTTTTCAATTTCCTCCACCTCTTTCTCCTCCCTTTCCCACTCTTCCTGACTCCCCAGTCCCTGCTTTCTCTTTCAGTCTATTTTTTTTTTTTTTAACATTTAGGGGCAGTGCCCACAAGAAAGCCAGTGTTTATGTTGACGGGTGTGGCCCAGGCCTGCCCACTCTTGGGACAGTTGATAGCTGGACTGGCTCACCCTTTGCTGGGGAGACGTCCTGTGCATTGCAGACGTGCAGTGGCATCCCTGGCCTCTCCCCACTAGATGCCAGCAGCACCTCAACCCAGGCCCCCTCAATCTTGACAATCACAAATGTCTCCAAATAGTGCCACAGGTCCCCTAGAGGGGCAAAACAGCCCTCAGGTTGAGAACCACTGTTCTAAGCCATTTTTTTGAAACTGACAACAACCTGAAAAAGGCCTGGGGAAATACTAGTATCTATTCTGAGGTTCAAGAAGAACCAATAACAAAAGGGTGGAATCAAAGGCCTTGAAAATTGGGACTGCATTCCCATTGTTAGATTTTACCCCCAAAGCATATTTTAAATAGAAGCAACAGCTGACCCTGATTTGAGGGTGGCCGAAGCAGACAGTGGGAGTGGAGGTGGTGAGCTGTCTGTCACAGTCCCACCTGCGGGGTTAGAATGGCCAGGTAGGTCAGACGTCTGTACCTTCAAACACTCAAGCAGTTTTTCTCGGAAATACTTCCCAGACCGTGCTTTAGGACAATTCTTCTTTCTAGAATGAGCTTACGGATAGCCTTCTTGGCGAATGGACACTTGAGAAAGGTGCCCGTGGTTTTAGCAGTGGGTGTTAGAGCTCGGTTTTACTGATCTTCCTCCCTCCTTTCCTTCCTTCCTCTTCCCTTTTTCCCTTAGAGATTTTTTTTTCCCATTGTTAGGAATGGGACCTAGCTGGTTCACAGGCAAGTGCCTTGTGTTAAAGACATATGCTGTAACTGTTTCCATGAATCATGTTATGTGGCTTTAAATGTAGGCTCATTACTGGGGCATCCAATAGGGTCAGGTGCCAGATTTCATTGCATCCATCAGCAAAACCTGTCTTTGGGAAATGTAGAATTGGATTGTCAGCGGGTGCTGTGCTGGGCTTACTTCGAGTGCCTTGAGAGTGAGTTCCTGGGCTGGGCCCACACCCTGCCTCTGCTGGCCAGCCCAGCCAGCCTTGAGGTGCTCCTGACACTTGGAATTCACAGAACTTCACCTTCCCTGGGCCTGGGCCTCTAGGCTTCAGGTTCCCTAGTGCCTGTAGTCCCCGAGAGGGGCCATAGTGGGGGCCTCCTTGCTTCAGGTCACACAGTGTGGGCTACATTTCCTCAGCCCTTCTCATCCCCCACTCTACCGCAAGCACTCCCCTCCCGGCTTTGTCACCAGCCTAGCGCCCTCCTGCCTCTTGGTGTGGATGATGCCTTTTCCTGCCCTCATGGGGTGGGGGGCAGTGCAGGAAGAACCAACAGGCACAGCTGCTGGAGGCCACAATTGGGTCTAGCTGCTGAACCAGTAGCCACCATGCTGGGATGTTGGTGTCTGGAGAGGACTGTGCTAGGAGCGTGGGTGTAACTCCTTGTTGACATTAGTTCCTCTCCTGCGCACTGTGTGTGTGTGTGTGTGTGTGTGTTTGTGTGTGCCCTTGTGGACACACACGCACCCCTGCATTTTCTTGTGACCCTGCATGTGTGTGTGTGTGTGTGTGTTTGTGTAGCATGCGCTCAGCTTCTCTCTTCCGTAACCTCCCACGGTGGCATTTGGTGCATCTTGGAGCCCTCTGATGTCCTAGCGGCACCAGGCAGCTCGGCTGCACACCCGGGCACCCGGAAACTTCGGCACTGTCAGGCCGTGCCTGGCGAGATGACCATGTCCCGGCAGCCAGCAGCGGCTGGAGGAAGCTTGGCACCGTGGCAGAGGCAAAGCGCCGCAGAAGTGCCGCAGGTTTTTCATATGGAAATGTGAAATAATGGGGTGATTAAATAGAGCTGTATATTAAAGTACATCTGACATTAGAATTACCATAATGTGCTGTAGCCTTAGGCTGAGTACTTTATTTGCCATCTGCGTCGGCCCAAAATCCCCCGGGGAAGCGCTAAAATATTCTGAATAAACTCAGCTCGAGTTCTTATTGAGAGTAAAATACCATTTGTGGCACGTCGTATTGATTCGTCTTAATTGTGGTGCAGAAAAGAACATTCACTGGCTGATGACTTTTGTGCTCGGTGACAAGCTGGCTGGAGTTACTCTAGGGCTGTAGTTGGTTAACCTGGCCGACAGCGGACTCGGCCAGGCGGGCACCTGGACTCCAGCCGCAGGAGCCACAGTGCCACTCCCCGCCCCAAGCTGGTGGCACAGCTGGGGCTCCCCACCAGCCCCCGGCCCTCCTCCCAGGAGAGGGTTGGAGAGAAGGGAACCCATTGGGGGGCAGAGGAAATTCACAGCCTACCCCGCAGGCCTCTTCCTACAATCAGCCTCGTTTTTCCCCAGAAGACTGAACTGACCTGCTAGGGACAGAGGGGCCATGGTTTCAGCCCCAGCCCCAGGCCAGCCCTTGGTTGGAGGATGTACTCTGCATATCGAAGGAAGCAAAACTAACAAAAGAAAGGAAAAGAAAAAAGAAGGAAAAGAACTCATCCTTGGACAAACCCAAGCTTGGTTAGTTACTGGTTAGTGGTTGTGGGACTGGGTAATGGTCTCTGAACCCCACTGGGGGGGGGAAATTACTTGCAAAATGCATTAAAGATAAAAGAAAACACTTGGTGATCCAAACGGTGTCCCCCCCCATTCATAAGGTCCAGTTTTTTACCCTATAATTGCCTATCATTATACACAATTTAAATATTCAAACATTCTCCACAAACCCTGGGCTAGCATGTTTTTATTACAAATTCAGAACAAGGGAATAACCTTTAACTTCAGAGACAAATGAGACAAATTTACAAGTGCATATCTGCTGTTTTCTTGTGCTTTATCAATCCCCGCGGACTGGAACACTTTTGCTCTAACGCCACTCAGAACAATATACATATATTACTAGTTGTTTGTAGTATGTCGGTAATGAGTCCCCTCTGCATTAGCTAACCTATATAACTCGGTGTCGAGGCTCTCCATAACGTCAATTATCTCCTTGGAGCTAAACGTACACTCCATTAAAATGAGATTTACTGCTCTGCCATACTTCTTGGGGTGGAATGTAGGGATTTTTTTTTTTTTGTGGATTTAAGGAAAGGAAGGATAGAGGCTTGCCTGGTGAAGGAAGTTGTGAATTATGGAAAGGGGAGACTTCCTGTCTCAAGGAGGAGGAGGAGGAGGAGGAGGAGAAGGAGGAAGGGCCGCATGGGGTGCTTCTGGGGAGACTGAGTCCTGAGTGGGAGTGAGAAACGGCTATATACTGGTCCCTGCGCACACACCTGCAGCCGACTCCTGGCTTTTTTTTTGCCTGTTTATCTCCTAATTCCCTCTTTATTTGTCCATTAAATGATAAGGATGGTTTGCTCTGTGCTTCTGTTTCCCATTCTCTGCAAAATTCCTGTCCCCCGAGTTCATGAATCCTTTTGGAAAACTCCCCTGTTGGGTGGCGTGGGGGAACGTCACCATTAAAGTGACTTGAGCTATCAGCCCACTGAAGTCCACCGGAGCAGCGCAGGCCCTTTTCAGGGAAGTTCACAGAAAGCAGATTTCAAGGGACTCTGAGAACACATTCTTCAGATTTCCAGTGGATTTGAGTGCCTTACCCGAAGGGGGGACCTCTACAGACAGCCTCGAGGAATGTGCTGTAGTTTTTCACGAAGGCCACAGATGAGATGCCACATGGAAAATTGCTCTGTGCGTTCTGCCCCGGCTCTTCCATCTTACTGACAAACACCACTGTTTTCACCCTGTGCCGGGACGCCCCTGCAGCTGGCAATTTTGCTTTATTTTGGGGTTGGGTGGCTGTTTCCTGAGCCTAAAACCTCACACCTGGTCTGACCAAAGAATTGAGCGGTTGAAAGAGAGACCGTTTTGGGAAATCGTGGGTGCATGGTGCCTGCAGCCCTAGTTCAGTTTTAATTCTTCCCTGTTCCACCGACAGCCTGGATTGTCTTGTTCCTGACAGTGGATTCACAGGCCTGGGGTGTTCAGCTGTGAGGCTTGCCGGAATCATTGAACTCCTGCTGGAGAGGGTAACATGGAAGCCACCTTGCTTGCTAGTGATCTTCATAGACTGGATTTTAAGTTTCATTCCTTTATACCATATGGTTTCACAGTTTGGAAACGGTGGTTCTCTGAAGGATTCACCTGCACCTTTTTGTTATATTGAGATTTTCTCTTACACTGAACAGTTCTTGACTTGAGTAGGCCTTGAATGTGGGCTTCAGATTTCTCATTGACAAAACAGGAAAGTGTTTCCTCTGATGGGAGGTACAGCAATGGGATTTGCTCTACATCCAGCTATGTTTCTTGTGTGTTTTCAGAGCCTGTCCATTTTCAATTCCACCTTCCGTTCTTCCTTTCTTTGAATCTGGAGTCCCACCTCCACGCCTTTGGGCATGCAGTTCCCTCTGCCAGGCATGCCTGTGCCCTCCCTTCTCTCCATGACGAATTCTTTTTTTTGAGACAGAGTGTTGCTCTGTCGCCCAGGCTGGAGTGCAGTAGTGCCTCCCAGGTTCAAGCAATTCTCCTGCCTCAGCCTCCCGGGTAGCTGGGATTACATGTGCCTGCCATCACACCGAGCTAATTTTTGTATTTTTAATAGAGATGGAGCTCTAGTTGGCCAGGCTGGTCTAGAACTCCTGACCTCAGTTGATCCCCTGGCTTCAGCTTCCCAAAGTGCTAGGATTACAGGCGTGAGCCACCGTGCATGACACACTCTTGTTCTCCCTTCTGAACTAACACCAGGGTCTCCTCCTCGGAGAGTCTTTCCTGGTCCCCCCACCATGTCAGCCTCTCCCTCCTCTGGGTTCTCCACTGCTTGGCACAGTCTTCACTAGTCACTGAGTGGCTTGAATGCTGCATAAATGTTCCTGGAGTCACTGGCCTGTTGCTCTAGACTTTGGGCTCCATGGGGACAGGCCTTCATTTCTGTGTCCCTCCTCTTGGCGTCGGGCCTGGCACAGAGTGGACACGTCATGCATCCGTAAAGGAAGGAAGCAAGGAGGAGCACGTGATTAAATGCTGTTGAGAAGTTGATGGTGAAGCCATGCTCTCACTTCTGGCTGTAGCTCTACCATTTCTGGGTTCCCAGATGCGGTGAGGTTGTGGGTCATCCTCATACTCTTCTGGGGCGTCCCTTGGAAAGCACCTCAGGAGCAAGGTGTCTTCTGCACACCTAATGCTCACCCTGGGTCAGGAGGGAGAGTGTGCAGGAGTGAGGACAGCCCTATAGAATGAGCCAGGCCTCACTGGATGGAGACCCCCTTTGTGGAATGCTCTTGGGTAAATATTTGCTTCTCCAGTTGGATTTCCCATTTCCCCCACTCGCCTCACTCCACAGCAAACAGAGCTGCTTTCTCTGTGGCATGGCTGGTGCCTTGCACCTGAGTATGCTCCCGCAGCTCCCCACCCTCAGACCTTTCCCTCCTCGGCCTGGGCATGTCTCATTTGAACATCACTTGTCATATAGTTTTTTTTTTTGAGATGGCGTCTCTGTCTCCCAGGCTGGAGAGCACAGTGGTGCCATCTCAGCTCACTGCAACCTCCGCCTCCCAGGTTCAAGCAATTCTCCTTCCTCAGCCTCCCGAGTAGCTGGGATGACAGGCACCCAGCTTTAGTTTCACCATGTTGGCCAGGCTGGTCTCCAACACCTGACCTCACGTGATCCATCCGTCTTGGCCTCCCAAAGTGCTGGGATTACAGGCATGAGACACCACGCCCAGCCTCATCATGTAGTTTGACCACCTGCCTCCTCTCCAGGTGCTCAGAAGTCACTCGAGGTTTCTGCTCTGCTTGACAATTCTGTGTGTCTACAGCTTAACCCACTCCCACTCCCCGACCCCCACCTATGACCTCTTGAGGGGAGGAAAGCGACACTCACTGGTATTTTTGTGTTAACCTGGCTGTCAAGGGCAATGCCAGGGCCCTTTGTTTGAAGGCTGTAGGCCCAGCTTCCTAGGATTTTTCTCCAAGCCTGAATTAAGTCCAGGCAGATGAAGCCGCATGCTCACCTCTGCGGCAGGGGTCCCATGAGGGTGAGTGGATGGTCACCCAACACTATGGGATGAGAGTGGTTTTCTGGCTGTGTGTGGCCTCTTTCTTCTGGGCCGTTTCCTGCTCTCGAAGGCCTGCAGCTTGGCTGCCCGGGCCAGCTTGCTGTTGATTGCAGGTGCAGGTGGAATGACTGGACGGGGCTGGTCCAGGCTCCTTCTCAGGGCCAGTCACAGCAGGGTTTGCCATCCCTGTGTGAGGGGAGCCAGCTGTGAGTCTGGACCCAGCATGGGCTCTGGGGTCAGATGGACACGGGTGTGCATCCTGGACCTGCCACTTACCAGCCCTGTGACCTGGGGCCCCTCACTTGGCTGCGGTGAGACTTAGTTTCTTTTTTCTAGAGAACCTGGATTAAAACCCACTTCCCAAAGTGGCTGTGAGCCTCCACCTAAGGGCAAAAGGCCAACGTTGGCATGTGCGAGCTGTAGCCATGTTGAATACACCAAGGTCAAGGACAAAAGATGACAGTCCAGTATGGTGATCGGTATGAAGCAGAGCTGAATGCGATGCTGTGGAATGCTGAGGGTTAGACCTGGGCTGGACTGGACAAGGTGTTTTATGGGGAGAGAATGAAAGGCAGGCATTCCAGGACGCAGGAGCGGCACCGGCAAGGGCATAGAGGTGTGAAAATGCACAGTCCAAAGGGAGGCACCGACAGGGTGAGTGGGCAGCACGTGGGTGTGTGCAGCAGGCAGCCAGTTGGGCCAGATCCCAAAGACTGGGGTGCCTGGTACCTCGTCCTGGGTATTGGGGAGGTCCTGCCAGCTCTGTGATTTGGGAAGATCTGTCCCTTGTTCTGGGGTGGGTAGTGGCATACTGTCTTGGTTCTGTGTGGAGTCCCCTGGGATTCTGGCTGGCTTTGGTGGTTGGGACACAGCCGGCTTCAGGGTGGGGGCAGTGCTGGGTGTGTCCTCTGCCGGGGAAGCAAGGCCCTTATTGGAGGGTGCTGAGCGGAGCCCGGCTCTCTGGAGGGCCCCGATGTGGAGGGTGGTGTGCAGACTGTGGAGCTGGAGCGTTCTCCCCGGTCTAGTCCTGGTCTTGGTGGAAGTAACTTCAGGAACGCTGACCGTGAGAAAACACGGGAAGTCCTGGTCTGTTCCCTGCTGCATGTGGGTCCCCATTTTGGGTATTTTACCACGATGAGCCCTCTTCCTACAGCGAATGACGCAGGAAGGCAGGTATTGTTTTCACTGTAGGGATGAGGACCCTGAAGCCCTGAGATGTCCAGCAACTTGGCTGAAGTGTCTGGGCTCTGAAGTGGGTCTGGAAGGAACGTGGCTCATGCTGGCGGAAGGCTGAGAAGACTCCCGGTCTGTGGGATGAACTGGCCACCGGCAGTCCTGAAGTGCAGCTGTGTTAGGCACCATGTTGCAGGCTGGTGTCCAGGCAGTCCGCAAGACCAACGCGGCTGCTGTCCTCAGGGAGCTTGGAGTCCAGAAGATGATTTTTAAATAAATAAGCTAAGGCCAATAATTTCTTCTTGAGCAACTTATCCCAGTTCTCCGGGCTTTTTTTTTGAGGGAGTCTTGCTCTGTCACCAGGCTAGAGTGAAGTGGCGCGATCTCTGCTCACAGCCACCTCTACCTCCCGGGTTTAAGCCACTGGCCTGCCTCAGCCTCCCCAGTAGCTGGGATTACAGGCATGTGCCACCATGCTTGGGCTTCCTTTGTTTCTTCTGTCAGTGGTCACTATGTGTAGAGTTATGTGAGGTCTAAATGAGGTGATGTGGGTAGGAGGTCTGGCCTTATGTGGGTTCTGAACCCCCAAGTTGAGTCAAGTCCTTGAATTCTTCTCTCCTAGCACCCTCACCTTCTCCTGGCACCACTCATAATTTGCATTAACTGATGGAGTGAGTTATGGGGGCTCCCTGTCTACCCCTGGCGTGTGAGCTGCACTCTTAGCTATCAGCATAGTACCTCACAGAGGAAGAGCACCCAGATCTTGTTTGTTCAGTGAATGAAAGAAAGTCAGATGTAGACATAGAGCTCAGCAGGACACACAGTGCTACCAAGTCTATTCAGCCCCATCGATTTGGATTCCACATTTACTGGGTTTACATGTACCAGCATCCAGGGACGGCAAAGAGGCACAGGCACGCTTTGTTTGGCAATGACTGCCTGGAGCCTGGGGTTAAAGAGGATTCCAAGGCCTGGAGGGAGAGTGCGGGGATGGATTGGTCATGTCTACCACAGGCCTTGGTGTCAGGGCAGTGGCTTTCTTAGCTAGAGGCTGGCTCAGCACATTACCTTCAGAGGAGACCATGTATTATTTGTCACAGTTCCACTGCTACCACCATCACCAGTTGCACCCGTCTGTGGGCCACCTGCTTTGAAAGGCTTTTCTCTTCTAAATGGCATCTATTATTTTCCCATGAGATAATCAGCATGATTTCACAGAGTTACTGCAGTTCTAGCCAAAAGCAACACCTTGAGATTTTTGTTAGTACGTGAGCTGGAATGAAAGGTAAAATACTGAGGCCCAGGTAGCAAGCCCCTTCCCTGCCCAGAGTGTGTCTGCTGCTCTTCTGACCCAGCGTTTATCAGAACAGGTAACAAGAGCGCAGGCTTTACCACGGGCAGCTGTGTAGCCCCAGGCGGATCCCCTTCTCTCTTCCTGTCCTCAGTTTCTTCATCTGTAAAACGGGGGTGATGATGGTGGGTACTGAAGGAGTGGCTGGAGCAGCATGTGAGGTCCTCAGTGTGCTTAGCTCAGGGCCCGGCAGGTGGTGAGGATTTTGTAAAACCTTCTTGTTACTACCGTATTATTTCCCCAGTTGCGCCTTTGTCTCGGAGAGAGCTGAGGTTTCACGGAATGCATTTGGAACAGGCAGGGATGGTTATCAATTCTGCAGATGGCTGTGCCCAGGAATGATATAGACACGAAACTTATATAGACCCCTGAGGTGCCCAATTGATATCTCCTTTCTAACATCATGAAAGAGGATAGCTTTTAAATGAATAAGGAATCCACACATCTGAGGGATAACACTGATAATTACGATCATTTTGGAACTGTGGAGATGTCATCTTTAGCAGACAGATTCTGGAGGCGGACTGAGTGGTTGGCCGGTGAAACCAGCTGTCTCCTTGGGTACTGGGCACCCTGAAGTCCAGAGTAGGGAAGGGAGCTGCCACGGGGTCCCTGGGATCTGGCTCCCCGTCCCTGGATTCTGCCAGCTCGGTGTCTGCCTCACCGGGTCCCAAGTGACGTGTCACACGCAGCAGACTCTCTTGATCGCTCTGTGAAACGTGTCCACTTCTCCTTTCTAGGGTCAGGGCCTGTGGTGGACCTGGCCAGGTTCCATCTGGACCTCATCAGTGCCTCCCCCTTGGAGGGCACTCACAGTGTGGTGGGTTCTCCTTCCTGGCCATTTTCATTGTGGAACAGGCCCTGACAAGTATAGAGAGGAGGATAAATCCTTTAGGTGGTGCTGTGTGCCAAGGCGGGGCTGCAGCCCTGATCGGGGTTGGGAAGCCCGCGGAGGGGCACAGACTGCCCCTTTCTGGTTGAGCCACTTTGCTTCTCTGAGCGTCAGTTTGCTTACGTGCCAGCTGGGACACAGTTTTTGGCTGGCCCACCCTCGAGGCCTCAGCGAGCAAAGATGGTGTGAGTGAACGCATGGGAAATGCCATGTCTGGGGTAAAATGTTTTGCAAACTGTAAAGGGGCCTGTGAAGCTGCGACCCGGTTTATACTGTAGCCCACCAGCCTCAGGAGATCACCCCGGTCCCTGCTTGAGTCGAGGGGGTGTCCTCTTGTGGCTCCTTGCAGTGGGCTCCTAAATCTCACCGAGGCAGGAATGCCCTTCCCTTTGGTATCACTTGGCCTTAGGAGGACCACTATCAATTACGGCCTTTTCATTGAATAATAATTTCAATTAAAGGTGTGTTTTTTATTGAACGTCTCTGATACCTTTATTGGTATTATTAGAGCAGCCAGATTAATAAGGAGGAACAATTATTCAAATGCTCATAAAAAAAGCCTAATGGCAGAGGGAGAGTCACATTTCATTGCAGGAGTCCAGTTACACGTCGGTTCCCAAGCATCACAATAAAAAACGATGTTTCCTCAATGTTTGCAAGTTTCTGCTTCCCTAGAACCTCTAATGCATGAGGCAGGCTGCATTAAATGTCCTCCAGGGTTTCATTATTGCTGGAGTTATACTGAAAGTCATCCCTGAAAACTCCGTAGCCAGGTACAAGGATGGATCATAAAAAACAAAACGTGCAAAACCCATCGTAACGCCTGCAGAGCCATGTGCGATTTATAGGCTGTGCCCACACACAGAAGCTTATTCGGCCTCCCCTGCTCTCTCTGGAGCCAGGTATGTTATTCCCGTTCTATTGATGAGGAAATCAAGCCTCAGAGAGGTTAAAAGACTGGATTGAATTCCCCCTTCTGGGAACACCAAGGTGAGGGGTATGGACGCATTGCTGCTGTCCAGGGCTCTCATGACCCAGAGATCTCGGGGAGGGTTTTGCATTTGAGAAAGATGTCCAGGGTCTCTGTCTAGAGCCAGCAGAGCAAAGAAAATCCAGTGTGGGTTTCTGCCAATGGATACAAAAAATGTCTGAGAAAGGAAGGAGGACGGAAGGAAGCAAGGGAGGACGAGGCACCGGGTCTGAGTCGCCAAGCGTGACTTAGTGAGCAAAATGCAGCTGACGTTTCTAGGTCTGTAGGCCAGGTTTGATGTTGCTGGGTAAATCGCTTCTAAATAATCTAGGCCTTGACCTATCAGTGGGACTCTCAGCAGCCTGTCTGGGCTGCTAGCATAAAGTCGTCACCTCTCTCCACAGTGCAGCCTCCAGCTCACCTGTGGGCAGGTGGCCCACAGTTCCAGGAGGTGAGTGACAGCCAGGAAACATCTGGTCCCAGGAAGGGGAGTGGGCCAGCCCCCAGTCAGAAGCAGCCTGCTCACCGAGGGTCTTCTGCTGCACTTAAAAAGCCATTCGAGACTGCATGCCACGTGTTTAAGTGTTCTGTGTGGCTCTTTAAAGACTTCTGACATTGCTCGGTTCCTAAATATGAGCAAGGCCCATGCTCAGGGCTACTTCTGGGCAAGAGATAACCCTGGAGCAATAATAAGGAAATGAACATTTTATTAAAAAAAGAAGGGAGGGGGGATTGGAAAGAGAGTTGTCTAGGGTGGGCCTTTGAGGGCTGGGAGATGTTTAGGATATCGGAAGGGGTCAGATCCTGGGGAGGCTGTCACCTGCAGTGAAATCTTGCCATTGTGCAGAGGGAACTCTTGGAACCAAAGCAGTTCCCAGACACGGGTCCAGTAAGAGCTTCCCGGGCAGGACAGGTGGCCCTGAAATCCAGACTGATGATCTCATCGCTCTTCACCTAATGGTGAATTACGGACAGGAACTTCCTCCCTGTGCTGCTCCAAGTTAGTTTTAGAAGGTTTTTGTTTGTTTGTTTGTTTTTTGAGATGGATTCTTGCTCTGTCGCTCAGGCTGGAGTGCAGTGGTGCCATCTCAGTTCACTGCAACCTCCACCTCCTGAGTTCAAGTGATTCTCTGGCCTCAGCCTCCTGAGTAGCCGGGATTACAGGCATGTGCCACCACACCCGGTTAATTTTTGTATTTTTAGTAGAGACGGTTTCACCATGTTGGCCTTGAACTCCTAACCTCAAGTGATCTGCCCACCTCAGCCTCTCAAAGTACTGGGATTACAGGCGTGAGCCACCGTGCCCAGCCAGAAGCATTTTGTATTTAAACAAGAAGTGGAAACGTTTGAGCTGTTCAGCACCTGCAGCTACCTGGCTTCCAGTAGCTGCCATTTTGAGTTGAAAACCCTGTGACGTGGCCATTTCAGCTGTAGAGCCACCTTCATTTCTGGCCTGCCTAGGAGCTCTGCATTTTCCTCTGATAGCTACATTCCTCCCTCACCAGCCACAGAACTTTCCAGAAAATCTGTGGCCACCTAGATCAAGAAACAGGAAGTGTTTTGGAGCACTTCCCAGGGAAAGAGAGATGATGAAAAAGAGATTGGGGGAAGGGAGGTGGCCCGACTTCAAAACATGAAGAACCAGAGCCACAGAGAGCAGTGAATCGATTAATCAGAGTGGCTGAAGGGTGGCGCAGGGTACAGGAACGCTCTTTAATTTGAAGGTCTGTGACCCTGGAGGAAGGGACACTTCATTTGCGTTATTAGCTCCTGTGTCAGAAAGGGACATTTATCTCCCTTCTTTTTTATTACTTATTTATTCTGTCTAATTCCCAAAAAGGGTGTGAGGAGGAGTCTAAATATGGCTTCTGGCCAGCTCTCCTGCGAGGCTGTCTGAGCTAAGGCGTGACGTTCCCCAAGTACATTCACTAATAAGCTGAGGACAGAAATGCTCCCCAGAGAAGCCAGGCGCTTCCTCTGTTCGCTGAGGGTGTGCAGAAGGGGAGGGCTGTGGTGTTGGCGTGGCTTTCTGGGAGAATCACGGCCACCCAGGGCCTTGGGAAGGCGTCCCTCCCTATCCAAGCTGGGAGGCTTCCCCTCAGGGGCTCCTTCATGGGGGAACTGAATTACCTGGATTACTGAGAGAGGGAAATGACCTAGACATCCAAAAAAAAAAAAAAAAGACTTGGCCGAGGTGGGCAGATCACAAGGTCAGGAGATCGAGACCATCCTGGCCAACATGGTGAACCCTTGTCTCTACTAAAAATACAAAAGAGACATCCTGGAGAAAGAAGAGAGCCTTGTAGGTTCTCCTTGAGCAGTTTTTAAAAGAGGGATGAGGCCAAACTTCAGAGTTCCTTGTTCATTTCTGTCCTCGCTCTCACTGTCTCGTCACCAGCCACACAGACAGAATAGGAGAGGACAGTGAAAGAATCCCTGTGTCATGCCAAACTCGTAAAAGCATGGCTTGGTTTCTAGTGTTGGTGTCCTGGGCCAACTGGTTCTGAGGTCGTGGGGGAATCTCCACCCTGCCCCTCAGACAGCACAAAGCCTTCTGTGATGCTGCAGGCATGGGGTGTCTCGGGGAGGTCCCGGCCCCACAGAAACTGGCCCGCCCAGTTTCAGACACAGGCACGGGCCACACTCAAGACTGAAGCCCCTGGATGGAATTCAGGGTACTTGGTCCTCAAGTCACTTGGTTTTTCAAAGATGGTTTCCAAATGAAGGTTTATGTGCCTATAAACACTGCTAAATGTGCAGCCTTCCAGAAACATAATTAGTGGGTGGAAAACAAAAACGCTGTCAGCCTAGGATTTCCGAAGTCCTGTCATGGATTGGTGGAGAGGCTTAGACGGGGAGTGTTTTCTCTGTTTCCCACGGCACCTGACCAGTATTGGCTATGGTCATTCATTTGCACGTCTGACTTCACCAGAGACTGTGGCTCCTGTACTTTAGCATCTGCATTAAAATCTTCCAGGTGGAAGAAAGTTTGAAAAAACAAGAGGTCTTTCAAGATCTGGCATGCCATGTCTTCTGCTGGGTTTGAGCTGGGATTCCTGTTCCTCTTGCTTCCCCAGCTAGTGAGTGCGGCGAGAGAAGCCGGCCATGTCTGCACCATGTCTTTTATGCAGAGCATTTTGAGAGGTACCTGCTGGAATTTGCAATGAGCTTCACCCACAGGTGCGGGAGGATGCCCGCAGGACGGGTTCTGGAGGAAATGCGCAGTCTCCATTTTGTGACTGTCTCAGTGACGGACAAAGACCATGACGTTTTGGCTCCGTGCCACGAGTGTCCGCTACAATTTGCTGCCTGTGTCACCAGAGCCAGTTGCTGACACGTCAGCATTTGCCACTCTTCATCCCGACTGCCCTGTCAGATGTGACGATGTTCTTTCATTCCTTGGTATTCTGGCAGTGGACTTTGAAATATTCATTTAGGCCAGTGTGCGCCGCCCTCCCTGGGGGTCTGGAGGTGGAATTCCAAGTGGTATTTGGGCGTGTGTGGGAGGACACGAGGTGGGGGCAGCTGTCACAGTAGTAGCGGGTCTTCACAGCAGGTTAAACTTCTTCTGTTTTACGAATCCATGTTCAGTTGTACAGTGCTTTCTGCACAGACTGTGGTGTGGGAAACACGAGAATTTCCTATAGCTAAAAATCCCAAATGTTGCAGAGGTATTGTAGCTATTTCTCTTTAAAAAAAAAAAGTTGGCCAAGGAGGGCAGATCACAAGGTCAGAAGATTGAAAACATCCTGGCCAACGTGGTGAAACCCCGTCTCTACTAAAAATACAAAAATTAGCCAGGCGTGGTGGTGCCTGCCTGCAGTCCCAGCTACTCAGGAGGTTGAGGCAGGAGAATTGCTAGAACCCCGGAGGCGGAGGCTGCAGTGAGCTGAGATTGTGCCATTGCACTCCAGCCTGGGGGACAGAGGGAGATGCTGTCTTTAAAAAAGAAAAAAAAAAAAAAAATTTCAGGATAGTACAGTTTGATTTGTGTTTTTGTACAACTTCCTGGAATCAAATATTATCAGAATTGGTTGTTCTCAAAGAGGGCGGCGTGGTGATCTTGCCCCCCTCCCTGGGAAGATTTGGCAAGATCTGGAGGCATTTTTGGTCCTCACGACTGGGGGAGGTGGGTGCTTCTGGCATCTGTTTAGTGGGTGCAGGCAGAGGACGTTGCTACACATTCTGCAATGTGCACGACAGTCCCCACCGCCCAAGGAACTAGGATGTAAACGTCACTGGTGCCATGACTGAGAAACCCTGGCCTAGATGGTTTCGGGTATCAAGTGTGCTGGAGGGTTGGGATTTGCCGGGGCCTTTACACAGTCCAACCTTGACGGAATTCCTACTACGGGATCGTATTCTCACAAACACGATCTCGGTGGCCTCGGAGGTAATGGAGATTAAGAACCCCCTTCCTTTGGGGGAGCAAGGCTGGCCTTACAGGTTTGAAATAACTGGCTGACGTCCAGGTGCCAGGGCCGCCTGCCCGCAGAGCCTGCCTCTTCGGCCCCCCAGCCTGGTGGAGACAAGGCCCGGCCTGCTTGCAAGCGGCCCTGCCGCCCCTGTCAGGCAGGGCATGGGGATCCAGGATCTGGCCGGGCCGCGTACTCCAGGCCAGTGGCCCCGCGGTGCCCATGCCCCGCTACCGCTTCTCACGCTGTCTTTGCCTTTCTGTCCGTGTGTCTCCCCAGGTAAAGATGAGCCTTCCAGCTACATTTGCACAACATGCAAGCAGCCGTTCAACAGCGCGTGGTTCCTGCTGCAGCACGCGCAGAACACGCACGGCTTCCGCATCTACCTGGAGCCCGGGCCGGCCAGCAGCTCGCTCACGCCGCGGCTCACCATCCCGCCGCCGCTTGGTCCCGAGGCCGTGGCGCAGTCCCCGCTCATGAATTTCCTGGGCGACAGCAACCCCTTCAACCTGCTGCGCATGACGGGCCCCATCCTGCGGGACCACCCGGGCTTCGGCGAGGGCCGCCTGCCGGGAACGCCGCCGCTCTTCAGCCCCCCGCCGCGCCACCACCTGGACCCGCACCGCCTCAGTGCCGAGGAGATGGGGCTCGTCGCCCAGCACCCCAGTGCCTTCGACCGAGTCATGCGCCTGAACCCCATGGCCATCGACTCGCCCGCCATGGACTTCTCGCGGCGGCTCCGCGAGCTGGCGGGCAACAGCTCCACGCCGCCGCCCGTGTCCCCGGGCCGCGGCAACCCTATGCACCGGCTCCTGAACCCCTTCCAGCCCAGCCCCAAGTCCCCGTTCCTGAGCACGCCGCCGCTGCCGCCCATGCCCCCGGGCGGCACGCCGCCCCCGCAGCCGCCGGCGAAGAGCAAGTCGTGCGAGTTCTGCGGCAAGACCTTCAAGTTCCAGAGCAATCTCATCGTGCATCGGCGCAGCCACACGGGCGAGAAGCCCTACAAGTGCCAGCTGTGCGACCACGCGTGCTCGCAGGCCAGCAAGCTCAAGCGCCACATGAAGACGCACATGCACAAGGCCGGCTCGCTGGCCGGCCGCTCCGACGACGGGCTCTCGGCCGCCAGCTCCCCCGAGCCCGGCACCAGCGAGCTGGCGGGCGAGGGCCTCAAGGCCGCCGACGGCGACTTCCGCCACCACGAGAGCGACCCGTCGCTGGGCCACGAGCCGGAGGAGGAGGACGAGGAGGAGGAAGAGGAGGAGGAGGAGCTGCTGCTGGAGAACGAGAGCCGGCCCGAGTCGAGCTACAGCATGGACTCGGAGCTGAGCCGCAACCGCGAGAACGGCGGCGGCGGGGTGGCCGGGGTGCCGGGCGCGGGGGGCGGCGCGGCCAAGGCGCTGGCCGATGAGAAGGCGCTGGTGCTGGGCAAGGTCATGGAGAACGTGGGCCTGGGCGCGCTGCCGCAGTACGGCGAGCTCCTGGCCGACAAGCAGAAGCGCGGCGCCTTCCTGAAGCGCGCGGCGGGCGGCGGGGACGCGGGCGACGACGACGACGCGGGCGGCTGCGGGGACGCGGGCGCGGGCGGCGCGGTCAACGGGCGCGGGGGCGGCTTCGCGCCGGGCGCCGAGCCCTTCCCCGGGCTCTTCCCGCGCAAGCCCGCGCCGCTGCCCAGCCCCGGGCTCAACAGTGCCGCCAAGCGCATCAAGGTGGAGAAGGACCTGGAGCTGCCGCCCGCCGCGCTCATCCCGTCCGAGAACGTGTACTCGCAGTGGCTGGTGGGCTACGCGGCGTCGCGGCACTTCATGAAGGACCCCTTCCTGGGCTTCACGGACGCGCGCCAGTCGCCCTTCGCCACGTCGTCCGAGCACTCGTCCGAGAACGGCAGCCTGCGCTTCTCCACGCCGCCCGGGGACCTGCTGGACGGCGGCCTCTCGGGCCGCAGCGGCACGGCCAGCGGAGGCAGCACCCCGCACCTGGGCGGGCCCGGGCCCGGGCGGCCCAGCTCCAAGGAGGGCCGCCGCAGCGACACGTGCGAGTACTGCGGCAAGGTGTTCAAGAACTGCAGCAACCTGACGGTGCACCGGCGGAGCCACACCGGCGAGCGGCCTTACAAGTGCGAGCTGTGCAACTACGCGTGCGCGCAGAGCAGCAAGCTCACGCGCCACATGAAGACGCACGGGCAGATCGGCAAGGAGGTGTACCGCTGCGACATCTGCCAGATGCCCTTCAGCGTCTACAGCACCCTGGAGAAACACATGAAAAAGTGGCACGGCGAGCACTTGCTGACTAACGACGTCAAAATCGAGCAGGCCGAGAGGAGCTAAGCGCGCGGGCCCGGCGCCGCGCACCTGTACAGTGGAACCGATGCCAACCGAGAGAATGCTGACCTGACTTGCCTCCGTGTCACCGCCACCCCGCACCCCGCGTGTCCCCGGGGCCCGGGGGAGGCGGCACTCCAACCTAACCTGTGTCTGCGAAGTCCTATGGAAACCCGAGGGTTGATTAAGGCAGTACAAATTGTGGAGCCTTTTAACTGTGCAATAATTTCTGTATTTATTGGGTTTTGTAATTTTTTTGGCATGTGCAGGTACTTTTTATTATTATTCTTTCTGTTTGACTTCCTTTGAGAGATTTTGTTGGGTATCCATCCCTTCTTCTTCTTCTTCTTCTTCTTCTTTTTTAAACCCGGTAGTAGCCTGAGCAATGACTCGCAAGCAATGTTAGAGGGGAAGCATATCTTTTAAATTATAATTTGGGGGGAGGGGTGGTGCTGCTTTTTTGAAATTTAAGCTAAGCATGTGTAATTTCTTGTGAAGAAGCCAACATTCAAATGACTTTTAAAGTTGTTTACCTTTTTATTCCTTCCTTTTTTGTCCTGAAATAAAAAGTGGCATGCAGTTTTGTTTTGTTTTGTTTTTAATTTTTTTGATTTTTTGTTTTTGGGGTGGGGGGTGTGGCTGTACAGCGGATAACAATCTTTAAAGTCGTAGCACTTTGTTTCAGAATTGCAATGGAGATGTAGCACTCATGACGTCCCACGTAAAGCGGCCTTTTCTGTGTTGATTTCAGCTTTCATATTACATAAGGGAAACCTTCAGTGGTGGTGCTGGGGGAGGCACCCCACAGACTTCTGCACCGCCAGAGATAGGGTTTTGGAGGTCTCCTCTGGGAAATGGCCTGACAGCATTCTGAGGTTGTGCATGACCAGCAGATACTATCTTTTTTTTTGGAGTGTTGGTGTGCCCTGGGGTGCCATGGCTGCTATTCGCTGTAGATTAGGCTAAATAAAATGTGCTGAGGGTCCCTTTTTGGGGAAATGGGTGGCCTGCAGTGACACGGAAAGGAAGAAACCAGTGGTGTTCTTTTAGGCTTTTTTCTGGCTTGATGGCTTCTCTCTCTCTCTCTCTCTTTTAATCACCCCCACCACATAAATCTCAAATCCTATGTTGCTACAAGTGGTCATTGATCATTTCCCAAGCAGACGAATGCCCTAATGAATTGAAGTTAGTGTTCTCTCATTTGACGCACACTGATGATATTGTAGGGATGGGTGGGGTGGGGATCTTGCAAATTTCTGTTCCCTTTTACTGAAAAAGCAGGGGAGGCGTTCCATCAGAAGGTACCCAGCGCTACTTCCCAGGTTTATTTGTTTTGTTTTCTATCTTATTAGGTTGGAAGGTACTAAACATTGAACTGTTAAGATTAGACATTAGAATTCTGTTGACCCGCACTTTAAAGCTTTTGTTTGCATTTAAATTAAATGGCTTCTAAACAAGAAATTGCAGCATATTCTTCTCTTTGGCCCAGAGGTGGGTTAAACTGTAAGGGACAGCTGAGATTGAGTGTCAGTATTGCTAAGCGTGGCATTCACAATACTGGCACTATAAAGAACAAAATAAAATAATAATTTCTAGGACAGTTTTTCTACTGCCATTCAATTTGATGTGAGTGCCTTGAAAACTGATCTTCCTATTCGAGTCTCTTGAGACAAATGCAAAACTTTTTTTTTGAAATGAAAAGACTTTTTAAAAAAGTAAAACATGAAAAGTACATTCTTTAGAAACTAACAAAGCCACATTTACTTTAAGTAAAAAAAAAAAAAAAAAATTCTGGTTGAAGATAGAGGCTATGAAATGCCATAAGACCCAATCAAATGAAGAAATAAACCCAGCACAACCTTGGACATCCATTAGCTGAATTCTCCTCAGCCCCTTTTGTTTTTGGGACAACGCTGCTTAGATACGGAGTGGAGGTGATTTACTGCTGAATTAAAACTCAAGTGACACAAGTTACAAGTTGATATCGTTGAATGAAAAGCAAAACAAAAACAATTCAGGAACAACGGCTAATTTTTTCTAAAGTTAAATTTAGTGCACTCTGTCTTAAAAATACGTTTACAGTATTGGGTACATACAAGGGTAAAAAAAATTGTGTGTATGTGTGTTGGAGCGATCTTTTTTTTCAAAGTTTGCTTAATAGGTTATACAAAAATGCCACAGTGGCCGCGTGTATATTGTTTTCTTTTGGTGACGGGGTTTTAGTATATATTATATATATTAAAATTTCTTGATTACTGTAAAAGTGGACCAGTATTTGTAATAATCGAGAATGCCTGGGCATTTTACAAAACAAGAAAAAAAAAATACCCTTTTCTTTTCCTTGAAAATGTTGCAGTAAAATTTAAATGGTGGGTCTATAAATTCGTTCTTGTCACAGTAACTGTAAAGTCAGAGTTTTAGTAAATTTTTTTCTGCCTTGGGTGTTGAATTTTTATTTAAAAAAAAGTGTATAAAGACTTGTATTTGGGGATTCAAAGGGGATTGCTACACCATGTAGAAAAAGTATGTAGAAAAAAAGTGCTTAATATTGTTATTGCTTTGCAGAAAAAAAAAATCACATTTCTGACCTGTACTTATTTTTCTCTTCCCGCCTCCCTCTGGAATGGATATATTGGTTGGTTCATATGATGTAGGCACTTGCTGTATTTTTACTGGAGCTCGTAATTTTTTAACTGTAAGCTTGTCCTTTTAAAGGGATTTAATGTACCTTTTTGTTAGTGAATTTGGAAATAAAAAGAAAAAAAAACAAAAACAAACAGGCTGCCATAATATATTTTTTTAATTTGGCAGGATAAAATATTGCAAAAAAAACACATTTGTATGTTAAGTCCTATTGTACAGGAGAAAAAGGGTTGTTTGACAACCTTTGAGAAAAAGAAACAAAAGGAAGTAGTTAAATGCTTTGGTTCACAAATCATTTAGTTGTATATATTTTTTGTCGGAATTGGCCTACACACAGAACCGTTCGTGTTGGGCTTCTCTCTGAACGCCCCGAACCTTGCATCAAGGCTCCTTGGTGTGGCCACAGCAGACCGGATGGGAAATTCTTTATTTGTGTTGAGTGGAAAAAAATCCGTTTTTGTAAAGATGTCAGTAACATTCCACATGGTCCTCCCTTTGTCTAAGAGGCCATCTGTAAGATGAAAGATGTGGAGGAGAGAGAGCGAGAGAACATCTTCCTCTACCATCACTTCCGTGGCGGTCACCACCACCACCTCTCCCGCCCTTACCAGCAGAAAGCAATGCCAATGTGCTTCTTTAGTACTTGAGAAATTGTGAAACAAACACAAATGTCATAAATGGAGCTGGTGATTCAGCTGGGTCCAGGTGAAGTGACCTGCTGCTGAGACCGGCACAAATTGGATTTCAGGAAGGAGACCCCATCACAGCCGGGACCTTTCGTGCCATGGAGAGTGTTGGCCTCTTGTCTTTCTTCCCTGCTTTGCTGCTTTGCTCTCTGAAACCTACATTCCGTCAGTTTCCGAATGCGAGGGCCTGGGATGAATTCGGTGCCTTTCCATATCTTGTTCTCTCTCCTTCCCCTGCGTTTCCTCTCCATCCTTCATCCTCCGTTGGTCCTTTACTCATTTTAAAAACATTTTTATTTATTTATTTTTCTTTCTTCCTATCTGTCCCTCCCCTAACCCTCCCTCTGAATTTTTTTTTTTTTTTTTTGTAAAGCCAAGTAGCTTTAAGATAAAGTGGTGGTCTTTTGGATGAGGGAATAATACATTTTTAAATAAAATACCTATATCAGGAAGCCATTTTTTATTTCAGGAAATGTAAGAAACCATTATTTCAGGTTATGAAAGTATAACCAAGCATCCTTTAGGGCAATTCCTTACCAAATGCAGAAGCTTTTCTGTTTGATGCACTCTTTCCTCCTTGCCACTTACCTTTGCAAAGTTAAAGAAAGGGAGAGGGAATGGGAGAGAAAGCTGAGATTTCAGCTTCCTACTGCAGTTCCTACCTGCAGTTCGGGGGGCTGCCGTTGCCTTTGGATGCCCCGTTGAGGTCCTGGAGTGCCTCCAGGGTGGTCCTCCTGTAGTCATAACAGTTAGCCAGTGCTCACCAGCGTACCAGAATGCCAGGACTAAGCCATCTCAAAGCACAAGCATTGTGTGTCTCTGTTGACTGCAGAGAAGAGAGAATCTTGCTTCTGTTTCATGTTTAAAAAAACCAACATGGAAGCAGGTGATCCAGAGAGAGAGGCCTCTAGCGTGGGTGACCCAGCCGACCTCAGGCTGGTTTCCACACTGCCACAACTTTGTTCAAAGTTGCCCCCAATCGGAACCCGCCACTTGCCATTAGAGGGTCTTTCATGGGGAGAGGAGGAGACTGAATTACTCTAAGGAAAATGTGAGAAGTAAGGAAATCAGCCTTTCATCCCGGTCCTAAGTAACCGTCAGCTGAAGGTCTCGTGGAACACAGGCAAACTCGTGATTTTGGTGCTCCTTGTAACTCAGCCCTGCAAAGCAAAGTCCCATTGATTTAAGTTGTTTGCATTTGTACTGGCAAGGCAAAATATTTTTATTACCTTTTCTATTACTTATTGTATGAGCTTTTGTTGTTTACTTGGAGGTTTTGTCTTTTACTACAAGTTTGGAACTATTTATTATTGCTTGGTATTTGTGCTCTGTTTAAGAAACAGGCACTTTTTTTTATTATGGATAAAATGTTGAGATGACAGGAGGTCATTTCAATATGGCTTAGTAAAATATTTATTGTTCCTTTATTCTCTGTACAAGATTTTGGGCCTCTTTTTTTCCTTAATGTCACAATGTTGAGTTCAGCATGTGTCTGCCATTTCATTTGTACGCTTGTTCAAAACCAAGTTTGTTCTGGTTTCAAGTTATAAAAATAAATTGGACATTTAACTTGATCTCCAAACCTTGTCCTTTTCTGTGTCTTTTAAAAGTGGGGGACGGACAGCTTATTTTCAAGGGCGAATTGAAGGTCTTTCTCCATTTTCTTCCTGACCCAAATCTTTAAGCCCATAGAGAGGATGACGGGAAATCACGGCATGGGAGATCGGCAGTACTCTTAACCCCCACGACACAGCAGGATCTGAAACAGTGGTTCTTGGCTCAGTTGCACGTTGGAATCTTCTGGGACCTTTTGAAAATCTCAGGGTCCAGGAGACATCCCAGACCAATTCTGTTAGAATCTCTGGAGGCGGGTCCCAGTATCAGCATTTTTGAAAATGATCCATGTGATTCACCAGTCCAACTGAGCTTGTGAACAAGTAGTTGGAAAGAAAAACACGTGGCTAGGAATGATTAGATTCAAGTTGAGCCTAATTCAGTTCCCATTTCCTCAATACCTAGAGAGAGCTGCTGTGAGCCGTGGAGGGATGAAAATCCAGGGAGAAGGAGACCCTGCCCCAAGGCGCTAAATGACTCTGTGCCCTTGGGCAGGTCCCCTTGATTTTCCCATTTGTGAAATGAGGTTGATGAATTTTGTGAAAACTCATCCATGAGTTTTGACAAAATCACACAAGAATACTTCCTTCTTCCTCATGTGCTGGGTGTTAACAGATTTGAGGAAATTTTCATTGGGGATGATCAGTCAGGCCTTGAAGATTGAAGGAGCCTTAACTGGGCATTTCCCAGAGCTGGGCCTGGAGCAGCCAACAAGATGGGATAGAAGGAGGTAGCGCTGTGTGTCCTGGTCACACTGAGGCACGAAGGCATTTCTGGTTTTCTTCATCTGAGCAAGAGAGAGGCAGAGCTCACCCCTGAGCATGAGGGAACCAGGTTTTTGACCATTCATTTTCTATGCTTTCTGTTCTTAAAGGATCAGAGAACAATCTGCTCATACCACTTCTGCAAACTATCAATGGCCACTGACGTGAACCAGCTACCAAGAATTCAGACTGCCCAAGAATCTTCACAAACAGACTTTACAAGAATGAGAACACCAAGCTATGCTAGCTAAGGTGATTTGTGGGCTCTGCTCACAGAAATGACAACAAAAACAAGGGCGGCATGTCTCTCTATGTCCTGTCTTCATGCCACACAAGACATTGTTCTCCTGAGGCCGCTGCACAAGCAGTGGGGTTTGAACTTGAGCACCAGAAATGGAGCTGACGGTCATTCCGGACACTCGCCTTGCTTTCTCGGGGCTTGAGGAATAAGAATTCCCAGAGAGAAAATTCCCTTTTCCATAGGTCCTGGGCTCCAAGTCTTCCCCAGTGGGCTTTAAAACAGATATTTGAGCCTTTTCTTTCTTTTTTTGAGACAGGGTCTTGCTCTGTTGCCCAGCCTGGAGTACAATGGTACTTGATCATGTAAACATTTCTGCAGCATCACAGACCCTACTGGGAAAATAGGTTTCAGTACGACTCCCTGCTGCCTTCCCAGAGTTTGCTCTTCAGTGGGCACAATGGGACATCCATCTATCTGCTCAGTCGTTCATTTTCTTAACTCTCCTGGAGTTCCTACTGCATGCCACAACCTCCTAGGCCAGGGCCTGCAGTACCTGCCCTGGAAGAACTCCTGGTTAGCAGGGGAGGCAGTGAACAGACAATCAACACTCAGTCTGCTGGGCAGGAGCATAGGGTCTACCAGGAGGCTGGAGGAAATGTTCATGCCCTTCATTACAGAGGAAAACCAGTGCTCGTCCCACTGCGCCTGGCCACAGCCCACACTGTCACCCTTTACTGTGGTTTATTGCTCGTCGATCATAACGAAAATGCAATTGTGTTTCTGTGATCTTTTATAATTAAAATTTTTTAAAGTATGTAATGCTCAGTTTAGGATGCATCCCAGGCTGTGAGCCCAGGGGTGCTGTCTAGAGTACGTGGGTGGTTCCCCACCTGTCCAAGTCTCAAAACAAGAAGGTGACACTAATGCATTTGCTGATGGGCCAGGTCCCATAAGGGCTTTTTTTTTTTTTTTTTTTGGCTGAAAACGCATTGTAGGCTGCAGTTTGTAAGGGCTAGGCCAGCCTCCCAGCAAAACAAGGAGCTACTGAGGATAGGGAGAGTGCCTCTTTCTCTTTTCCTAGTCCGACTCCTTTCCATGAGCAAGATCTTACTAAGCATCTGCTCCTTGTCCTGTGGTGCAGCAGGGAAGCAACCGTGCAGAGCCGAGGGGTTGGTAAACGAAAGAAAAAAATGAAGGGGTAGACCGCAGGTAACCCCTCAGACCCCTGACTACCTTTGGCGCTTGGCAAGACCCAGCCCTCTTGCCTGCATTTGGAGATATAATTGAGGGTTCGGTTTTGTTACCCGTATCATGTTTCAACCACATTTCCCTCTTCCCTTTGCAAAGCTCTGGGGTGGTGTGTATCAAGAACCCAAACGATCTTCTGACTATTTGATCTGGTGATGTCATTCTTGGAAACCTACTAAGAATACTAATTAGTGATTCCTAGAGAGAGGAAAAGCTATGTGCCTATAGATGGCCATTTCAGCATTTCATTAAATACTCTGTGAATAACTTGCATCCTTCCTCATTCCTCAAGATTGTGAGCAGGCCAGTAGGAAATATGACAAATCATAGATAAGCAGCAAAACATCAGAACCAGAGAGATGAAAAGCTCTAGTAAGATGTCCACACCTGTGTAAAAATACTGCCTAGAGAAGAAGGCCATACATTGCTATACTTAAATCGTAAACTTGAGTTTAAGCTTCTTTTTAGCCAAAGGGAAAAAAAGAAATATAGACACACTGCTTATGATCCACGCAGACCAAGCATGTCAGGGAGTGATATGTGTGATAGCAAAATTTTGGAAGCTGCCTCCATGTTCAACAGTAAAGGAGTGAATGAGTGAAGAAGAGCTCCTTCATTATGGAGTATTTACATACACTGAAAATGTGGGAGTTGAAGACTGGTGGCAACAGGAAAAACTATGTATGAGATAATGTTAACTTTTAAAATAATTGCAAATGTTCATCTGCTGTGAGTCTAAATGATCTAGCTAAAGGTATGTGTGGACGTGATGTGCATCGGATGCAGAAGCTTGGGAGGAAAGGCTCTTCGGGAAGGTATTCGTCCTACCTTGTCCAAATTTTCAGGAGGTTAGTCCTGTAGCCTTTGCAACTGAAAATATTCAAATGAATGTGTGCTGGACACACTCTCACAGATGTCTCGCCAGGATCTTCCATCTCTTGGAGCCATTTGCTTGGCTAATGATGACTTTCCGAGGCCCATAAAAGTCTGCACACATCACCCCTGGACGATGTGGAAAAGCTTTGTTCTCTGCATGACCAATACTAAGCACAACACAAGCCATCCTGTTTTTTTTTTTTTTTGATTAATCTCTAAAATAATTTCTTTTCTAGAAAATCATCCTAAGGAAGCTATGATACAGCGAAAGATTTAGTTCCAAAGATGTTCACTGTGTCTATATTTATGATAGCAAAAACTGGAAATTAAGAAAATGCCCGGCAACGTGGGATTAGATGAACAAAGGATAGGATATCAATGCAATGGAACATCAGGCCGTTATCAAAAACACTGCTGTCAGAATAGCATACATGGCATTGGAGAGCTGTTCATGATGGACACATTAGGGGGTTAGTTATCTACTTGTGATCTCATGAAGATGCAATGAATCAAACAAAAGTGTGGGAGGGAAATGCAGGGGAGGGATAATGGTGGCTGTTTGTGGATTACATCGTAGCAGGACCCCTCAGGCTACAAGAAGAGGGACTGACTGTCATGGTGGGAGCTAAAGTAGGGGTTGTCCACTGAAAGAAGATGGTGGCTTGGACTTAAATCGAAAAAGGTAAGAAGGAGGTGGTAAGAAGATCTCTGATCAAGTATCTGTTGGGGGTGCAAAGAAGAGCTGATAGGATTTGCTGGGGGATTAAGTATGGATGTGAAGGACAGAGAGGCATCAGGGGTGACCATAAGTTTTTCGGCTGAACAACAGGATGAATGGCTGTTTACCAACCGGGTGGAAGACTAGAAATGTGTGAGGAGGTGGGGCAGGGGGAAAGGGAAGCAAGAGTTCTCTCTGGCGCAGGAGGCTAGAGACAAAAAGCTAAATGTGTACAATGCCTGTCTCACCAGGTTATGGAGAGAATTCAGAAATTAAGACCAGGCCAGGTGTGGTGGCTCATGCTTGTAATCCCAGCACTTTGGGAGGCTGAAGAAAGTGGAATTCTTGAGGTTAGGAGTTCAAGACCAGCCTGGCCAACATGGTTAAACCTCGTCTTTACTAAAAATACAAAAAATTTTAGCAGGGCGTGGTGGTGGGCACCTGTAAACCCAGCTACTTGGGAGGCTGAGGCAGGAGAATCACTTGAACCCGGGAGGCAGAGGTTGCAGTGAGCCCGAGATCACTCCACTGCACTCCAGCCTGGGAGACAGAGCGAGGCTTTGTCTCAAAATACATACATACATACATACATACATACATACATACATACAGGACCGCAAAGCAACAGCGCAGTGTAGTCACTAACAGGCACGCTGGGTGTAGACTGCCTGGGTGTAGACTGCCTGAGTTTTCACTTGGCTCTGCCACTTCCAAGCTGCGGGATCTTGGCCCAATCATGTAACCTGGTCTTGCCTCAGTTTCCTCATCAGTAAAAATGGGACAATAATAACACCTTCCTTATAGGGATATGATGAGGATCCAGTTAATTACTATTTGTGAATGTGCCTGAGTATGCAGTGAACCAAAGACCTGGAAAATTCTGGGCACCTATACCTTTCCCCTTTCTTAAGAAGAACTAGGGCTCAGGTTCTCACCTGGGTTTCCCCATGTTTATCAGTAAAGACAGCCCGTGGGACCATGCAGTTCTGTCTGAATTTCAAGTTCTAACCCTTATTTCTAGGTAGGATATCGCAAGGCTGCACTGGAGGGGCACGTTAGCTTTGCTCCCCTCACATTCACATCCAGAACAAGGTTGACCATGAAGTCTGTTATATTTTCATGTGCCTTTGATGGCTCTTTCTGAAACTGGCTACAAGAAAAATTATTCTTACCTAACAATTCGCTCTACTGATGAAAGAGCGAATGAAAATAAACAGAAAAGTTGTTAAAGATGCTTTCCATTGTGTGTGTGTGTGTGTGTGTGTGTGTGTGTGTGTGTGTGTGTGTAAGGGTCTCACCCTGTCACCCAGGCTGGAATGCAGTGGCATGATCTCAGTTCACTGCAACCTGCTCATCCCAGGTTCAAGCAATTCTCCTGCCTCAGCCTCCTGAGTAGCTGGGAGCACCTGTAAAGGTGCGCACCGCCATGCCCGGCCAATTTTTGTATTTTTGGTAGTGATAGCGTTTCACTGTGTTGGCCAGGCTGGTCTCAAACTCCTGACCTCAAGCAAATCTGCCCACCTTGGTCTCCCTAAGTGTTGTAATTACAGGTGTGAGCCACTGCGCTCGGCTGGAATGTGCATTTTCAACACAACTCCTGAGAGCTCTTATTCAGGGGTTTTTTGGGCTACAGGCAGGGAGCTCTGTGGGGGTCAAATGGACATTCATCTCCAGGGCTCCTTCTCTGCCTGCGCCTGGGCAGCTGGGGCCTCCTGGCTCCCTGTCTACTGTTCTTCCTGAGGCTTCAATCCCAGCAAGGCTGACAGGTGACAGACTGAGGGACAGGAAGACCCCGCAGACTCAGAGCTCAGGCCACAGGTGGTGGTGCGGTGCATGGGGGTTGGACTAGGGATCTTCAGCCCTGCATTGAATCCCTGCTCTGCTCGCAGTTCCCCACATGACAGGTCTCATAACTTCCTGTCTCTTTCTCTGCAAATTGGGGCAGATGAGCGATCTCCACAGCCTTTTTGAAAGGATCGATGAGGTAATGAGCAAGGAAGAGCTCTGAAGAGCTTACATGTCTAGACATGTATCCAAAAATGACGAATGTGTTAAATAAACAACCAACAACAACAAAAAATAAAGCCCAATGATGGCAATTCCCAGCCACTTCACCTGCCACAGAGCGTCCCGCAGATGAGCCCTGCTGTCCCTGCAGCACTGGCAGCCTCTCTCCAGACCTTTGCCTTTTTTTTGCACTCCCCCCTCCTTCAGAAGTGCTGTCCCTTCCCACCCAGGCCCAGTGGGACGTGTGGTTTCAGGTCCCCTCTGCCCTCTCCCGGGCTCCACACATCCCGGACTGCGGGCTGCTTTCTTACTTTTGGGCAAATGTGCACTGGCGCCGTGCCCTGTGGCTTTAGGCATGACAGGTCTGGAGAGCTTAGTGAGGGAGAAGGAGGTGGTATCCTGCTATGCTAGGTGGGGGCGTACTCACCTGCGGGGTGTCCAGATCCCTGGAGAAGCCCCCATTCTCTCCCTCACAGGCACTATTAGAGCAGCATGGCAAAAGGGGTTTAATGCCAGGAAACGAGAGCCAGCCAGGGATTTGCTCTGTGGGCTGTAACGGAGGCTGGGCTTGCTTTTGCTGTCGGACCTTCCCTGCCAGGCCCCTTTGGATTGCAGAAACCTTTGGGTCCCTCCCCAGTCTGCCCACTGCCTCCATTCTGGGCTCCTACAAGAGCTTCCCTCACAAATTCCTTGGTTTTTAGCCTCAGAGAAGCTCTGAAGCCAGACAGACCTGGTCCAGAACCCCTTTCATCCTCTTCCTGTCTGTGCCTCAGTTTCCATTCTGTGCCTCAGTTGTCTCAGCTGTAAAGTGTGGATAACAGAACCTCCTTCCTACAGTTGTTGAGATGATTAAATAAAATATGGCATGCCAAGTGCCGAGAACAGTGGACCCAGGAGGCACCTGGCTATTTCATGCCAGCTGTGGTCACAATCTCCAAATCCCAATGACCTGACATCATAAAGGATTCTCGCTAGTGCCACAGTCCCATAAAGTGGTGGACAGCTTTCCATGGGTGTTGCAGGGATTCCAGCTCCTTCTGGCTTGTTTTGCTGCCATCTTCTAGAGCTGTGCCATCCAGTATGGTAGCTGCCAGCAACTATTTAAATTTAAAGTAATTAAAAATCAGCAAAACGAAAAATTCAATTCCTCAGCTGCAGCCTCCACGTTTCTGGTGCGCAGTAGCCACATGTGGCTTGTGGCTGTCAGATTGGACAGTGCAGGCAGAATCTTCCATCCTTGCATAAAGTTCCATTGGTGAGTGCTATCTAGAGTCTCCCTGGGTGTCTCCGCTGCGTCCTCTGCATTGAGCCATTCACAATGGAAGGCATGTGAGTCTCATGCAGGGCCTCTCATGGGCCAAGCTGGGGAGTGGTATTGCTCCTGCCCTGTCTCCTTGGCCAGAAAGCCCTGAATTAATCTGATCCCAATGGAGTCAGAGGGCTCCAGCATGACACTCAAAACCCTTCACGACCGGATCCAACACATCTGTTCAGTTTCACCTTCCTCTGTCCATTTCCTATCGCCGGTCCATCTTTACAGCCTCACCCCCCCATGCAGGTGAAGGAAAGAGAATGCTGGCCATCGGTATACTGTGAAACTCCTCAGGAGACTCCTTTCTAGAATGTTCAGCCAACTTCCCCTCACATCTCATTGGCGTGAAGTGAGCCTCAGGGCTGTTCCTGAACAATTCCTCAGCCAGAAGAATGCCCTGGGCCAGTTGGCTCTGCTGCCGTGTATGGGAGAAGGCTGTAGGAGACGCCAGGGAGCCAGCCATTGGGCCCCAACAGTACTCCGCCTGTGCCTGGTGCTCTGCTGGGCCCTGGAGGTGCAGTCTGACCTTGGGATGGTCTTTGCTGCCAGAGAGTTCAGGGCCCTGTAGCAAATCCCACCTGTAAATGAGCAGGTGCCAGCACCGGGTACATGCAAGGTCGGAGGCAGGGTGCGGGTGCTGGGGACCGTGAGCTGAATGGCCGGGGATCTCCAGGCACCATCCCGTGGGCCTCATGAACTTTGACAGTTCGTGTTTAGATGCTCTGACTTTTGTGCTTTTGAGATTATTGGTCATCTCAGATTTTCCAAAGGAGTAAGCATGAGTCTACTGGCCCCTGCTTGTTTCTCTCTCCTTTTTCATTCTGAGCTCCTCCCTGGGTGCTTCCACTCCTCCTCACCCAGCCTGGTTTCCCTGGCTTTCCCTGTCCTCCCCGGGCTGGGTTTTTAGCATTCCAGGTGCTTTTTCGCATTTCCTCCTGAATGCAGTGTGCTTTATTTGTTTATTTATTTTGTCAGAGGCGCCCAAGCATTTAGCAGTTACCAATGATCAACAGTACATTTTGCAAACAAGTAATAAATTTTAACAGCAATTTGTCTACGAATTGCGACCTTTTGATGATGTATTTGATTTTTCCTGAGAAGCTGAACTTCTTTGTCATCCAAGTTTGATTCATATTTTAATTTTTTAAAAAGCAAATGGTCTGTAAGACACATTGCAACATTGAGCTGATTGTGAATGCTATTCTGGTTACAGTCAATATTTCTTATTTATGCCTTTCAAGATACACAGGGAGTCCCCGGCCCACTTTGCTAACAGCCGCAAATCCACACATCTCTGCCCCTGACATTTTATACTTTGTAGTTTTCTTAATGTTATATGGATTTTTTTTTAAACAGGAAGAATAATTATGCCAGTGCCTTTTAATGATGCACCTTTAACCAAAGATAAAACATGTCCTTGTTTCTCTCCATTCTTTTTTTGGCCTGGGTGTTGCAGATCACTTTCCTATGGAAAAGGTTATCGACTCTTTGAATCCCCCAACTGGCGCATTACTTTGTGTTAATTGCCTTAGGACGGGAGAGTGGCTCAGAAGTAATCATCTTTGTTTGTTAACACACCTTAGCTGCGGCTCCACTCTCCATAAATAAAACATAACCGAGATTACAATGTCATGTTCACCGGGACTTCAGACCCTGGTTAACTGCTCTAGTAGAATGCACAAAACATCCCTGGCAGCCAGGTTCCCGGAAATGCGACGCAGTCAGGATGGCTTCTCATTCCTCAGTCACCTCGTGCCCACTAGGCCCTGGCTGCATCTGTAATCCCCTGGTGTTATTCTGCTGGTAAGGCTTCAGGAAGCTGACTTTGTTTCTCCTCTAACTTAAAAGGGTTAGGCTTGTAAATATGAGTGGACTAACAATGTGTAAAGCGGTGGTCAGGAGTTTAGCATGCGTGAATTGTAGAAATATCTAAAGTGACCCTTAGACAGAGATCTACATTTATTTATTTTTTCATGCCAGCTTCTCGTTACACACACACACACACACACACACACACACACACACACACAGAAATAAGGAGAAAAAGAGAGATGGTTAATAAGAAATGGGTTCAATAAATTAGAACAATATGAATAATAAGATTAGGGCAAATGGCAATTTGAAGAGAAGAAGTAAAAGGAAAACTCCCCAGGCACAGGGTTCTAAAGTTTGATTTGCAAGTTTGGCTCAGAGCATCCCAGCTGTCAGTGGGAAAAAAGACATAATGAGTATCGTCATCAGTGTGGAAAGAACCACGATAGTTCTTCAGGGGAGCAAAGTGTTTCCTGGCACTTTAATCTGGAAGCAGTTTCTCTTATGGGTCCTCATATGGAGTTGTGTTTCTCAATGCGTGGTTCACGGCCCACTAGTAGGAGGTGAGAAGCTTCTGGACAGTCACAAACTGATTAAAATGCACATTCAGAATCCAGTTCTTAGTAACAATGAATGATGCAAATCCTATTTATTTTTGTTGTTATGCATGACCGATGTCTCCTTAGTAGTGATTCACTGAGTAACTAAAGGTTACCCAAATATAGTTCTCATAAGTTAGTCAGTACATTACTAGAGTTTGCTAAGAGCTCTCCTTTAGCATTCTATCAGGAAGTCTGACTTCCTGGTAATACTGCAAAATCCCTGGCAACATTCTTGGCCAAAAAACCTCTTAGCCAAGGACATAGGCAAAGAGCTCAAATTTCTTTAATTTTGAGGACTTATACTTTGTTCTTACTGATTTATCAATGTGGTCTTGAATTCATGTGGTTTTTAATAGTTTCTAGTATTATAGTCATAAAAATGTTGGTAGAATAGCTTTTAGGTTTTAATTTTGTTCATCTTTTTTTTTTTCTTGATAATTGCTTTGGAAAATGGACATGGGTAAGGTAATGAACTGCAAGATAATTTGCTCCACCCAAGCAGACATCAGACAAAGGAGCTGAGAATTATCGATAAAAGGAACCCCAGTAAGCCTCAACAGCATACCTACAGCCATGTAGTTCAGGAAGAGATTATAGTAATCCTGCATATGTGTGCACCTGGAAACAGAACTTTATTTTAAACTACATGCAGCAAAACTGAGAAAATTAAAAAGAAAATGAAATCTACAATTGCAGTTGGAGATTTCAATATTCCTCTCTTGATATTTGATGAAACAAATAGAAAATGAATGAAAGTGTAGAAGACATCATTTTCAACTAACACTATCAACTCATTGACCTACTTGACATTTAGATAACACTTCAATCAACAAAAGTAAAATGCACATTCTTTTGAAGAATGCAAGAAACATTCACCCAGGCAGATTATATTTTGGGCTACAAAACAAGTCTTAATAAAATTAAGAGTCTAAAAATCATACAAATAGGTTTTCTGACTATAGTAGAATTGAACTAGAAGTCAGTAACAAAAAGATACCTGAAAATTTTTCAAAATATTTGGAAATATCATACATCTCAATAATTCATGGGCCAGAGAATAAATCACAAGTAAAATTAAAAAATATTTTGAACTGAATAAAAATGTAAACAAAACATCAAAATTTATGAGATACGACTTAAGGAGAAATTTATAGGATCAAATGCTTGTATTAGAAAAGAAGGTCTCCAATCAGTGATCCAACATTCCACTTTAAAAGTCCAGAAAAAAACAGAACAAACTAAACAAAAAAAACGAGAAAGAAAAAATAATAAATATAAGAGAAAAAGGCATTGAAATAGAAAACAAAATTAATGGAGAAAATTAAACCCCAAATCTAGTTTATTATAATATTAATATAAAGTTGATACGTCTATAGCTGGACTGATCAGGAAAAAAAGGCACTAATTGCCAATATCAAGAATGAAAAAAAAAATCTCTACATATCCTAGAGATTTTTGAAATAAGAAAAGAATACTATGAACACCTTTCTGCCAATAAATTCCACAATTTAGATGAATGGACAAGTTTCTTGAAATACACAAATTATCAAATCTCACCCAAGAAGAAACAACCAGCCAGAATATCTATAGGTATTAAGGCAATTAAATTTGTAATTAAAAACTTATTCACAAACTATCGAACAAACTAAAAACCCTCAAGGCTCAGCTGTCTTCACTGGTGAATTCTATCAGCTGTTTAAGAAAGAAATAATATTAATCGTATACCAACTCTTCCTGAAAATAGAAGGGAAAGGAATAATCTAACTCAAACCATTCAGAGGTGTTACAAGAAAAGAAGCCTGCAGACTAATACCTCTCTTGGGCATAAGTCCTTAACAAAATTTTAGCCAATTAAATCCAGTAATATATAAAATGAGAATGCATCATAACCAATTGGGTTTTATCCCAGGAATATAAAAAAATCAATTAATGTAATTCATCATGTTAGCAGACTAAAAAAGGATAGGTATATGGTCATCTCAGTGTGTGCAGAAAATATATTTGACAAGATCAATATCGAGCAATGATTAAAAACTCTTAGCAAACTAGTTATATAAAAAAACTTGCTAAATCTATGCAAACTTACAGCGAACATCATAGTTAATGGTGAAAGAATGAATACTATTCCAGAGATTAGGAACAAGGCAATGATATCTGCATTTATATCATTGTTGTATGTGAGATCCTAGATAATGCCATAAGGAAAAAAAGGGTAATAAAAGGCATACTAATTAGAAAGAAAGAAAGAAAATGGTCTTGCTTCACAGATAGCATTATCTTCTACCAAATACCAAAGAATATACAAACAAGCTACTAGAACTGATAAGTGGGTTTAGTAAGGGTACAGGATACAAGGTCAATATAGAAAAGTCAACTGAATTTCTACAAAATATCAATGAATAATCATCATTTGAAAAATTTAAAAACAATATCATTTATAATTATGTAAAAGATACATTGAAATAAACAAATTTATCTAAAAATGCATGTTTGTACAGTGAACACTATGAAATGCTAGTGAGACAAATGAAAGCAGATCCAAATAAATAAAAATATATACTATGTTCATGGATTACAAGACTTAGTATCTAGTCTCCTTATATTTAACTAACTATATATTCAAAGCAATTATCACTGAAGTCCCAGCAGGATTGAAAAAAATAGAAATTGACAAGTTGACTCTAAAATCTATATAGAAATACTAAGGACCTAGAATAACTTAATTGGAATACTCATATGACTTGATTTCAAACTTACTCTAAAGTTATAATAATCAAGACTGTTGGTATTGGCATAGAGGTAGATTTATAGATCAATGGAGTACGATCTAGACTCAGAAATAGAGCCACATGTATATGTTCACTTGATTTTTGACTAAGGTCCCAAGTCAATTTAATGAACAAGTGAATATCTGCATGCAAGAAATAAAAAAAAAAGAACCTCAACCATTACCCCCAACACTGGAAAATTAACTAGTCAAAAAAATTAACTCAAAATGAATTGCAGGCCTAAATGTGAAAGCTAAGATGATAAAACTCCTAAAAAAAGTGTAAAAAAAAATTCATGACCTTGTATTAGGCAAAGATTTATAAAATAAAATACAAAATACATGAACTAGAAAATAAAACAGATCAGTGGATTTCAAATGTAAAATATTTGCTTTTCGAACAAGCCCACTGAGGAAATGATGAGGAAAGCACAGGTTAGGAGAAAATATTTGCAAAGCACATGTCTAATGAAGAACTGGCATCCAGAATATTAAAAAATAAACTCTTAGAGCCTGCATAGCCAAGTCAATTTTAAGCAAAAAGAACAAAGCAGGAGGCATCACACTACTGGACTTCAAACTATACTACAAGGCTACAGTAATCAAAACAGCATGGTACTGATACCAAAACAGAGATATAGACTAATGGAACAGAACAGAGGCCTCGGAGGCAACAATTAAATAAATTAAAAGAAAAAAACTCTTAAAACTTAATAAAAGACAAACACTAAAATTTAAAAAGCGTAAGATCTGAACAACAATGCCAAAGAAAATATATGAATGTCAAACACATGAAAAGATGCTCAATATCATTAGTCGTTAGAAAAATGTACATTAAAAATAGAAAGAGAAGCCACTATACACTAAGTATAATTTCTAACATTAAAATAAAGACTGATGGTGGGGTGCAGTGGCTCACGCCTGTAATCCCAGCATTTTGGGAGGCCAAGGTGGACTGATCACTTGAGCCCAAGAGTACCAGACCAGCCTAGGCAACATGGTGAAACTCCATTTCTATACAAAAATTAGCTGAATATGGTGGTGTGTGCACCTGTAGTCTCAGCTACTCAGGTGGCTGAGGTGAAAGAATTACCTGAGCCCAGGGAAGTCAAGGTTGCAGTGAGCCATGATGATACCACTGCACTCCTGCCTGGGGAACAGAGTGAGATCAACTCAAAAACAAAAAACAAACAAACGAAAAAACCTGACAATAACAAGTGCTGAAAAGGATAAGAAGCAACCGGAATGCTCATATATCACCGTGAGAAGGCAAAATAGTGCACAGATTCGGAAAACACTTCGGCAGTTTCTTATGAGGTTAAACATACCCTTACCATATGACCTGACAATTGTCATCTTAGACATTTGCCTAAGAAAAATAAAAACATAAGCCCACACAGGGCTTTTCCCTGACTTTACTCGTAATAGCCAAAAACCTGGGAACATCACAAAAGTTAATCAGTGGTTGAACAGACGAGCAAAATGGATGACTGGCCAGCAATAAAAAGTAAGGAACTATTCACACATGCAAGAACATGGGTGCATCCAAAATGCCTTTTGTTAAATGAAAGAACTCAAGACTCTGTATTTATTATTTCATTTATGTAAAATCCTAGGAAAGGCAAAACTGCAGTGACAGAGGGCAGACTAGCAGATGGGAAGGTGGCTGGAAGGAACTGCCTCAGAAGGACATAAGGGAACCCTTGTGGGTGATGAGAATGCTCTATGTGATGAATATAGTAGTGGTTACAGGACCATATACATTTGCCAAAACTTACCAAGTTGTACACTTAAAATTGGTGAACTTTGTTGTCTATAAACTAAATTCACTGAAGCTGGTTGAAGAAAGAGAATGAATGCCTACCCTGAATTTCAGATGTTCCCAGGAGAGCAGGAAGGAAGCAGAACTGGGGAGAAGTCTGCCACTTGGCCAGTTTCCAGGCAATTTTAATGATCTCAAAGAATTAATATCATGAACGTTTTAAGTTGCTGAGTGTGAGGACTTTGAACCAGAGCCACGGCAGACTCACGAATCAGCCCTGCCCTTTCCTCAGAACCCAGTTGTTACTTCAAAATCCTTCTCCGTTGATTCCTGCAGCCACAACCATTTCACTGGACACAGCCTTGGAAATGAGATCATCCATTGCCTTACGCACAGAATCCTGACACATCTGGGCCAAGTGGGCCTTGGTATTCTCCCCCTCCAGGGGATCTGAAGTCTATTTTGGGAGGAGGACCCCCAACTGGATGCCGTGGGGCTCCTTGTGGCTCACTGGGAACTACAGATTCCCTTCGTTACAATGATAGGGATCAGAAACACTTTCCCTAACCAGGCATGTGACTCTACTATAGGATACAAACGACTTTCTATACCACAACATTATTAATTCATAAATATTTTTTACGAAGCTGTGTCTGAGGATGAGGATGAATGCTTTCGGCCTGTTTACTCATTTCAATGGGAAAGGCAGACTTGGCAGGCTAAGCCGGGTCTGGAATCAAGGTGATGTTGGGGGCGGCACCATTTCCAAGTCTGCAGTCACAACAGGGAGATGAACAAGGTGATCTTCACCAACTTACTGCTTCAGAGGCACTCAGAAAAGTCCACCATGTTTTACTTCTTAGAATAATTATTATTGTTTTTATAAAACAATGATGTTTATTATTTAAAAATTTTAAACGACACGTGAAAGTACAAAGATAGGCCGGGTGTGGTGGCTCACGCCTGTAATCCCAGCACTTTGGGAGGCTGAGGCGTGTGGATCACCTGAGGCTGAGAATTTGACACCAGCCTGACCAACATGGAGAAATCCCGTCTCTACTAAAAATACAAAGTTAGCCGGGAGTGGTGGTGCGTGCCTGTAGTCCCAGCTACTCGGGAAGGCTGAGGCAGGAGAATCGCTTGAATCTGGGAGGCAGAGGTTGCAGTGAGCCAAGATCGTGCCATTGTACTCCAGCCTGGGCAACAAGAGCGAAACTACGTCTCAAAAAGAAAAATAAAGTACGAAGATACAAAGCAAAGGAAAAAAATTGCAACCCCACAAATCTTGTCATTTTCCCACCTCCAAAAAAGCGTCACTAACAAAAATGACCATCATTCAAGCATCCCCTTAGAGTAAATCGGAGAAATGAGGGTCCCTAGACATTGCTTCATGGCAAATCTAGAAAAGATCCTTCTAAAAAAAAGAAAAAAAGATCATTTTTAAACAATCAAGAATTTGGAGCCCTTATGTTTTTTAACATCCTTCATTTTATTTTATTTCATTTTTGAGACAGGGTCTCACTACGTCTCTCAGGCTGGGGTGCAGTGGTACAATCACAGTTTACTGCAGCCTCAAACTCCTGGGCTCAAATGGTTCTCCCACGTCAGCCTCCTGAGTAGCTAGTAGTGTGTGCCACCACACCAAGCTAATCTTATTTTTTGTAGAAATGGGGTCTGGCTATGTTGCCCAGGCTGGTCTTGAAGTTCTGGGCTCAAGCAGTCCTCCTGCCTCAGCCTCCTGAAGTGCTGAGACTACAGGCGGGAGCCACGGCTCCCCGCCCCATTTACTTGCTGACCCACTCTGCCCTGGCTTCCTCTGTGAATGGTCTCTCAACATTCCTAGTAACCCACTCACTGAGTCCATTGGCATTTTCCACGTGTATTTGACATGATCTCAGCAGCGTTTGACTGAATGGGCCACTTTCCTTCTTGGAGAGCCATCTCCGCTTGGCTTCTGGGACCCTCCACTCGCTGGCTTCCTCCTACTCTTCCTCCCTGTCTCTCTGGTCAGGGACAACTCCTTTCACCCAGTGGGTCTGAAGCTGGGGGACTCATGAGGATAAAGAATCATGGCCCCCGTGCCCAGCCATGGGAGCTCTCCCTTCATGGCCATCTCCAGCCTGTTTGGAAAATGTCAGTGCTGCGTTCCGTGCCACATGCTGCTGCACACTGCAGGGTTTGCATCCACTTCTCTCTCTCTCAGTGATGGGCAGGTCCCTGAGCCTCTGCTTCCCTGTGTTCTCTCCTTCCAGAGCCAGTCACGGGGTTCTTGGACCCAGGAAATTCTCCACACCTCCACTCCCACCTGCTCTGGGGAGCCAGTGTCAAATTCGATCACAAAAGTTTATTGTTTCTTTAAAAATGAAATTTGGCCAGGCACAGTGGCTCACACCTGTAATCCCAGCACTTTGGAAGGCCAAGGTAGGTGGATGACCTGAAGTCAGGTGTTCAAGACCAGCCTGGTCAACATTGTAAAACCCAATCTCTACTAAAAATACAAAAAAAAAAATAGCTGGGCGTGGTGGCATGCACTTGCAGTTCCAGCTCCACGGGAAGCTGAAGCATGAGAATCTTTTGAACCCTGGAGGCGGAGGTTGCAGTGAGTCGAGATGTTACTGCACTCCAGCCTGGGTGACAGTGAGACTCTGTCTCAAAAAAAAAAAAAAAAGAAATCTGACTTGGAATCCAAGCAGCTAATACAAAAAGTATTATAAGTGTGATTTCTTAGTGAACATTGGTTTTGTAAGTTTGCAGTGATGGTGTTTACCAATTCCAGCGCTGGTGTGGTTCAGCTGTGGCCACTGACTCCTCTGTAGGGCTGGAGGTTGGAACTCACCATCAGTGCCTTCAGCTAGGACTCAGCTGGATGGAGCTGTCTTAGGGTAGAGGGAGACAGGAGAGGGATCTGGCTCATGTTTGTTGAGGGTGGTTCAAGGAAGGCTCTAGGAGAAGCTCATGATGAGGTGGACTCTTGCAGGATGCAGAAGTTTGTTAAGGGAAGATGGGGTGGGGGGATGAAGCCGAGGGAACAGCATGGATAAACAGGCCTTTGGAGAACGGCCTGGAGCTTGAGTGAGACTGGAGTGTGGAGCACACGTGGAGGAAGATGGAAAATGAGGAGGCTGTCAGCTCGTAGATGTGGGAAGTAGAAAAGTTCCTTCTTAAAGTTCTCTTTCTTGTTAAAGAATAAGTGTGCTAGTATCCTATGTAGCTATTAGACATGCAGTGCTTACGGGCGTGTAGTACATTCTATGTCCTTGTGCTTTAACTGAGATACCTGTGCTGGACGTGCTCACAGGCATGTCCCAGCTCTCCATTACTTTTACCTGTTCAGAAGTTTTAAGTTGTTGGCCAATCAGGTTTTAGTTTAGATTGTGAGGTCTGGCTCCAGCCAACGGAGATCAGACACAGCAGTAAGGATGACCCCAGATGTGTAAGGGATAAATCTGTGTGTTTTCCTTTGTTCATGGTACTCTCGTGGCACGATGGCTAGCGAGCATACCCTTCCTGCAGTCCAGGAAGTAAAAATTGCGTTGCTGAAAGATCCTTTGTCTCAGTGCTGATTTTTCTTGGCGACACCAAGCATCTATTTCCAACAGTGGAGGACCCTGGGTGCTCCTCTTGGAGACACGGGTAATGCTTTAGTGAGGGAGCCGCCAACAGGGTCCCGGAGGTGCACAGGAGAGGGGCTGGTGGCTGGTATTGCCGTGTGATCAGGATTTCCTCTGGGGTTTCAGTGTGTGTCTCTTTGATGGCATCTTCAAGGACCCCTTTCCATGCAGCTGACCCATGGGGTGAAGGTCAGTGAAAACGAAGCACCCTTTTTCTGCACTCAGCAGTGTTGTGATACTCAGCAAGGTGGGGGTGTTTTCTAGACAAGGTCCTAAGGCTCTGCATCTGTAACCTACTGAGCTGTTGTGGGAAGGAGGATTGTAAAAGGCCACACTTGGAGTTGCCAAGGGAGGGAGAGGACCTCTGAGCTGAGTTAATTACCACCTTGTAATGTGGCAGGAAATAGGGCCCCGAGGTCCAATTCTACCCTCGGTAACATTTGGACATTTTATGGAAGGTGCTGTCGTTTACGACAATGCACAAAACAGGTAATTGTTTAGCAGAATGTGCGTGTCAGAACTCGGTGACCTCTGTGAATCATGCTCTGTTCTTGGTGTCTTCTTACGGTAATGAAGCGCACTTCTGTTCTGTTCTTGCTGAACTCTTCTTGTTCTCCCAAAAATAACTGGCAAAATGGATGGATGGGGAAGCTTTTGCTTTTTGTGTGCTGTATGCTGGGAAAATGTGTAGTTGTGTTTTTAGAGAAATTCTCAAAGTTTGGGAAAAATAAAAAAGAGGACAGTGAGAAGGCTGTTGAAAGACCTCCAGGGTTGGGCCTGGAGGACCCCACGATCGTGAGCTCCTCGGGGGTGAGGGGCGTGCGAGGTGCTGGAGGAATGTTATGAAAAGCGAGGGAGTGGGGGTCAGGAGGGGCGGCTCTGATCCCAGTCCTACTTCATCTGCTGTCAGTATTTAGTTTTTTGTTTATACTATACCTTGTATCTGAAGGAATGCAATAAAAAGTATAAGAGGAAATAATTATTAAGTGAGGTGATCAGGGTGGGAAGATAAGGAAAAAGAGAAAGAAAATAAAATCAGAGGTGAGGTTGTTTTATGAGATGCTGCCATATATCCTTTATGCTTGCTAGAAACTTGGCTCTGAGCTTCCTTGCTGCCAAAGCAAAGAGAGGAAAAACAAACCACCCCCCTCATTTAGAGTGACCTCAAGATTAAAATCAAAAGTCAGAAGAGTTGTTCAGAGGCTCAACACTGAATTCCCATTTCTATGAACAGCATGTGAACAGGTACAGCCTGGGGTGGTGGGAAAGCCTGAGCTCTCGGGATTCCGACCTGAGTTTGGATCCCAGCTGCAACATTTTGTCTCTGGGTGGTCTTAGGCAGGTCCCTCACCTCTCTGAGCCTCTGTACCCTCATCTCTGGGCTAGTGGACTTCGTTCTTTCTGGCTGTAAGGTCCTGTCTTTGTGCAGGCATTGCGCTTGGCAGAGGAGGGATACGTGAGCTGGCTCTGCCTTCCATGGCCTCATGTTTTAGAACTTACAGAGTCAAGGAAGCCTGGCTAACCTGTGTGGAGCAAGGAAGTTTCTCTGAGGAGGTGTGGCCTAACCTGGTTACAGAAGGGTGAATAGCAGTTCTCTAGTCAGACCCAGAGTCCTCTCAATAAAGAGAGAGAGAGATTGAGATTGAGAGAGAGAGGGATTGAGATATAAAAAGATTAAGAAAAAAAATGGAGAACTAGAGGGAGATCAAGAAAGAGATTGAGAGAGAGAGATAAGGAGAGAGAGACTGAGAGACAGATCTAGAGAGACTGAGAGATAGATCAAAAGAGCGGTACATTGAGAGACAGACAGAAAAGGAGAAATTGAAAGAGATTGAGAGAGATTGGTACTGTCAATGAAAAGATCAAACTGTAAAATATTTAAAGAGGTTTATTCTGAACCCAATATGAGTGACCAGGGTCCAAGACACAGCCTCAAGAGGGTCTGAGAACATGTGCCCAAGGTGATTGATTTTACACATTTTAGGAAGGCACAAAATGTCAACGAATACCTGTGAGGTATACACTGGTTCGGTCTGATTGGCAATTGGCTGAAAGAGTTAAGTTATTATCTAAAGATCTGGAATCAGCAGAAAGGAGTGTCTGGTTAAGATAAGGGGCTGTGGAAACCCAGGTTCTTGTTACGTAGAGGAAGTCTCAGGTGGCTGCCCTTAGATGGCATATGATCCCAATTTAGATCTTTAGAAGGTGCTGGACTCTCAATTAATCTGTTCAATATTGGGTGAGTCTGGAAGGCGAAAGATCTAGTTATGTTAATAGAGATTCTTTACAGATGCAAATTTTCCCCCACAAAAGATGGCTTTGCAGGAGCATTTCAAAATACAGCAAAGAGTCATATTTTGGGGCAAAGTGTTTTGATTTCCTTCTTTATCTGTCATGTGATGTTATGCCACAGTCAGGTTGGAAAGTAAACCACGTTGTGTAGGGTTAAATGAAACCCACCTGATGAGATTTTATGGTTTGTAGAGTGCAATGCCTCAGGCCCCTTAAATAGGAATTTGGGCAAGAGAGAAAAATGGTCAGGGTTTAGTCTTCAGTAGCCCGGCATTGTAGAAAAACTGAAGGTGGTTTGTCCTGGCTCAACAAGTTGGTAGGAATGGAGGAGTGGCAGTGAGGCCTGGGGGTGGGCAGAGGAGACCCTGGAGAGCCTGACTGGTCCTGCTCGCAGTATCAGGTGAGAAGCAATAGAGCTCTTGCCTGGGGAAGGTTAATAATGTAACACAGGAAGTGTCACAGGAAGCTGCTGTGCCACAGGAGACCCAGGTCCTATTTGGATTCCAACCAGGAAGTGACTTCCTTATCTCAAGTGCCCCACAGACAGTGGGGCTCCAAGGGCACAGATGAAGCCAAGACGTGGGATGGCAGGAACATTCAGGTTAGTGAGGCCGCGAACGCACCGTCCTGTGGCCAAAGCTACAGCCTGAAGCTTGTTAGAAATGCAAATTCTTGGCCAGGCACAGTGGCTCATACCTGTAATCCCAGCACTTTGGGAGGCCAAGGTGGGCGGATCACCTGAGGTCAGGAGTTTGAGACCAGTCTGGCCAACCATGGCCAACATGGTGAAACCCCGTCTCTACTAAAAATATGAAAATCAGCTGGGCCTGGTGGCCGGTTCCTGTAATCCCAGGTATTTGGGAGGCTGAGATGGGAGAATAGCTCGAATCCGGGAGGCAGAGGCTGCAGTGAGCCAGGATCCTGCTACTGCATTCCAGCCTGGGTGACAGAGGGAGACTCTGTCTTAAAAAAAAAAAAAAAAAAAGGATTGCAAACTCTTGGGCCCACCCAGACCTACAGAATAAAAGGCTGAAACGAAGCCCAGGAGTGTGTATTTTAGTAATCCCTGCAGGTGGTCTGACACTTGCCGAAGTTGAGAAGCACAGACGCCAGTGGCAGACGGGACTCCTGAACGTGTGCCTTGAACAAATGTCAATGTCACACTCCTTAAAGAGTCAGAAATGATGTCCCTGAAACTGGTAGCAGCCAGGCCATCCAGACCCAAGAGCCCAAGGGCAGCACGGGCCTCTGGGAGGAGGGGAAGAGAGGCTGGGAAAAGAGAACTGGGCGGGATCAGAGCAGAGGGAGTCTCTTGGCTATGCTCGTGGAGGGTGCCCCCCAGTTTCCCAGTGCAGGGCCCTGGGGCTTGAGATTGGCAACCTCTTCCCTGAGGAGCTGGGAAATGTAGGCTCTGGCTTCTTGGGAGACAGCAGCGAGCTGCTGAGCGTCCCCTTACATCCACCCACATGCCACCAAGCGTTTCTCAGAAAGGATAACTACCATTCTCACGTGTGCTTGAATGACCATTTTTTCCCTGACGTTTGTAGATACTGTTGATTTAGAAAAAAACACAAACTCATTTTAAAAGTTTACTGATTTCTGGTCCAGGCACAGTGGCTCATGCCTGTAATCCCAGCACTTTGGGAAGCCGAGGCAGGAGGATCACTTGAGGCTAGGAGTTGGAGAACAGCCTGGCCAACATGGCAAAACCCTGTCTCTACTAAAAATACAAAAATTAGCTGGGCGTGGTGGTGCACGCCCATAAACCCAGCTACTTGGGAGGCTGAGGCAGAAGAATCACTTGTACCTGGGAGGCAGAGTTGCAGTGAGCTGAGATTGTGCCACTGCCGTGAGACCCTGTCTCAAAAAAAACCACAAAGAAACAAACAAAATTTGATTTGATTTCTTTGTGTGTTTTCTCATTCAAGGGATACTAAAGGTACAGGTATTATTTTGCAGGGGCTTTGTGGGATGTGTGAAAGGAAAATAAATCTCCCCAAAATTACTAAGCCAAAGGGAAAAGTGAAGCTTGAGACTGCATAGGGAACCTGCCTCCTATTCTATTTCTAAATAAGAGACCTCCCTCACAATTTGCCCACAAGGAAATTCTTTGTGGACAAAGGAAAGGCAGAACTCAAAGTCATCTTCCCTTTGCTCCCTTGAAACAAATGCCTATCTGATGGCTTCCTTTGCCCTATTGTTTTACTAAGCCAGACTAAGGTATGGGTGACTATTCCTATACATTGTGCATTCAGTGAAAGGCTAATCAGAAACTCAAAAGAATGCAAATGTTTGTCTCTTATTTACGAATAACCTGGAAGCCTCCTTTCAGCTTGGAGCCTTTCCAGACTGAAACAATGTACATTTCACATATATTGATTGATGTCTCATGTCTCCCTAAAATGTATAAAACCAAGCTGTGCCCTGACCACCTTGGGCACAAGTCATGATCTCCTGAGGTTGTCAAGGGTGCGTCCTTAACCTTGGCAAAATCAACTTTCTTAATTGATTAAGACCTGTCTCAGATACCTTTTGGTTTACAGATGTTTTGACATTATAAAGGGGTCCTCATCCTCAACAGGGCTGGGACCCAGTAACCCTGGACTTCACTGTAAGTACATTGATTCCTAGCCCAGCATTTGGGTTCTATGATGCTGACATATCTTTGTAACATTTTCCTCAAGACCAGGTTAAAAGCCCCTCCATGGCATATTAGCTAGGAGTTCTCTGATGATAATGACAGAGCCCAACTCCAATGGCTTTGAACAAAAAGAGAATTTATTGTTTCTGGTGAGCCTTCAGGTATGGCTGGATCCAGAACTTTAAGCAATGCTGTCAAACTCCACCCCCACCCCACAACTTGCAGTTCTACTGGCCTATTCTTGGCTTCATCCCATGGGTAGGATGGAGCTGGCATCTCTCAGCAATAGTCTCTGAGCTTAGCAACCTTGGCAGGAGCCTCTGCTTGGCCTTACCTGGCTCATTTATCTATCCCTGAGCAAACTGCTGTGGCCGGGGGTTGGGGTATTCTGATTGGCAGCCTAGCCCTGTGATGAATGAAGAAGACGAGTCAATGACTGTCCTACCAGTACCTGGTGGAACTGAAGACTCCTCCAAGGGACCCAGAGAGGGGTGGGGAAAGAGTGCTATGTAGACATGGTGTTAGCTAATACCATTTACTTCAGTGCTCCACTTGGAGTCACTGATGGTCAGAGACAAGATTCAGAGGTCTGGAGGGAGCACCCAGGTGAGCAAGATGCAGGTAGAATGACTGGTGGCTTAGTGAGACCTCTTTCCGTGGTGGCATGATGTGGTTACACACACTAGGAGGCTGTCCCGGGAGGTGAGGCTCGGTAATGTGCAGGAGCCCAGGACTGAGGCTGGGAAAGACCAGGGGCTCAGTTCTCTTGGAGTTGGTCACTGTGCCTGAGCCAGGGCCACAGGAATGCTTTGCCCCAAAGTTCTTTTTTTTTTTGAGACAGAGTCCACCCAGGCTGGAGTGCAGTGGTGCAATCTCGGCTCGCTGCAACCTCCGCCTCCCAGGTTCAAGTGATTCTCCTGACTCAGCCTCCTGGGTAGCTGGGCTTACAGGCATGTGCCACCACACCCAGCTAATTTTTTTTTTTTTTTTTTTTTTTTTTTTTGAGATAGGGTTTCACTCTTATTGCCCAGGCTGGAGTGCAATGGCATGATCTGGGCTTACCGCAACCTCTGCCTCCTGGGTTCAAGCCATTCTCCTGCCTCAGCCTCCCCAGTAGCTGGGATTACAGACACTCACCACCACATGTCTTATATTTTTAGTAGAGATGGGGTTTCTCTATGTTGATCAAGCTGTTCTCAAACTCCCGACCTCAGGTGATCTGCCTGCCTTGGCCTCCCGAAGTGCTGGAATCACAGATGTGAGCCACCGTGCCTGGCCTAATTTTTGTATTTTTAATAGAGATGGGGTTTTGCCATGTTGGCCACGCTGGTATTCAACTTCTGACCTCAGGTTATCTGCCTGTCTTGGCCTCCTAAAGTGCTGGGATTTCAGGCATGAGCCATGGCGCTCGGCCCCAGAGATCTTGGATCAAAGAGTAGATCTCACTCAGTGGATGTGACTCATCCGATGCAGGTTCAGCCTTTGTGGACAGATGCCTGAGGAGTTGTGCCCCACGCTTGAGGCTGGAATGTGGGTGACAGGGCAGGAGGGAGTTTGGCAGGGCTGCAACTGAAAGGTGGCCTCAAGAGCTAGAGGCTGGGCCTCTGTCGGGATTCCCAGTCCTCAACTCCCAGCCACTTATGGGCTCCTCCTGGCACCTCCCATCCCTGCAGATGCCCATGCATCCACCCAGCCTTCATACTGGCCATGAGCGGGTGCTGGCGCTGCAGAGATGGTCACATCCAGCTTTAGCCCTTGAGGAGCTTAGATGAGAACAGTCCCTACCTCCAGGTGGCCACCCTAGCCAGGCCGCCTCACGGAACCTCTCCCCAACCTTAGGAGGTGATCCCCAAGTGCATTCCACTCTCTGAGGACCACACAGGGAAACCCATACCACAGCCTAGCCCTGGACCACAGCCCAGTCTGAGAGCCCACGGTCCTCCCCACAGGGCTTATCTCCCGGAGCCGTGGAGCAGAGAGGTGGGGCCTGGATAGGACCCCAAGTCCCTGGGTGGGAAACTATGCCATTTTCTGTCTGCCTAATCAAAAGCACAACTTTTCAGAAGGGAGGAGAATGCAACTCTGTGATTGGTTTCAATTAAAGATTTGCTACTATTTGATTAAGATATATTATTGATTTGGGAATGTTCCAAGCAAGCCTAAGCTCACTTCCTGGTGGGATGGGTTGGGAATTGATGGGCGCCAGGCAGGCTGGGATCTCTGAGGGCCAGCTGTACCCCAACTTCTTTTTTTATAAACTTGGCTGTGACCTGTTGCCGCTCTAGTCAAAGCTCCGTCTCTGGGGAGTGCAAGCCCTTCCTGATCCAGGGCCGAGGACCCCTCCATTGTCCCCAGATCCAGCTCCCCATGGTGCGCCAGCCTGGCTCTTTCCACCCTCACTGTGTTGGCATCCTGCCCTTTGCCACATTACTGTTCATTCAGATCCTTCCGTCTGAATCACCTTTCCTCTCTCTCTACTCAGTTCATCCTGCTTATCTTTCCAGCTCTCAGGTAATGTTCATCTCCTGTGTCCCCAGGGCTCCAGGATCCTCCCCAGGCTGTCCACTCCACAGTCCAGGATCAGCCCACGTCAGTGGAGGTCAAGGAGGAGACACAGCAGGTAGGAGACACAGCTCCAGGGTGAGGATGGACCTGCACCAGCTGGGGGTCCTGTTGGGGAGTGCGGAAGGGCTGGCATGGGTGACGGGCCCGGGGGTCTGGCTCTGCTGATCCCTGTGGTAGTGGCTAGGGCAGGGGCTGCCTGTCCTGGTCCTCGTGTGCTCTCTGCCTGGCACATCAGAGCTGCTCAGGGTTTGTGGGACTGGACTGACCCCGCTGTCCCCCAGTGCTTGTGCTTTCTCACCTACAGTGGGGCAGGGGTGAGGGTCCCCTCCTCCAGGCTTTTGGGGAGAGCCCAGCGAAGCAAGGTGTGAAAATGTCTAATCCACAGCCCAGCCATGACAGGATGGCAATGAAGTGTAGCGCCGTGCCCTGGACGCCAGCCTCCTCCTGGTCTATGACGTGCTTGGAGGGCCACGTGTGCTGTCTGAAGCTTCATGGGTATACTCGCTACTGTCAGTTAGAATTTCCATCCAGGCCGCACACAGCCAGTGTTTGGTCGGAGGACATTCTCACCCTTTCGTGGTTTCCCTGGTACATTTCACATCCAGTCCTACCCTTCCAACAGCTTGGCAGGGACTGTCGGTTCCTCCCCAGCCCTAGTCACCCATGGCCCCATCCTCCGCACATGGACCGCCTCTTCTCTTTTGGGTCAGTATTATTTTCTACGACCTTTGGGCTGTTTCATCATCTGTCTCCTCAACCAAAGCTTGTTCCTTCTGGGGCATCTTCGTGTTTCCCCCAGGCTCCCCCCGAGGCTCTGTCCATCCTAAGCCTCATTCAGCAGCTGAGGCCTTGGGCACCTCACTCCAAACTCAACTAGCACCACTGACTGAATCTGTGTTCAGCCCCTGCTGCCCCAGGAGCCCTCTGTCTTGGGGGCCAGATGCTTGCAGATGAACAGGAGGGGTGGAGTAGCAGGCTGTGGGTGCTCCTGGCTGTCTGGGTGAGAGGGAGGTCCGGAAAAGGTTCCAGGAGGAAGGTATTGCCCTGAGCCTTGAAGGACCATAAAAAGTCTGTCAGGTGAATGGAGCGGGGGTGGTTACAGCTCATGGGGTAAAGGGAGTGGCTGGTGCAAAGGTGGGGAAAGAGCCTGGTGCGTGAGACCTTCAAGGTGTTCAGCCTGTGAGAGCCCAGAACCAATGTGTGGGCAGGGCTGAGGCTGGGAGGTGAGCACACCTGCTCAGAGAGTACTTTATGCATGCTCCAAGGGTGCTGGACTAACCTCATTATGCACAAGAGGCTCCTCTTCCCTCTGTGTGTGGATGGTGCTCAAATGAGGCTATTCATGGAAGAACTACATTTCCCAGAACCCTCTGTGTTCAGTGTAGCCACATGATCAGCTCTCACCAATGGGATGTTAGGGAGAAGGCAGGGACTCTTAAGAACCAAAACTTCATTATTACTTCCACTATCTGCAAGCAGAGAAGTCTGAGGTCCCAGGAACTGGCAAAGCCATAGGATGGAAAGAACTTGAGGCTCTGATTCGCTACCTGCAGGAAAAGCACTGGCTGTATCCCGGAGCCCTTGCATTGAATGGTTGCATAAGTGAGACATGAAGTTCTATTACACCTCTGAAACTGTGGTTTTTAATTGTAACAGCAGCTACCATTGCCCTGGGGTGGTGGGGGGAAGTGGGTAAATTAGGGGCAGGAAAATCATTTGAGAAGTTGTTGGGGTGGGAGAAACGCGCGAGCAAGAAAAGATAGGTATGGTGCAAGAGGTGCTTGGAAAGGGGACTTGCAGAGGTGGCTCCTGGCTGGCTGGAAGGTGGAGCAATTTCCTGAGCCAGCAGAAGGGGGCAGTTTGGGATGGGTGGGGCTGAAATGACAGGTTTGGTTCTGGCCATGATGAGTTGGAGCATGCGTGGACCACCTAGTGGAGAAGCCTCAGAAGCGGTAGATTGTCTGAAGCTCCAAAGAGAGGCAGCAGGAACTGGGGCTAGAGCCACAGATTTGAGAGCTGGTGGGCGGCTGCTGAAGTAGCACGTTCAGCCTCGCGCAAAATGCCTTGGACTTGATCTTGAAGGCGTTAAGGAGGCATTGGTGGATTTTGAGCCAGGAGTGCTGCCACTGGATTTGAATTTGGGGAAGTTCATTCTGGTAGCCAGGAGGAAAAGGCTGTAGCAGACGGCGTGAGCCTAAAGACAGGGAGGCCTGAGGCCCCTGCTGCTGCAGCCCAGGAGGAAGACAGCCATGTGGCTGTGGGGTGGGAAGGAGGCGAAATTCACTCCTGAGACCTGGCCTTGTTGGCTGGGGGAGGAGTGGGAAGGGGCCAGGATAGAGAAGGGGCTTTGCTGCACACAGACTGCTGGGTTCAATCCCTGGGAGAAGGCCTTTCTGCACAGAGCCCGTTCTAATACCCTCTAGGTGTTTATTGAAAATGGGTTCTTAAGGGCATTCTGGCAGAGCACAGCTGTTAGTACATGTCATACTTAAAGCAATTTATTCCTCCCTCCAAATCATAAATGTTTGCTCGTTTCACGTGGGGAGAGCAGCACATTGGCATTTTGTTGCTCTAATGGGTAATTACTCTCCAGCGACTGATGGGGGCCATATTTTCTGAACTAAAAAAGTGGTGCTTCCGGGCCCTGTCCATTGGAAACAGCTATACAAGCTCAGTTACAGTTTTTAACTCTCCACCCATTGACTGTTAATTTTTCTGACTCCGTATTGATTTTCCATCCTGTGGTTTGGGGGCAGGGTTTGGCGTGAGATACAGAACCCGTTCCCTGGGTGATTCAGTCACTCTTCAGCCCCTAAGTGAGGAGGGTTCCTGCCATGTCATTGATGGGGCCACAGCTACCTCCCCACCTTCTGACAGTGGATTTCCTTGTCCAGGTAACTACCCACCTTCTATTACATTCCTGCCACGCTGCTAACCAAGCCTCACTTCTCACACACCAATACTCTGCTGGAGGAGAGAGCAGGTTTTCAGGGTAGATGATGAGTTCCTTTTATCCAATGCCTGGGGTTTCCCACCGGCCCCCACTATGTTGTGTGGAAGGTGGGGGATCTTGTGATGCAGGACCCTACTGGACCTTCTCCAGCTGCTCAACCCCTCCATGCCTCAGTGTGGTCAGCTGTCAAATGGAGTCGCTTCTCCCTGCCCCGGGGGTTACTTGCATGGCCTTCCAGCTGGCCCCTTGCCCACTCTCTCCTGACCCCAAACCTTCTCTTCAGTCTGGGTTCCCAGCTGGTCACACTGGACTGGGATTTGGCTATAGCCTGTTGGTTTTCCATCTTCAGGACCCCAAACCCCTACCTGCACCACAGTGGGCTGCTAGCCACCTCCTGGGCCCATCCACGGACAGCTCCGCAGCACAGCTGCCGTGTACATTGCCTGTATTGATGTACCTGAGACCCATTCTCCCCCCTGCCCAAGAGACCAGAGCCAAGAACCCAAGGGTACCACGAGGACAGTCTTTGTTTTTTTTTTTTCTTTTTTCTGACATGGAGTCTTGCTCTGTCACACAGGCTGGAGTGCAGTGGTGCAATCTCGGCTCACTGCAACCTCTGCTTCTTGGGTTCAAGTGATTCTCCTGTCTCAGCCTCCTGGGTATCTGGGATTATAGGCGCATGCCACCACGCCTGGCTAATTTTTGTGTTTTTAGTAGAGATGGGGTTTTACCATGTTGACCAGGTTGGTCTTGAACTCCTGACCTCATGATCTGCCCGCCTCAGTCTCCCAAAGTGCTGGGATTATAGGCATGAGCCATTGTGCCAGGTTGAGGACAGTCTTTAATCACCACAGTCTGTGCAGTGCCCAGCACAGTCCCTGACCCACAGTAGGTCCTATGTAAAAAGTGTGAGATGTGGATCACACACCTCCAACGTTCTCCTCATATTGCTTGGGTTTGGAGCCTTTTCTGGGTCACAGGACACTTTAAGGAATGGACTAAAGCCACTCCAGGAAAATGGGTGTGGGCACAGTCACACACAGAGACGCCAGTTTCTTCTGAGGCTACCTACAGCCCTGATCTAAGAGCTCTAGGCTGCACTCGGCCACATCCAAATAGGAGGGAGCGCAGAGTGAGGGGCAGGCAGGGAAGAAAGAGAAGATCACAAGAGCACAGAAGTGGGGCCATTCCAGTATGCAGGTGAAAGTGACAGAGAGGCTTTGCAGGAGGTTGGGGCTGTGCCTTTGCTTGAAGAGAAAGGACTGAATCCCATGCTGACCTACACTTGCTTAATTCCTAGGCTTTGCTCTGAGCTCAGGTTTTCAACTTGACCCTTCTGAGAACAAAATTCAGGGGCAGAATCTTGCCATTTTTAACTTCAGATTCAAAGGAACCACTTTGGGAGGAAAAAGGCAGAAAAAAGCCTCAGATATCATTTGGCCAAGCTGCTCTTGATCAGCTGAAGACAATGTGACCCTGAAATGGGAAGGGGACCGCCAAGGTCAGATGGTGAGGTAGAGAAAGGATGTGGCCCATATTCCCGCTCCAGGTGCAGCGGGAGGACGTTCTGCCAGCAGCAGCCTTCAAGGAGAGTGGTAGAAGCTAAGGTACCCTGTGGAGGCTGCTCAGCTGGGTCTCTCTAAAGGGGCCTGGCCTGCCCCTTGACTTTGCCCCATGTGCTGTGAGGCATGACTGGAGTCCAGTGTGATCCACTGGGTCCAGATACCCGTGGATGGCAATATTATCCTAGGGGCCAGCTCTCAACCTGGGGATTTAGTAACCATGGTCTATGGATGGGTGGAACATGGTGGAACCCCCACCCTAGAACAAGAGTGTCAGGCCGGGCACAATAGCTCTTGCCTGTAATCTCAGCACTTTGGGAGGCTGAGGTGGACAGATCACCTGGGGTTGGGGATTCGAGACCAGCTGGAGCAACATAGAGAAACCCCGCCTCTACTAAGAATACAAAAATTAGCCAGGTGTAGTGGCACATGCCTATAATCCCAGCTACTAGAGAGGCTGAGGCAGAGAATCATTTCAACCTGGGAGGCAGAGGTTGCAGTGAGCTGAGATGGTGCCATTGCACTCCAGCCTGGGCAACAAGAGTGAAACTCTGTCTCAAAAAAAAAAAAAAAAAAAAAGAGTGTCTTACAGGTATGACAGGCTCGAAAGGGGATTGAGGGGGCTCCAGCAAGGGTACTTGTCTGTCCCACTGAGGAGCTGGTGAGGCCCTGCAGAAACTGCTCTGGGCCCATACTGCCCTTGTGCACAGCAGTGTTTCAGGACCCAGGAGGCAGGGGCTGAATGCTGCTGCAGCTCCCTACCTCTTGGACCTGAGCTTTTTCTGCTCTGCTCACGGCCATGGCGTCTGTGTCCTCCCTTTGACTACAAAAGGCATTTATTTGATTCCTGCTTGGGTGTTCCCTCTGGAAACACATCCCCCACTGAGTACAAACAGGGCCACAATGCCACTTCCTGTGTAACACCCAGAAACGTCACCCCGGGAACAGCAGCCCCGGAGTAGCTCAGGGCCTGTGCCTCACTTCATGTCCAACACAGTGCCAGCTGTACTGTGCGCCATAACCTGCACCCATGCGTGAGTGGTTTGATCAGTGATGCCGGGCCTTGGAGAGCCTGAGGGCTGGGGTTCGTTTCAGGTGTGCCCTCCCACCCTGGGGGCAAGGGAGGACCAGTGGCGGAGGCGGCACGGCACCTGCGGGAGACAGGATGTCCTGCAGACATCTGGATGCGTCTGGCTGGGAGGCGGAGTGGTGAACAGCCGGTGTCCTTCCCTGATTGAAATCATGTGCAGTCTTGCGGGGCTCCTGGGAAATGCCGTCCTATCTGACTGTGGGTCTCCCTCCCACCCCCACCGGCTTCTTTCCAAGAAGCTTGTTTTGTAACAGTTGGCCCTGGCTCTCCTGTTCTCGCCTGGAGAGGAGACTGTCATCCTTGAAACGGGGCCTCATAAACCTGTAGCTGAGACAGGACATGTATTTCGCTGGAGCGCTGCGTGAAGAGGGTGGGCGGGGAGGCCTCTCTGGTGACAGGGAGATCCACTTTCCCTAGAGAGAAGTCACTTCATAGGGAGACAGGGGAGAATGTGCCTCGAGGAGGAAATTCTTCAACTCAGCTGCCACTTCTGGTGACGGCAAAGGCCACTGTTGGCATCTCCCTTGTTCTTGGTGTGAACATACTCTTGTGGGAGAAATGTGACAAGTTCTTTTTCCCTCCCAAGACTTCTCATGCAAATGGAGCTGTGATCATAGTCAGATGCTCCCCAAATAAGGAAGCACTTTGGGAGGAAACAGAGGGAGAAAGCAAAATACAGAGGGGGTTTCACAGCGCTCACAACTCTGCTGCCCTGCCCCCAAGAAACGGGCCTCATTCCACCCCCAGCCCCCACCCCACTGTGACTCCCTGCCTTGGCTGTTTCCTACAAAAATGAGTAAGGACTTTTACTTCTGACTGCAGGCAGAGAAGAGAAGACTCAGACATTGCAGAAGCTCTGTCTCCCTCTGTCTCTCTGAGAAACATGCAGAGTGGAGTGAAAGCTGAGCAGGAGACTTCTGGGATGGGGCTCAAGAGCTCACAAATGGGAGAGGTGCTGGGGGTGTGTCCTGTGGCTGGGAAAGGGGGTTACCTGAGTCATGGCCTTATCATGATGATTTTATTTTTCTGGGGAAAAGAAAAAGTGGGTGGGAGCAGAGCACAGCAGAAAAATAGATCATGAGATGAGGCCGCATCTTGTGTCGTGGTTCTCAAACATGTGCCTGTATCTGAGTTCCCTTTGCAGCTTTTAAGATACAGATTCCAAAGCCCAGAGGTTTTGTTCTTATTCTAGGCTCATTCTGATGCCACTAGTCTGTGGCAAATTTGGAGGTATAAGGCCTTCATTTCTTGGGCGGAAAATAAGGTCCAGAGAGGGGAGGGAACTTGATTGAAGGGACTTCGTAAGACAGAGGTGGGCCTAGGATTTGAACCTTCTTATTGTCAGTTTTTAGGGCCCCAAGTTTTTACATATTTCGCACGCCCTCATGGGCTTGCTCAGGAAAAGGAAAAGGAATTCACATCTGCTGCACACTTGCAGGGTGTGAGGTCTGAGCTGGCCACAACCCTGGAAGACAGGGCCTGAGATGATCCCATTTTATAGAGAGAAGTAAGGCTCAGACAGAACAAGTGACTTAGGCCTGTAAGTATAGGGCTGGGATTCAGAGCTGGGTCTTCCCAACTCCATCTCTCTGGGGTCAGACCATAGGGCATGAGGAACCAGCAGTTCTTAGCATCTTTCCCCATATGCCCTGGTACTAAGCAGAGCGGCCATATGCTAGCGCCAGTTTCATTTCTGTAGGCTCCTTTCCCTCCCCTAGCCTACCGATTCCTTGGAACCAACTCACTCCCTGCTACTGGCCCTGTTGAGGAGTTTGGTGTGGGGAGGCTGGTGGTGGTGAGAGGGGGACAGTCACAGGCTCCCATCTAAAGCCTTGCTGTCAACTGTTTCCTCCTCCGCGGCGTGGAGGCTGCAGCAGGACTGAGCATCCCTGCATAGCCAGGCGTTCCCACGCTGCCTTAAACCCCAGGCTTAGAACTAGAAGGCAAGGCTGGCTGCTCCTGACACTTCCTCTGGTCCTCTCTGTCCTCCCTGGGCTCAAACCCCCGCCACCTTGCAAAGGGACAATGCCCCCTCCCCAGCCCATCCCCACTGAGCAGCTGTCAAGACTGAGAACCAAGGGCCATGGAGTGCCCAGTTCTCCACAGCCCCCTTCCCAGCAGCTCCCATGGGCAGCCCTCCAGTCTGTGCCTGCACACTTTCCATCACGGGGAACTCACTACTTCCTGAGGTAGTCAATGACATTTCTAGGCAGTTTAGAGTGTTGCAATGTTTTCATTTGCAATTTTTTTTGAGATGGAATCTGTCTGTTGCCCAGGCTAGAGTGTGGTGGCATGATCTCGTCTCACTGCAACCTCCATCTCCTGGGTTCAAGCAATTCTCCTGCCTCAGCCTCCCGAGTAGCTGGGATTATAGGCGCGGGCCACCATGCCCAGCTACTTTTTGTATTTTTAGTAGAGACAGGGTTTTACCATGTTGATCAGGCTGGGGCCTCCAGTGATCTGCTCACCTCAGCCTCCCAAAGTGTTCCTGCCTCAGCCTCCTGAGTAGCTGGGATTGCAGGCATGAGCCACCATGCCTGGTCGCAATTTTTTATATACCTTAATTATTGTATATATAAATATATACAAATTGCATGTTACACATATAAAAATCATATGTCCAAGTACATATGTGCATCATATATAAATTATATAGTACATTATATAAAATATTATTACAATATTCATTTGTAGTCAGTATCACACTCATGTATTCAAATGTGCCTGCAGGAGGCCAGAGTGGTGGCTCATGCCTGTAATCCCAGCACTTTGGAGGGCTGAGGCGGCAGATCACCTGCGGTCAGGAGTTCGAGACCAGACTGACCAACATGGTGAAACCCCGTCTCTACTAAAAATACAAAAAATAGCCGGATATGGTGGTGGGTGCCTGTAATCCCAGCTACTCAGGAGGCTGAGGCAGAAGAGTCGCTTGAAACCGGTAGGTGGAGGATGTAGTGAGCCAAGATCTCACCATTGCACTCCGGCCTGGGCGACAGAGCGAGACTGTGTCAACAACAACAACAAAATGTGCCTGCAGGAGGCACATGGGGATGTCTGCAAACGTGGTCCCTGGTCCTCCATCCCGTCAGCCATGTGGGTCCCCTCACATCCCCTGATTTCTTTCCTAGGCTGAGTGTTAACAATGACTTCTTTAATTTTGTCGATTTTACAGATCAAAAAAGGGGGCATCTCCTTCCATGGGGCCAAAGAGTTATACAGAGTGAACTTTGGCCACTACTCTTTCTTTCTTTTGTTTTTTTTTTTTTGAGACAGAGTCCCGTTCTGTTGCCCAGGCTGGAGTGCAGTGGTGCGATCTTGGCTCACTGCAACTTCTGCCTCCTGGGTTCAAGCCATTCTCCTGCCTCAGCCTCCCAAGTAGCTGAGACTGCAGGCGCTCACCACCATGCCTGGCTAATTATTTTTTTTTTTGTATTTTTAGTAGAGATGGGGTTTCAGTATGTTGGCCAGCCTGGTCTTGTGATCTGCCTCGTGATCTGCCCACCTGGGCCTCCCAAAGTGCTGAGATTACAGGCATGAGCCACTGCTCCTGGCTGGTGACTGCTCTTCCATGGGGAGAGGGACAATGAGCATAGGAGCAAGGGGGTGACAGCTAAGCGTCCATCCACTGAGCTCCTGTTATAAGGAACAGAGAGACGGTGAGAGGAGGAGAGGAGGAGAGCAGAGAAGGAGCTGGGGCAGGAGAGGGCATGGGGAGGAGAAGGCCCATCTTCCCCTCCATTCCCAGGCCCAAGCCTCTGCCTCTGTTGTCCCCCGTCAGCCACTATGCGTCCTGCTTCTTCACTTCTTTACTGCGATTCCCTCATCGGACCCTTGTAAGATTCCTGAGAGACAGATTTTATTATCCTCATTTTACAGATGAGGAAACCGAGGCTCTGAGAGGTAAAAGGATGCATCAACTAGTTAGCAAGGGACTGAGTCTGGATTTGAACCCGGGGCTGTTGGACTCTCATCCTATCATGGTGGAGACAAAGAAAGGAGCAGATGGGAGAGACCCTGACAGGGCAGAGAGACCTGGAGAAACAAAGATGGAGACAGAAGCACAGAAACGCCAGCTAGCAAGAGGAGAGAGGGGAGATGGAGCGGCAAGAATAGAGACTCTCTTGAAGAGATGGAGGGAGAGGGACACAGAGAGAAAGATGTGCAAAGGCAGAGGAAAAGCGAGGATGAACGCAAGAGAGGAGAGAGAGCGTAGAGGCCAGACTAGAGGTAGGGCCAGGAAGGGAGGCACTGAGCAGGGGCCGTCCCAGGGCAGGGGCCGCGTTTCTCGCTCCTCTGGCTATCTCCTCTGCAGCTGTCTCTGATCACCAAGCAGCACCCCGAGCTCCGTGCATGACGACCTCCTGGAGAGGATGTTGCCTGGAATTGGAGCTGGAGGAGTCAGGAAGGAGGCTGGAGCTCTGGGGAGCTCAGTGCTGCCCTTGGGAACCCGCCTCCCTAGACAGGCCTCATGGTCTCAGGAGGCCTCGGAGGAGGCTGAACGGGCAGGGAGGCAAGGCCCAGAGATGGGAGGGGCCTGACTTAAGGAAAAGGACACTGGGAAGGAAGGGACAATGACTGTACTTCTCAGGCAGGCTTCAGTGTCTGGGTGGAATACCAACAGCCAGCCAACAGCAAAAGCCACTAACTCCAGTATATCCCCTCTTCTCCCTGCCTGCTCAAGCTCCAAATCCAAACACCCTATTTGCCGCAAATAGCCCAGAAAGCCAGTCCCGAGTGAGTAGGAGCTGAGATCGAAGAGCACGAGGCGAAGAGTCAGTAGGCCCGGACCCCTGGCTCTCCCTTCACCCGCCTGAACCTCCAGGGCAAGGAGGAACACTGGGCACTTGTCTTGAAGGTTGGCACAGGGCTCAGGAGGACAGATCTAAAGGCACATGGCTGCCCCGGCCTGTACTGGGTTTGCCTTTTCCTGTTCCCCTCCGTGTCCTCATCTGTGAAGAGGCATTCCTGATGCTTAGCGATGATGTTCCTGGTGGCGGCTCCTGGCACAACACATCCTCCCTCTCCAGTCACACACAACACACTCACACATGGATATACTTGCACACACTGATGTACACCAAACACATGCCTTCACAAATATATTATGTTCATGCACACACACACACCAGACACACTCGCACACCCTGGTGTGCACCTAAATACACACTCACAAGTATATTCATACATGTGCATGCACACACACACACACACACCGTGTGGAATAGAAAGCGTGTCTGGTTCACAGGCTATCAGAGACAAACTCTGTTTATCTTGGGACTGGCTCTGGTGAGCAAATTCTCTCCCCCACGGAGCAGCCCTGGCGTTCCTTTCTTGCTTACTGGGAGGAAGGGAGCGAAGGAGGAATTTCCCATCCTGTAATGGGGGCAGAGGGGAGGGACCCTGAAAGGCAACCTGCAACAGCAAGTGTGAGTGTGTATGTGTCCCGCTCGCTGGGTGGCTGGGTTTGGCAGGGACCGGCAGCAAGAGCGATGCATCCCTGGAGGTCCTGATCCTTTCCACGTTAGGAAACGGTGTTCTTAAGGTTGATTTTGCAAGCTCAGGTTTCTCCTTTCACTTGTTGATTGTACTGCCGGGGCAGTGTGCCAGAGAGAGAATCCCTCAGCCACCCGAGAGAGAGAGCCTGAGCTGCTCCATCAGAAGCGGGCTTAGAATACAGCAAAGCTGCCTTGTTAGTCACTATCCATCTTGGGGGCAGTAGTGACACTGGCTATGCACGGGGTCTCTCTCTCGTGCTCTCTGGGTCTGTAGCAGAGATGTCAAGAGCATGGAATTCACCACTAGACAACCTGGGTTCATACCCCTGATCGTCACTCGCCAGGTACAAAATCCTGGGCAAGGTACCTAGTTCTTTTGTCCCAGTTTCCTCATCTGAAAAGCAGGGATGGGATTGTTAGAGCCAACCACAGAAGCATTTGCAAGGACTATACAAGATAACGAATGGAAAGTGCAGAGAGAAGTGTCCGGCCCGTGACATTGAGTCACAGTAAGTCACACGGCCTAGTAAGTGTTGTCTGTTATTATTCCCCTATGCCTGGTTCTATGCAAAACCATTTCCAGACATTCTCCCTGCAAGACGCTTTGAAGGGCACTCTGCAGTTATTCCCATGAGGATGGTGGGGAAGGCAGCCATTCAATTAGTTGGTGGCAGAGCAGGGACTGGAACTCACTGCAGCCAGTGAGCTCTCCTGTGGGGTTGGAGGGGGGTCTCCCCTTTCCTGCAGGGTCTTAGCTGGGGATGCTCACCACCTTTACACTGTGGGCCAGGGGGAGGACAGTGGTCAGTGGCCTTTGAAGCTCACTCAGCTCCACATGGGTGGGAGGTGAGACGTGGGAGGGATTCTTCCAGGTGGTGGTAGGGAGCTCCTTGTGGTGGAAAGTAATCCATTGATCGATTCACCCTCATTTGAAGTGGATGATTTTTCAGGCTATTCATGCCACACAGCACAGCAGTATGTGCTGAGGATGCAGGGGTGAGGGCCTGCTAACTGAATTTGTCGAGTGGTGTGAGGGTAATGTGCTTCTGTAAAACCAGCGGACCAAAAATACAGACTAAGAAAACCCCAAGGCCGCACGGTCAGTAATAGGGAACAAACGTGCTCTTTTCCCTCATTTTTTTTTTCTTGACGTTGCCGTGAAGAGTTTCCTCTCATTCATCAGAAATAAGAGCGCTGTGACAGTCAGACTTCCTCAGGATCTGCACTGACAGCCGTGGAGTGGGCTGGAGGGGAGCTGGGGCCCAGAGACTCCTGAGTTCTAGGCCTGCCTCTGCCTTGCTAGATTTGAACCCAGCTGGGTCTGGCTGATTTCGTAGCCTGTGCAGTTAACTCCACAGTACTCTGTGCCTCCAGCTATGATGCAGAGGGTTCTGGGGGCATCAGAGCTATTCAAGGATGGTAGGTGGGTACAGGACTCTGGGTGTGGGCTGGGCTTGCTGTGTGAGGGGCCATAGAGACCTGCTTTCCTCTTTTTCTTCCCAGCCCATCGTCTGCCCGGCCTGCCAAGGCCACCTGTGTGACTCTTTGACAGGCTCTGTGGGTAGTGTGGACAGTGTGGTCGTCCTGCTTGGCTGCAGGCTTGGCCATCCTCCGTGGATTTTCCACAGCCCACTTGCTCTTCTTTTGCTCTGGGGGCTGATGGTTCCCACACCTGCCAGGCACTTCTTCCCCAGGGATCTTGGAAAGCCTGGCCCGCAGAACATGAGTGCCACAGCTCTGAAGGCAGCCCAGCCTACTTGAACTTGGATCCTGGAATTCAGAGCCATTCAGGAGCCACATTGTTTCTGTAGTGAATCTTTTCCCTTCTCCTGGGGACAGCAGGATTTAACGGCCAGAAGCAGAAAGACTAGGCTGGGCATCAGGAGGCCTAGGCTAGGATCTCTGTGCCCCTTACTGGCAGCAGATCTGTGGGAAAGTTGCCATCCCTCTCTGAATCAGGGTTTTCTCATCGGTAACTTAGAAATGATGACTTTCTTCCCTGCCTGGAGCACCTAGATTTGTAAGAATCAAATGAGATAACATAGGTGTGAGACTACTCAACAGAGATCAATCACAGACCTACTATATACATGGCACTGACTGACCATGTTGTACGTGATCATGATTCACAGAAAACCAACCAATCAATCAACCAATGACCTACCAACTCATCAACCTCCTGACCAACTCACTAACAAACTGATCAATCAATCGACCAGCCGATAAACAAATTTATCTCCCAACCAACCAAAGAGTGGAGCTTAGCACCTTGCTGGGAAGAGACCTACATTGAAAAATCCCACAGAGAAATCCCACAGAGAAATCCCACCACAGATCTGGTGGGAGCCTCGATGCATCTACAAGGAAACAGGAGTCTCACTTCAGGGTGCTTTTGGCCTGTTGGGCCTCTCCTTAGAGGCAGAGGTGGAGGAGGGGAAGGTGCATGTGCTCGGGGCCCTACAGCTGCAGATTCAAATCCCAGTTCCTCCACTGAATAGGTATGTGGCCTCTGGAAAGCTATTCCTACTATTTAGTTTCCTCATCTAAAATGAGGATAGTTACAGCTTCCCACCCACAAAGCGACCATGTGCGAGTCAGTCCCTGCGGTGCCCAGGCGTGGCCGTGGCTTTCCTGGAGGCGCTCCAGTTGAATGGCGGAGGTGCGGGAAGGCTGGAAGGTGGGCTTCCTTGCAGCTCTGCTACCTGCTCACTGGAACACACAGCTCTAAGGTGGGGATTGGAGGGCATTCTGGTGGTTCCACATCTCCAAAGGCTGCATTGCCAAAGGACTATGTTTTATTGAACTTCAGAAAATGTGCAACAATCGTTTGTCCATTGGTCATAAGCTTCTCGTTTGCTACGTCTCTCTCTCTCTCTTTTTTCCCAGAGAAACACATCCACGAAGGAAAACGCTGTGATAGGTTGTGAGGTTGGAAATTTCAACAGAAGCATCAAGGTCTAACAGATCCTGCCCTCTTAAGCGAAGTTCCCGGAACGAGATGCCGATACAGATTTTCAAAGGGAAGTGGATCCGGGCCTTTAAAACTCTCCACTCACAATGGGAATAGAAAAAGATGGATCTCTGGGGGAACAAAGGGAGAGGTTTTGGGGGACGATTCCTTGGGAAGAACTGTACTCAGGCCTTTCCCTAGCATATCGGGGGCACAAAGAGACCCCCCCGCCGCATCCAAGTTGCTGCAAAAGACATGATTTCACTCTTGTTTACCGCTGAGTGGTATTCCATAGTATCTGCATACCACGTTTGCTTTATCCACTCATCGCTTCATGGGCGTTTAGATTGGTTCCACGTCTTTACAATTGCCCCCACCTCGAATTTAGGGGAGGTGCTTCCTGCCTGTCCCTTTCAGGGTGGACACAGGGGACCTGCTGGCCAGTTCCTGTTTGAGAGGTGTAAAAGTTGTCTGACAGCTGAACTGGCCATGTTGACGTGGCCTCCGCTCGCAAAGGTGTATGTCCCATGGACCCTGTGTGAGCTCAGCACAGCGAGGGGGCCAGTCCTGCTCCAAAGCTCCCCTGTGCTGCAGGGAAGGGGTGTGAACAGGACCTGCCTCCCCTGGAGGGGGGTGGGGGCAGTCGGCAAAGGGCAGGGGAAGAGGGAAGGGGAAGGGAAGGTGGATCAGATTCCCTACCCTGGCTGATGTGATCTCAGGGGCAGCAGGCCTGGCATGGGACGGGAAGAGATTGAACTTTAAATCACATTGGAAGTTTTGATGATGATAAGATATAAGATGCTTTTAGTTGCTGAGGTGACAGTGTCTGGCAGCTTTAGGTGATGACAGAACTTTCATTGCCCAAGTGACCTAAAGAGTCCTGAGCCTTCTGAGACTGTGGGAGTCCAGGGCAGGGGGAAGCTCTTCCCGTGGGATGAGTTGTAAAGAAACAGGAGGGGACAAAACAGAGATGCCTTGTGCTTGAACTTCGTGAATCCAGCTCTCTAGAGATATCAGTCCACAGATGAAACCAGGGAAGGGAAGGAAGCTGATGCCCTGGCCCGGGACAGCTCCCTTCCTTTATGGAAGCTGGTTTTCCCTGACTGTGAGATGAGGCACCGTCCCCCTCACTTAGGGGTCTGTATTGCCCCATCTTGATGCCAGGTATCCACCCTACTCCATTTTTCTTACCTCCTAAGCTCCTCAGGTTTCAAAGAAACTTAGGTCAGGGCTGGGTGTGGTGGCTTACAACTGTAATCCCAGCACTTTGGGAGGCCAGGTGGGCAGAGCACTTGAGGTCAGGAGTTTGAGACCAGCCTGACCAACATGGTGAAACCCCATCTCTACTGAAAATACAAAAATTAGCTGGGCATGGTGGTGCCCACCTGTAATCCCAGCTACTCAGGAGGCTGAGGCAGGAGAAACACTTGAACCTGGAGGCAGTGAGCTGAGCTGAGATTGTGCTATTGCACTCTAGCCTAGGTGATAGAGCAAGTCTCTGTCTCAAAAAAAAAAAAAAAGAAAAGAAACTTAGAAATGTAGGTCATCAAGACCCTGCCCTCACAGAGCTTGGACTTTAGTGAGGAGAAGAAGGAACTAGACACAAAAGCAAGTGCTATAGGCTGGCAGTCCCACTGCCTGGGACAAGGTGGAGCTGCTGTCTCACCCAGGCAGGCAGGGAAAGCCACCTTGAGGTGACCTGGAGGAAGGGGCTAGGTGAGCCCTGTGGATCCCTGGAGGGAGACCCCAGCAAAGGCTCCAGGCAAAGGCCTGGTGGTGGGTGGGTGCCGAGTGTGCTGTGAAAGAGCAAGGGCTGGTGAGGGCAGGCTGGGGAGCTCAGGGCAGTAGACACTAAGGGAAGGCTTAGGGCCTTGAAGGCCAAGATAAGGCTGGCTTTGGCTCTGGTGGAGTTGATGGTGTGGGTGGTGGGTTCCAGGCACAGGAGAGGGTAGATCTGAGTTTGAGGTGAGTGTGTCTCCAGCTGGGTTCTGGCCAGGACTGAGCACACAAGGGCTGAACCTTGTGGGCCCCTGGCACATGCCCCTGCCTCATTATATAAGGGAGAGACCATCCTGGTCAGGTGCAGGCTTCTTTTCAGACCAAGGGACACCTAGGGCAGCAGCTTCACTGAGGACATTCAGATAATCACAGGAACAGCCTCTGTTTCTTGAGCCCTTACTGTGGGCCAGACAGGTGTTACGAGCCCTGCGTGACTCATCCTTATGGTAGCACTGGCAGCTGGGTTCCATTGTGATCCCCATTTTACAGATGGACACACTGAGGTCTGGAATGGTTTAGTGCTTCACCTGTGGTCCCATGACCAATAAGAGGCAGAGCAGGCTTTGAGCCTGGGTACCTCATGGTAAGACCTGTCCTCTTAGCCACTTCTTACCTGGCTGAATTAACCAAAGGATGGACATGCTTTTTGTCCTTGGAGCCTTCAGCCCTCTGGGTAGATGGAGGCTCTATTCATCTTTAAACTGTGAGGCTGGGTGCTGGGCACGCTGGGTACACAGAGTGTGTTTGCCAGCTCTCTCGAGGCCGGTTGTTACCAAAGCACTCACTGAGCATCTGTTAAGAGCCACATCCTTTGCCAGACACTTCGGGTACTTGGGGGTGGGGTGGGAGCACGTTTAATATTTCATCCCTGCCCTTAAAAGTTTTTGTTTAGCAAGATATTTTTGTTGGGCAAGATATTTGTTCAACGTTTATCAAGAAAACATTATTGCTGTTTTATAACCTCATTACTAATCTTAGTAAAAGCCCAAAGGTAGATTTTACTTATGGCCATTTTGCAGATGGGGTATCCCAGTGCGGGAGGCAACCCACCCACTCAAGACAGTGGCCAAGCTGGATCCATGGGCAGCCGACCTCGTTTTCCAGGTTCCCAAGGACTAGTGTTGCCCACGCAAAGTTTGTGTTTTCTCCTCATTTTAATAGTACATACCTTCTGAAGGGACTTGCTGTTCATTAATGTTGGCCAGGTGCCCGAGTGCTAGATGGAATCCATTTAAACTCAGGCTCTGGCAAGTCTGATTTTTACTGAAAATTACCCATTTTTTAACATTTAAAATGTTATCGAGCCATGTGGCCATTGCCGTCTTGGGCAGAAAACATCTTGGATGAATTTGCAAATTTGCATTTTTAATTCTTGGCATTTTTAGGTTGCTTTAGTTCCCAAAGAGCTTTTTTTCCCTCTTCTTAAAAAAAAAAATTAAAGTAAGAAGGCAGCCTGCAATAGGGCAGAAACGCCAAGAGAACATAATAATAGTAGTAATGTGTGTTCCTTCATTACTAATTGCACAAAATTTTACCGTGTGCTCCTGAAGCCAGGCCTGCCTGCCGCTCTCCAAACCCAGCTTCTCCTGCAGCCACTTACCAGGGGTGAGATAATCACTGCTTAGTTCGGCTCCTCCCGAGGTGGCTGCCGTGGCTGGACCCTGCCTGTCAAATGCTGGGAAGGCAGCACCTGGGGCCTCAGTATTCGAGAGCGCAGTGTGGCTTCCCTCCACCTGTGCCTGGTGCTGGGCGCCGAGGCTGGGCCAGGGCTCTCCCAGGGCTGGGTGTCAGAGTCAGACAGGACTTTAAAGAACAGTGGGCATGTTTCAGATAAGGAAACTGAGGCTGAGAAGCAAGAGGGAATAGGGGCTCTTTATTATTCAGCAGTGGTTTCTTGAGCACCTGTTCTGTGCCAAGTAGCGGGGGAGGAGTTAGGCATGGCTCTGCCCTAATGTTGGATGAGGGCCGTTAAGCACCCAGAATACTCAGGTGCAGGGGGACAGATGCCAGGAGAGTGGGCATGAGGGTGTGTGTGAGCCCCAAGGTGAGGCCCCACCCTCCCCCTGCTGGCTGTTTGCCACTGTCCTCACACAACCTGAGATGATATTTTGATTGCCGTTTACTGATGGGGAAACTGAGGCCCGTTCTGTCTTACAGTGCTGCCCAGGTGTGGAGGCGAGCCTTATGCTCACTGTATGCCTAGGAAAGCTGGGCTGCTCCCACTCCAGAGTAGCGCAGCCAATGTCCACTCACTGACACTGGGCCTCTGGACGTGGGGGAGACAGCAGTGAATAAAGCAGGAGGGAGCCCCGCCTGCCCAGCACTGGCGCTGGGGTGATAGGCACAGAGACAACAAACAAGCTAGTCAGGAAGACGAATTCAGATGGCATCAGTGCACCAGAGAAAACAGCAGGGCCACGTGAGACAGAGTGACCGGACCTTGTGTGGAAGAGGCCAGAAAGGCCTGGACATGAGGTGTGTGTGTCCAAGGGACAGAAAAAAGGCCCAGAGGTCAGCCAGGGTGGGTGCGGTCTAAACTCTTAGCCCCTGCTTGGTCTCCATCCACTATTGCTTGCTGTGTGGCCTTGGGCAAGTGACTCAGCCCCTCTGTGCTTCTGCTTCCACGTCTATATAATGGAATAGTAATAGTAATCTTATGTGCCTACCACATAAGATTGTTATGTAGATTAAAGAAAATTAAAGAAATACACACACACACACACACACACACACACACGCGCGCGCGGTCTGTATCTGTCGTATCTATAGCTACCGTGCTTAGCCAAGTGCCTGACAAAGAATGCGCCCTCAGTGCGCGCAGTGGGGAACAATCTTTTCCTCTCCCAGGGCCGGCGTGCAGATCCCACATCGCGCCAATCCTTCTTTCCCTCCAGCGACTCTGTGGGGCCGTGGAGCCTGCTTCTCGAAGTGAGGAAGCCACATTTGAATTTGTTAAAAAAAACAAAAAACAAAAAACAACAAAAGCCCCAAACCAAACAAACACTGCGCGACACGGGACGCTGCTGCCTTCAGCCGCGCCTTGCACAATATGGTGCGGTGGGCCGGGAACGCTTGGCCACAGATGGCGCGCTTGGTACCAGCCCTGTTTTCTAAATACCCGGCTCCTCAGTGTAAATGATAGCGTCGCACACATGGTGCCACTTGGCTCCCGGGAGGCTCCGGCGACCACGCTTTTCTTGGCCTGCCGCCCCTGGTCCGGCGTTCTCCCTCCAGATGGCGGGCATCAGAATCTCTCAAGATGCGGGTGTGGCTGCTGACGCTCGGGTTAGAAGCAGGACCATCCTTCGTCCCCGCGGGGTCACCCTGGACCACTTGTGCTCCCACCTGTGGCCTCGGAGGAGACACAAATTGAGCACCTGCCGGGATGGGGAGGGAACCTCTCACGACATCCGGTAGGGCTGAGACTTGAACCCAGATCCTTTGAGGCCACGTTCTTGAGTTCTTGCTCTTCTGGGACAAGTGCATTCTCAGGGGTTTACTGCTCAGCCCCCCTCAAAGGCAGCAAGGGGCCCAGGGAGGCAGGGACATTCATCCCACACAAAAGAAGTCTCTGCTTTTGTGCCATCCTCCGGCAGGCAGCCTGGCAGAGGGGAGGAAGGCCAACTTGGCATCCATACAATCTTCACTCTGTATTAGTGATTTCAGATTACTGACTCCAAAGCCCAGTTTCTTTATCTGTCTGATGAAACTCACTTACAAAGGGCAGGCTGGTTGTGGGGGTAGGGGCAGTCTGTCCCAGGCACAGGCAAGAGGGGTACACTGTCTGCAGGGAACTCAAAACACTGAAACTGACTCAGACTGAACTGGCTTTTTATGGTCACTATGCACTGGCAACTCGAAGCATCCTCGGTGATAGAAAGGCTCTTCCCAGAAATATTCTTTCGTTGGTCTGAGTTTGTAACAGTCAATTTTAATAGTGTTTTTAAATAGTGAGTCTAAATATTACTTCCTTCATCTTCAAGTTTACATGGTTTTATAACTTTTTCTTCAATATATGTCATATTCTATATGAAAGTTATAAGCCCCTAACATACCCAGACTGAACAACATGTGTTCATTTGGAGAGTAAGTTCCTAACAGCTTGGAACCATTCCCATGTACTTTGGTCACCCGGTGGTACCATATATTTCTGCATTCAAACAGTTAATTTGAAATATAGCAATAATGGCATAGTAACTGATGAAAGGCAGAGATGGAGTGACTTGGATTAAATGAGATAGTGCATGGAAGTACTTGTTTATGGGCAGCACCTGGCACCTGGCTGTTGCTAGGTTAATGTGAGCTGCCTTTTATCTGGAAATACAGGCCCTTCTGTTGTAAAAATGGGCCTAATAACATCTTACGGAGTTGTGGTTCAACAGCAGCTCATATAACTCCATGCAGTCTACTTTGCTTTTCTGGAAAATGGGGATCCCACTATTCCACTGGGATCCAGTAACCCATCAAGTGCCTGGTTGGACTATGGGGTCCCTTTTCTTGGGGTTTGATCTAGTTCCACCCCGCAGCCGACCCAGGGCTCCATTCCCCATTCTTGCCCTCTCCTCCTGGATCCGAAACTTGGCTTCCTAAGATTGGCTCTGCCAGAGCGGAGGCTCTGCTTCCCCATAGTAAATTAAGGACAAGCTTGCAAGAAATAAAAACTGATGTTGGTTACATAAGGAAACGGAGCTTTAGTGGAAGGATATCATGGGGTGTCTGTGTGTTGGGGAATGGGGAAGCTCCTGAAATGAGGGGAAGCCCTGAGACCGGACTTGGGAGTGGGCAGAAACCAAGAAAACCTAAAAAGATGAGCTCCAGGAAGCAGAAAGTATAGATATATTCTTGCACACAGAGTGGGCTGGCTTGGACGCCACCAGCACCACATTTTAGCCACTGCAGCTGCAGTGAAACCCCTCTTTCTGTCTTCACATGTGGTAATTCAAGATTCCAAGCCTGGAAGGCAGACACAGATTGGCTGAGTTTAGGTCATACTGTCCACCCCCTGCTTTAGTACGAGGTGGGGAGACCTAGAATGTGGTCCTCTGGGCTTCAAAGTGGGAAGCTTGTTCTGGAGTCACTATCAGAGACCACATTCTGAGGGAGAGCTAATTCCCCCCCAAGAAATCTGACAAGCCCTAAGAGAGGGGAATGGATGGAAAGTGAACAAAACTCACCCTTAGCTCTTTCTTCTCTCCAGTTCCCTTAGTCCCCCTCAAGGGAGGTTTGGACAACACCTGACAGATGTGAAAGACTTGACTTCTAGACCTGTTTCTGAGATGGGTGCTATTTCTGTCTGAATAACAGAGAGCCTGGAATTTTGCTGTTTATGGTCTGAGAGCTGAGTGAGGATGAGGAAAGAAAACTTGCATTGAACGAGCTTCTAGTCCATGCAGCGTCTGTACTGTGCACTTCACATTCATTTATCTCTTTAAAATTATAACTGGAGCCCTTGCACATATATACTATTATTCCTATTTTTCAGGTGGAAAACAGATTTGGAGGATTCAAGTGAAATTACTTATTGTTTCATTTAGGTTCTTCGATGTAACTACCAGAAATGAGCTCTAGTTAAATTAAGTCAAAGGTTTAATTGGAAGGAAATGGAGCTGATAGAATTGAAGGGAAGCAAATGAATCAGATTTGGAAAAGACAGGAACCCGTACTTCCCTGGGGATCCAAGTAGCAAAACCAATGGTGACTTCTAAGGAAAATTAGTTGCAGGATTTTCCTAAACCTACGCCATTGAGACAGATGGTAGGTTTCCTGGGAGTATCACCTGGGCAGTCTTATACACCCCCTACCCTTAGAAGGGTCCTACATGGGTTTAATGCTCTGCTGTTGCTGTATTGAAATTCTTAATACTTTTGTACAAGGGACCCCGCATTTTCATTTTGTTCTGGGCCCTGCAAACTATGTAGCTAGTCTTGCTTTGATCAGGTGAATGCAGGGCATGCTGATGGACAATCTTATCAAGATTGCATACAACGGTGATGAGGTATTTTCCTAAATCAATACTGGGTAAATCAATACTGGGAATGTTACCACATGAAGTGGCGTGGGGGAGGGTGGGTGTGGATGCTAGTCAGGGGTGAGGGCAATAGATATTCACTACAGCTCACACCTGGTCAGCCCAATATCCCCACACATCCTTCCCCCCATACACACAGTGTTATCTTGTATCACTTCCACCCAAATTTCATTGACCAGCAGTCACAGGACTTTGACATGACTGTGAAGGAGGCAGGAAATGAAGTGCTTAGGATGAGGAAAGGAGACGAAAGAGCATCTAACCAGTCCCTGCCACAGCCTATTTGCCCATAACCATAAGCCACCCCAAATTACATACTACATGTTGTATATTATATATATTGTGAAATCATCACCAAGGGATGAGACAGGATTGACAGTTGAGATAAGGAACGAAGGGAAAAAAATAAAATGAGTGCCTGGTGTAAACACATGATTGCAAATGCTTTCGAATGAATATTATTTTGACACAGCTCTTTGCATCTAGGTAAAAAATAAATTCAAAATACTTATTGGAATTAAAAACAAAATCTCTCAGTTGATGCCTAAGTTATCAGCCAGATACTGCTGAGAAAATAACATATGAATTAGAAGACAGAACTGATTAAAATTCTTGTACATAGACTTAGAGATATAAACTATTAAAGGCATGGAAAATATGAAAGAGAACCTAAGAAAATTTGAAGACAGTATGAGATATTTCAGCATATGACTAATAGGATGGAAAATATGGAATAGATATCAAACTTGAAAGAAATAGCAATTATAAGAGAAATGAAGAGATATAAAATAGAGAATGAGAAGCTTTGACATGAACCTAACAGGATACAAATTACTGAAATAGAAAATATAAAAGAGAACTTAAAAGACAAGAAGAAGAGGCAGAATAAAAGACAGTGAGTGAACCAGTATTTAAAGAAATAATAAGCCTGGACAACATGGTATACCCTTGTCTCTACAAAAAAAACTAAAAAAAATTAGCCGGGCGTGATGGTGTGCACTTATAGTCCCAGTTACTTGGGAGGCTGAAATGGGAGGATTGCTAAAGCCTGGGAGGTAGAGACTGCAGTGAGGCATAGTTGGGCCACTGCACTCCAGCCCCAGCTGGTAACTTTTCTGAAGTACAAAAATACTCATTAAATTTCATGTTTAGATGTTTTTCAGTGGAACTGAGGAATATCAAGGATAAAGAGAAAATCCTAAAGACCAGCAAATAAGACATAGGTTATCTTCAGTAGAACAGCAATCAGATTGTTAGCCAACTTCTCAAGAACAACACTATATGCAAGAAAAAAATGACGTAGTAACTTCGAAGCTGAGATAAAATAATTGTGAATTTACAATTCTATACCTAATCAAACTATAATTTAAGGGAAATGATAACATATTTTTGGATAATGCAGAACATAGAACAGATACTAAATGTATCGTGTGAATGTTTCCAAATACAATTTTTTAAAATACATTTTTTATTGCATTTTAGGTTTGGGGGTACATGTGAAGAACATGCAAGATTGTTGCATAGGTACACACATGGCAGTGGTTTGCTGCCTTCCTCCCCATCACCTATATCTGGCATTTCTCCCCATGCTATCCTTCCCCAACTCCCCACCCCCCACTGTCCCTCCCCTTTTCCCCCCCGACAGACCCCAGTGTGAGATGCTCCCCTCCCTGTGTCCATGTGTTCTCATTGTTCAACACCCGCCTGTGAGTGAGAATATGCAGTGTTTGACTTTCTGTTCTTGTGTCAGTTTGCTGAGAATGATGGTTTCCAGGTTCATCCATGTCCCTACAAAGGATGCGAACTCATCGTTTTTGATGACTGCATAATATTCCACGGTGTATATAATTATTAAATGAAACATCTAAACCAAAAAAAAAAAAAAATCAAGAGTGGGAGGTGATGCAAAATAAACAATATTAAAATTTAAAGGTAAACACTAGAATCATAGAATGTATAACATCTGAACCAGTAGTAGAAAATAAAAGAAATATAGAAAACTTGATCAATCCAACAAATAAATAAAAGGAGAAAAACCAAACAGGTAAAAAGAAAGCATGAAGGTAAAAATAACTCCACATATAATACTAACCATAATAAATGTAAATAGGTTAAACTCACAATTAAAAGACAAACTTCAGATTACATTAAACATTTACAAGTATATAATGATTATAACATACACACTGAAAATATTCAGGAGACATTTAAAAATTAAGACATAGTGAGTAGATATACTAGGTATTTGCTAATCCAAAAGAAGTTAGTGTAGTGTTTGTAATAACAGGCAAAATAGAATTTAATGTGAATAGCATTAAGAGTAATATTTAAAGACACCTATTTCATATTGCTAAAAAGAAATAATCCATCAAGATGACATAACAACCATTACTTTGTATGTATCTAACTATACAGCCTTAAAATAGAAAGAACAACTTTCAAAATGACAGGGTAAAATTGATAAAAGTTGTAACAATGATAGGTTTTAATATCCATTTCCCAGGAATGGATTGATCAGGCAAACAAGTAATAACTAAAAATATAGAAAAACAAGCTTGATCTGGTAGAAAATAAATAGAAACATGCACATCAGAGACCATACATTATTTTCTAATATGCATTGTTTACAGAAAATAATAATATATTGGACCATTAAGAAAGGTGTAGCACATTCCAAATAATGGCCAATATACAACTCACATCCTCTGACCAAAGTGAAATAATATTAACAGTAAAAAGTTAGTTAATTCCCACATATTTGGAAAAATTAAATATAAAATCATACTTTTAAATAATTCGTGAATTAAAGAAAAAACTCATAAGAGAAAATGATAAAATGTGTGGAACTGAATTACAATGAAATCATTACATATAAAAACTTGAGAGATATAGGTAAATTTGTACTTAGGGGAAAATTAATAGTATCATGTGCATTTATTAGGAAATGAAAAAGTCTGAAAATAAATGAGTTAAGTGTACAGTTTAAGAAGCTACCAAAAGAATAAACCACTCCTCCAAATAGTCTTTCACAAGCAGACTAGATGTGGACATGTAGATGTAAATGGATTTATCATCTGATTAAACTCATCTAAACCTTCTGTGTTCTTCACATTCATCAGTTTTGCATTGATAGAGCCTGTAGAATTGAATATGGTTGTGATAAGGATTAACATCTCTGTATCTTTCAAATATTTGATGATTGCCATTCTCCTAAGAACGTGGTATTTATTTTTATCTTTTTATTTGGGCATAAGTTCAAACTTGCAGAGAAGTTGCAAGATAGTAGAAAGAACTACCTCTGGATCATTTGACAGGACGTTGGTGACGTTATGTCCCATCATTACTGAAAGCTCCAGTATGTATTTTCTTAAAAAAAATTGCAAAAAGAAAGACAGAAAAAAGTTATGCTCTCATATAGTCACAATACAAGTAACAGACACAGAAAATTATCATTCATACATTACTACAATCTATTCATAGACTCCAGTCTTATCAGTTATCTCAACAATGTTCTATATAGCAAAAAAGACCCATAGTCATGTGTTGTATTTAGTTTTCATGATTTTAGTTTTCTTAAGACTGGAACTATTTCTCAGTGTTTCCCTGACATTCATATCCTTGATGTTTTAGAAGATTTCAGTCCAACCGTTTTGTAAAATGCCTCATCAACTTGGCTCTGCCTGCTGTTTCTTCACGATCAGATGCAGGTATATGATCTTTGTCAGGAATGCTACAATAGCGGTGTTGTGTTCCTCCCTTTTCATGCTGTGTTAGCCTGCTCAGGCTGCCATAACAAATGTCATAGATCAAGTGGGTCAAACAACAAAAATTTATCTTCTCACGTTCTAGAGGTTGGAAGTCCACGATCAAAGTGCCAGCCAACTCCTTTTCTGGCAAGGATTGTCTTACTGACTTGTAGAGGGTTGCCATCTCACTGTGTCTGCACATGGCCTCTTCTCTGTGCGAGATTGGAGAGAGAGAGAGAGAGAGAGAGAGAGCTCTGGTGGTTCTTCCTCTCCTTGTAAGGACAGCAGCCCTGTTGAATTAGGGCCTACCTAATGATCTCATTTAACCTTTATCATCTCCTCATAGGCCCTGTCTCCAAATATAGTCACATTGGGGGTTAGGGTTACAAAATATGAATTTTGAGGAAACACAGTCAATCCATAACACATATTATCGGGTGGTACATAATTTGGTTTGTTTCATTACTGGTCTTTATTGTAGGTGGTGTCTGTCAAGTTTCTCCAATGTGAAGTTCTTCATTTTCCTTTTATAATTACTATTTTGTGGGGGAACACTTGGAAACTATGTAAATATTCCACCCCTCAAAAAGTATTTATTATACATTTTACCATCTATTGATGTTTCTTGACTGAATTAATTAGTATTATGATGGCTGCCAAATGATGACTTTCTGATTCTACCATTCCTTGTACATTAAGGCCTGATATTTTGAGGAAAAACTTTCCTTTCTTTTCCTTTATTTATTTATTTATTTTTATTTACAGCAGAATAGGCTCATGGATTCTATTTTGTTCAATGGTTATAATTTATTATCACTATTTGGGTTCTCAAATTGTCCCTTATTTGGTCTTTCCATGAAGGAATAATTGGTACTGGATTAATTCTTCCACCATAAACAACTAGAACACTAGACAAAACCTATAAAGCATTTTCAGACATTTGACAACAGGCAGAGCAGGACAGTGATGTCTAGGAAACATGAACAAATAACATGAACCCTCAGCTTTCTTTCTGGAGGAATTTTATGACCCTGATGCAGGGAGAGGGAATTCAAGCAGAGCACAGCAGATTTGTTGAGCTAAGGCAACAAAAATCAGAGTTCAAGGAGGACTGAGGTGGTTAGAATTTGTGGAACAGAGTATCAGAGAAAACGTGGCAGCACAGAGAAAGTGCTCCAGAAATCTTTGGGGAGCCCCACGCATCTTTGATTGAATATTGATCTGTACATGCATAAGACGAGACTCTATGAGGCTGGGCAAAGGAAACCATGGGAGACAAAGCAATTATTGTTGAGTGGCAAGCCAAACAACTACCTTGGAGTTCCATCCAACCAGAGTGAAGGGGCCTTGTTCAATACTGAGAGTACTGAGTAGAAATCCTAGAAAGGTCAAATGAACCACGGGGTAAAATCAAGTCTACACTTACTCTAACAAGTCTTTCTGACCAGGCTTAAAAGGGTAATGCTAGTCTACAAGTAAGTTAACTGCTTGCCAGAACAAAGCCAATAGTCTGAAGAAAATCCAGGCACTTGACAATGAAACACTCACAATGTCCAGCAGCCAGCAAATAATTACTAGATATGTGAAAAAGCAGAGAATAATATTGCCCATAGCCAGGAGACAAGAGTCAGTCAACAGAGACAGATTCAAAACTGACGGAGGTAATGGAATTACCAAGCAAGGACTATATATATTTACATGAATATTTTAGTAGATATATGACTATTTTTGCATTCATTTATGAGTTTATCAACCTATATGTTTAGAAGAGTTTATCAACATATATATGATATGTTGGGATGCTTTAATTATTTAACCTATTTATAAGAGTTTATCAACATATATATGTTATGTAGAATATTTTAGTATTTTGTTTAATTGCCAAATAGATAACATTCTAAAAGACTAAAATATTCTATATAACATACATATGTTGATAAACTCTTATAAATATGCTAAAGAATTAAAAACAAGACAATGACAAGAGAAATGGAAACTATAAAAAGGAAGTCAATGGCCGTTCTAAAGCTAAAAAGTACGATATATGAATTAAAAATACTCACTGGATCTACTTAACAGTATATTAGAAACTGCAGAAGAAAAGATGAGTAAGCTTGAAGACACAGTAATAAAAACTGTTCAAAGTGAAGAACAAAAAGAAAATGGCTGGACAAATGAACAGAGCCACACTGACTAATGGCACAATGCTACACAGTCCAAAATATCTCAGAATATCTCCAAATCTGGAGTCTCAGAGAGAGAGAGAGGAGGGATACAATGGCACAGAAAACAAATTGGAGGAAATAGCAAAATTTCTCCAAATTTGGTGGAAAATATGAAGCCACATATTTATGAGTCTCAATGAACCCCAAGCAAGATTAATAAAAAGAATCTCTCAAAATAAATGAAACAAAAATTCTGAAAGCTTTCAGAAGAAAAAGACATATTACATACAGGGCAACAGAGGCCAAAAGATCCTCTGGCTTCTCTCAGCAGCAGCAGTACAAGCCAGATGATACTTAAAGACATATTTAAAGTGTTGGGGAAGGGGAGAAAGCAACCAAACCTTGAATTTTATATCCAGCAAAAAAATCCTTCAAAATGAGAAGGTGAAATAAAGACATTTTTAGACAGAAAAAAGCTAAGAACATTTGTCACCAGCAGACCTGTACTAATCCAAGAAACATCAAACTAAGTTTTTCAGGCTGGAAGAATATCATTCTATGTAGAAACTCAAATTTATAGAAAGGAAGAGGGCCAGAAATGGCAAATAAGTTGATATTCGAAAGACATTTTTTCCCACTTAAATTTTTTAGAAAAGAAAACTGTTTAAATAAAAATGACAATATACTGTGGGCTTTACAATACATATATAAATGAAATACATGGCAGCAGTAGTGCAAAGGGTGTGGGAAGAAAAATGAAAGTATACCGTTGTAAGGTTATTATATCACATGTAAAGTTATATGATACCATTAGAAGAGTCTGTGATAGTTTAAAGAAGCATATTATAAACTCTAGAGAAATCATTAAAAAATAAATCGAACAGACAGCTACCGAGCCTATTCAGCTGATGAAATTGAATACTAAAATATTTAATCAACCCATAAGAAGGCATGAAAGAGAAGAAAAGGAACAAAGAATATAATGAATAAATATGAAAGAAATGGCAATAGAGTAGATTTAAATCCAACTACATCATTAATTATGTTAATTGTAAAATACTAAATAGTTTCATTAATAGGTGATAACTTCTAGTCTCCAACTCTATGCTGTGTACAGAAAATAAGACTTCAAGTATAAAGAAACATAAAAAAAGTCAAGTGATGTAAATAGAGTCACAATGCAAAGACTAATAAGAAAGCTGAAGTGGCTGGATTGATACGAGATAAAGTAGACTTCAACTAAAGAGATATTACCAATGATAAGGGTGGGCATTTCCAAATTTTAAATGGCCAATTCATTAGGAAGATATCCTAATGAATGTAGTTCTGGATGTATATGGACCTAATAACAGAATGTTCAATGTACTTGAAAACAAACTGACTGAATTAAAATGAAAAGTAGACAAATGTACAAGTAGAGCTGAAGATTTTTGATACTATTCTCTCAGTAATTGATAGAACAGAAAATAAATTAGTAAAACTATAGCAGACTTGAACAACACCATCAACCTGTTTGATACATTTAAGTTACTGACTACTCCACACAACGTGAAGCAATAAAATACATTTTTTTCAAGCGCATCATTTATTAAGAAAGGTTATATGCTGGGTAATAAAATCTCAATAAGTCTAAAAGGGTTGAAGTCAACAAAGTATATTCTCTGACCACAATGAAAGTAAATAAAACAATTTTTTAAATAAATCTGAAAAATATCCAACTATTTGGTAATTAAAAATATCATTTTTTAAATACTTTAAAATAATCCATGGGTCAGAGAAGAATCATAAAGGAAATTAGTATTTTGAATGGAAATAAAATAAAAACAAAAGGTAAAATTGTGAAGTTTATTTTTTAGAGGCAAAATTTTTATTACTTAGAAAAGAGGAAAAATTTAAAATAACCTACGATTTCATGTTAAGAAACTAGAAAAAGAAAAACAATGAAAAAACTCAAATAAGAAGGAAATTAAAAAAATGTAACAGCAGCAGTCAGTGAAACAGCAATGTAAAAACAATGGAGAAATACATGAAACTCAAAGTTTGCTCTTCAAAAAGATGAACTGATAAATTTCTGAATTGACTGATCAAAAAAGGGCATCTATGACTCTTTACCAACATCAGGAATAAAATAGAGCCTATCAGTAGAGTCTGTAGACATTAAAAGTATACCAAGAAACGATTATGAAAATCTTTATATCAATAATTTAAACAACTCATATAGAATTGATAAATTTGTTGAAATATATAATTTATCAGAGTAGACACAAGAAGGCCAGTCATGGTGGCTCATGCCTGTAATCCCAGCACTTTGGGAGGCTGAGGCAAATGGAACACAAGGTTAGGAGATTGAGATCATCCTGGCCGACATGGTGAAACCCCATCTCTACTAAAAATACAAAAAAATTAGCTGGGTGTGGTGGCACGCACCTGTAGTTCCAGCTACTTGGAAGGCTGAGGCAGGGGAATTGCTCGAACCTGGGAGGCAGAGGTTGCAGTGAGCCGAGATCGTGCCACTGCACTCTAGCCTGGTGACAGAGCAAGACTCCATCTCAACAACAACAAAACAAAACAAAACAAAACAAAACAGAATAGACACAAGAAAAGACAAATATCAATAATTCTGTATATATTAAAATTGAATTAAACTGAATTAAAGACCTTCCCATAGTGGAATGCCCAGATGGTTTAACTGGTAAATTCTGCTGAATATTTAAGGAAGAAAAGATAATACCAATATTATATAAACTTTTTTAGGAATCAGAAGAAAAGGGAATGCTTCTCAACTGACATGATAGCATGATAGGAAGATAATACAAAAAAAAATATAAAAAAAGTACTGACTGATTTCCTTTATGAATACTGAGGGAACATCCTTAACAACATTTGTCAAATTATATTTAGAAATATTAACAAGATACTGTTAATATGCAAGGTTGTACTGACAGTAAAAAAACAAGCAATGTAATTCACAGTATTGCTAGAGAGAAAGAAAGATGATTATCTTAATAGATGTATAAAAATCACTTGATAATATGTGACATTGATAGATTATAAAGACTATCAGAAAAGTAGGAAGAGAAGAAAGCTGTCTGAACACATTAAAGGGCATCTATGAAAAACATGGCGAATACCATTCTGAAAAGACCAGATGTTTTACCCTGAGATCAGGGACAGGAAAGGATGATCATTTTCACCATTTATTTTCACTGGCTTGAGGCCCTAGCCAGTGCAATAAAACAAGAAAAAGGAATAAAAGACATAATGGTTGGAAAGAAAGAAAGAAAGAAAACTGTCTTTATTTGCAGATGACATGATTGTGTGCATAGAAAATTCTTAGAAATCTGAAAAGGTGAGTAATGAAGATTTCTTGTTACAAAGTCGATACAGAAAAACTACTGTATATCTATATAATAGCAAGAATAATTGGAAACAAAATAGGAATAAATTGAACAAAAGTAATGCTGAACACTACATAACACTTTTGAAGGAAATTAAAGAACATATAAATATACAGACAGATGTACATGCTAAGAATCAAAGTTGTTAAGGTATCTGAGAGAGTTTTTTCCCTCCCTTGACAATACTGTAACCTCAAACTTGTGTGGGTTTTCTGTACCAGTTTTCCAGTTCTCCAACACACATCAGATATCTGACAATTCAGTGCAGTTCTGACACCAACTCCTGGAATTAGTGCAGACTTCATAGATGAAAGGTGCTGTCCCCCACCCAAAGACTGCCCTACTTTAGATGCCAGATGCAAAGGGATTACCCAGGCTACTCACATTTCTACCCAACAGAGTACAAACTAGGGGGAGAGGGGTTCCCACAACTGTCTTCATGTTCAATGATTTGCTAGAATGGCTCACATGACTCAAAAACATAGTCTATTGGTTAATTACAAAGGATAACATTCAGGCATAGTCAAGGGGAAGAAATGCAATGAATGGGGCAGAGCCACAGAGATTCCCTGTTCTCTCCAGGGGCTCTGCCTTCCCAAGGAGAACCTTGATGTGTTCACCAACCCAGAAACTCCAGGAGTTTCCTTGTTCAAAGGTTTTCCTAGGACTCCCAGGTGATTGGTGGGTGGGGCCGGAATTTTCGACACTCTAGTCACTTGTTCTTTCTGGTGACCCACCGAATCTGAGAGGCGTCACCCCAGATCTCCTCGCTAGCATAAACTCAGGTGTAATTGACCAGGGATTGTTAAGAATAACAAAAGATGGCCTGCTGGGTGCAGTGACTCATGCCTGTAATCCCAGCATTTTGGGAAGCTGAGGTGGGCAAATAACTTGAGGTCAGGAGTTTGAGACCAGCCTGGCCAACACGGTGAAACCCTGATTCTACTAAAAATACAAAAAAATTAGCTGCATGTGGTGGTGCACGCCAGTAATCTCAGCTACTCGGGAGGCTGAGGCAGGAGAATTGCTTGAACCCGGGAGGTGGAGGTTTCAGTGAGCGAAGATGGTGCCTCTGCACTCCAGCCCAGGTGACAAACCAAAACTCCATCTTAAAAAAAAAAAAAGAGAGAATAACAAAAGACACTCCTATCACTCAGGAAATTCCAAGGATTTTAGGAACTTTATGCCAGGAACTAAGGACAAAGGCAAAATGTACTTAGGCTACAATTTTATCTCTACTCAAATTAGTTTATAGATTTAATGTAACTCCAGTCAATACTGTCAATACATCAGTTGGATTTTGAGAGAAACTGATAAACTGATCATAAAATTTATATGGAAATGCAAAGGACCTAGTTTGGTCAAGACATTTTTTGAAAAGAAGAGCAAATTTGGAGGTCTCATGCTACCTACTGCGGTCTACAATAAACTACAATATTCAAGACAGTGCAAGAACAGGCATATAGATGACTGAAATACAACCACGCATATATTATTAGTAGATTTTAACAAAGGGCATAGGTAATTTCATGGGAGAAAAATAATCATTTCAGCAAATGATTCTGGAACTCAATAACCACATGGAAAAAATGAAGCTTGACTCTGCCTCATGTCACTCATCAAAGTGAATAGATCATATGCTTCAGCCAAAGACTTAAAATGTGAATCTTCTGAAGAAAACACATGGAAACATATTTTTCACCTTCGAGTAGGCAATGCATGCTTAGAAGACAAACAGCACTAATCATAAAAGAAAATTTAATAGTGGTTCACGCCTGTAAGCCCAGCACTTTGGGAGGTCAAGGTGGTTGGATCACTTGAGCCTGGGAGTTCAAGACCAGGTGAGGCAACATGGTGAAACCCTATCTATATTAAAAATGGAAAAATTAGTTGGGTATGGTGGTGCACAGCTGTGGTCCCACATACTCAGGAGGCTTGATCACCTGAACCTGGGAGGTTGAGGCTGCAGTGAGCTGTGATAGGGCTACTATGCTTCAGCCTGGGTGACAGAGCCAGACCCCGACTCAAAAAAAAAAAAAGAAAACTTAATAAAATGGACGTCAACAAAATTAAAACCTTTTGCTCTTCAAAAGACACCATTAAGAAAATGGAAAACTGCTACAACTGGAAGGAAATATTTCAATACATGTGTCTGGCAAACAACTTGTATTTCAGAAAGATTCTTAAAACAACCCAAGAAGTAATGGGCAAAAAAGTTGAAGTTGCACTTCATAAAAATGCTATATGAGTGGCCAAGAAGATCATGGAAAGATGTTCAATGCCACTAGCCATCAGAAAACTCAAGACTACAGTGAGATACCACCATATGCCTACTAGAATGGCTAAAAAGAAAAAGCCTAAAAACATACAATATTGGTGAGGATGTAGAGCAACTGGAACCCTCCAACATTCCTGGTGGGAATGTGAAATGATACAATCACTTTGGAAAACAGTGCAAACATTTCTTATAAAGTTCAACATGGCTTCATTATAAAACCCAGAAATCCCACTCCTATGTATTACCATAGAGAAATGAATATGTATATCCACACAGAGACATGCATATGAAAACTCAAACAAGCTTTATTCATCACATCGAGAAACCAGAAAGAATATCAACGTCTATCAATAGGTGAATGAGTAAACTGCAGTTTTCATAGGTTGGAAAACTACTCAGCACTAAAAATGAATAAATTACTGTTATGCATAGCCATACGGATGAATTTCAATCTGGCTAATGTTTGTATATTCAGTAGAGATGGGATTTCACCATGTTGGCCAGGCTGGTCTTGAACTCCTGACCTCAAGTGATCTGCCTGCCTTGGCCTCCCAAAGTGCTGGGATTATAGGAGTGAACCACTGTGCCTGAGATGTTCTCACATTGCTATAAAGAAAGACTCCAGACTGGGCAATTTATAAAGAAAAGAGTTTTAACTGGCTCACAGTTCCACAGGCATTACAAGAAGCATCATGCTGGCATCTGCTTGGCTTCTGGGGAGGCCTCAGGAAACGTATAATCATGGTGGAAACTGAAGGGGGAGCAGCAGTGTTACATGACCGGAGCAGGAGGAAGAGAGATGGGGGAGGTGCTACACTCTTAAACAACTGGATCTCATGAGAACTCACTCAGTATCACGAGAACAGCACCAAACCATTCCGGAGAAATCCACCCCAATGATCCAATCCCCTCTCACCAGGCCCCACCCCCAGCACTGGGAATTACGATTCAGCCTGGGATCTGGGTGCGGACACACATCCAAATCCTATTACAAACAAACAAGAACACAGTAAACCCCATTTCCTCTCTCAAGGAAATAACCATTTCTGATGTAAAGTAAGCGGCAAAGCTGACTAGCTGAAAGAGTTAAATGAAAAAATTAAGAAGGCTTAGGAGGTGCAGGGGAAGCCAGTTAAACTTGTTTTTTTTTTTAAGTGTTTTTTTGTTTTCTCTCTCTCTTTTTTTTTTTTTTTTTTTTTTTTTTTGCAAGAGGCCTCGGTTTGCGGTCTGCAGAGCCACATGGCTGGCGGGAGACCCCTGAAAAGAAACCGGAGGAGCTTGCTGACAAAAGATTGGAATCCTGGTATCTCTTTTGTTTTCACCCAAGTCTGTGGCCACTGACATTCCTCTTTTCCACCACGGGTGGATAATAAGCCCCCTTCTCAGGAATCGAAATGCTCTTATACATTTTAATGTGACCTTAGACAGCGCTGTTCAGAAATCACAGGCCCATCTGACTGCACTTGAGGTTGAATTGAGCTAATGGTATTCACCTCATCTTTAGATGCAAAATTGGAAGATAAAAAGACCTTGATGTGAAAAGAAGGGGGGGTGTGAGGGAGGTGGGGGGTGGACGGGTTGCGGGGGCAGGAGGGGGAAGCAGATTAGAGATACTGCTTAAAAATCACGTGATTGCGTGTTGATAACGAAATGTCTCCTCTTTCCAAAATCCCCCATGGGCTCGAGAGATGTCCTTACTCTTTTATTTTTAATGATAGAATCTTTTTATTCCTGAGCTAGGGAAATTTGAATGTTGCTGCATATGTGGCCAGGAGATACATTGACCTTTAGCAAATCTTATTTAAAAAAAAAAAAAACAGATTGAACAGTTATTGCAATATTCCAGCCCTGTAAGATGAAAAGAGAGACAGAGAGAGAGAGGAGAGGAGAGAGAGAGCGCTTTCTTCCTCTGTAATCAGATGTGGATTAAATTCATTAAAGATGCTGTGTCTCCTTTTAAATGGCTGGCAACCTTCTTTCTGAGTTATTAGGAGCTTGCTGGAGACATGGCACCCTTCTGATTTCATCTTAAGATGACAGAGAAAAGTCTTCTAAAATGGGAGAAAACTTGGTTCCTCTGTGGCTCTTTGGCTAAAACTTGGTTTTCATACATTGAGCCAAATGCATTCAGGGCCCCATGCTGAGGCCTGGAAGTGGGTGAGGAGGAATGGGAGGGTGGGGGCACAGGGTGTGGTCAGATCAGCCTCCCAGGAAAGAAGCTGAGACAGAGCCCCTAAAACTCACATAAAATGCACAACCCCTAGAGACAGGCTGACTTCCAGCTTTGATGTGCCTGCTGTCTGTCAAGGGCCCAGCAAATGTTTCCCACCCCCCTGGGGCTTAGCCGCCTCCAGGACGGAGGGGCCCATTGGGCAATCCATCACGGAGCACACCTGGCCTGCCCAAAGGACACAGCAGGTAGGGAGGGGTAGGTGGGGAGGGCGGGCCGGGGAGTGGTTGGCAGGGAGAGTGGGACCCCAGGTTAACTCCAGAGAATGGATCCGAATTGCTCAGACAGGACCTCAGGCCTCTGGGCATATCCATCCAGAGGGGTGTACATAATTTATCAGTGTAGAAAGGGTGACAGATTGGGATGGTCTGGCCTTTGGCTTTTCAGCTTTCTGTGTTTATAGAACTGGATGCTTGGGCCTGCAGGCCATGTGCTCTGACTTTAAAACTGGGCATGCTGACTCAGGTACAGGTGGTGCATGGAATTGTTTTTGTTTTCTGTTTTTTGATGTTTTAGGACATGGCAATCTTGTTTGCTCCCATATATCGCAGCCATAAAGCTGCCCTGGGGACCTCTCTCCATTTCTGAGAATGCGGGCCCTCCGCGTGTCTTTACAAAGGGTGTCCCCGTAAGAGGAAAATTCTTAAGTGCATTTCTGGTTCCAATAGAATTTCCTTTGTGGCTCCTTGTTTGGGAAGAGAAAGTGACAATCCAGGGTCACTGGGTCCCATGGCATAATTGTAGCAGAAGATTGGCTACAGCAAGCCCACTTAAAGTCTGAATTTATGAGTTCAAAATTTACCCACCCTACAGAGAAAACACTATAGTTCTAATTTTCCCTAGAATTCATTCATTCATAAGGAAATTCCAGACTAAAAGATGAGTTTGCCTAGATCATCTGGGTATTTAATATGTGTGTGGAATGAATGGAAAAGTGAATAAATGCATTAGTGAATAATTGAGTGGAATCTACGCTCAGTGAAAGTGAAAGTCATACTAAACACCAGCATTTCAGTGGATGCTGAAAGTGAAAGATGAGTGAATGAGTGAGGGAGTGGATTTCAGATGGAGGGGAAAGTGAGCAGGACAGAGTAGGTGGTTCTTAAAATACATTTCAAGTGACTGAGGGTGTGTGGGATAAGCTCCACGGGCATGTGGTAAAGTCTCCAGGACAGGATGGTGATGGTTTTACTTTCCCCACGAGGAGCTCATGGGCGGATGGGTTACCCCTTCCTACTGCTAGAAGAAGAGGTCAGGTTGCTCCAGAGCTCCTGAGTGATAAAGTCAAGTTCAAAGCAAACTGTGTCTGGCCCCCACTTGCAGGACTGCCCCTGTATTCTGGGATGTTCTTCTGTGTCTCCTTGGAGCCCTTGTCCTTGGGGCTTGGCCCCGGTGACAGGCTAGGCTGGCTTGCTGCCTGAACAGCACACCTGTAGAGCATGCCACCTGGCTTGGTGCTGGGAATCTTCTAGAAAAAAATGAGCGTTCCCACCCCTGCCCTCCAGGGCCTGCAAGCTTTCTTTCCATTGCGTGCCTAGAGCCCAAAGGAGAGCCAGCAGTGCTCCTCCTCACCTTGTCCTGAGCAGTCCTCAAAAATGCAGTCTTGGAGGTGTGGAGGCTAGGGAGGGGCACTTGGTCAATTCCTTGGACTGGGGCCATCTCACCTGAAGAATCCTTCAGTTTTAGATGCTCCTGCCAGGGGTTCTGAGACACTGGCCTGGGTCCACCTGACCCAGCCAGGCCAGCTTGATGGTGCAGGGTGGGGCTGTGGTTAGCTGTGGCACTAGCAGGGGCTGACTTCTCCCACCCCAGGAATGTGCTGACAGTTCTGAGAGTAGAATCCCTGTTTGTCAGCAAAACACAATCTAAAAATGTTACAAAACTGTAAGAAAGATGGATCATCCATGCACGTGGATACGTATCAGTTGGATTTTTTACTAGAATTGTGTTTGTGGAAGAATAGAGCTGGTGGGGGCGTGAGTAAACACGCTTGGTTTCTGGATCTGCACTGCATCTCCAGGTGTGAGACCCTGGGCCATGGACTGTCCGTTCTCAGCCTTTGTTTCCTCTTTTTACTGAGAAGGCCTGTGCCGGGGATGGGGTGGGGGTGCTCTGAGGAATGGAGATACTCGTGTGAATGGCTGGACATTTAGTAAAAACATGATGGGCAAATAGTGGTTATTTTTGTTTGCACAATTCTGTGTTTAATAATGAAAACGAAGAAGAAGGAAGAGGAGAAAATAATAGCATTTCTCGAGTTCTTACTGTGCACTAGTTTAAGCGCTAAGCCCATTGCAACACTACACTGCAGGGCAGAATCCTAACGTTATTAGTACGGTCCCTGCCTGCCAGTCGGAGGAATGGGCTTAGTGGGGAGAGGTGATTGCTTGAGTCACGCAGCTAGTAAATGACCGTGCTGGATTTCAAGGGCCACCCGGAGTCTGTGTTCTCACCCATTGTGCAGTGGTCAAGTCTGGGTGGCTGGTGTCCACCATGGGAGAGGACTTCTTGCCTAGGACCCTGTCTCAGTGCCACTGGGCCCAGGAAGCAGAGTCAGAGCTGAAACACACGTGGCATGTATCTTGGGTGCTCTTGAAGTGCCATCCACTTGTTTGACACAGGGGATTTAACAACTTATGTCAGTGGAAGTCGGTGCAGAGTGCCCGAAGCCGAAAGGCCCAGTGTATTCAAAGAGGGATTGAACTATCAAATATATGTGCGCTGGGAAAGCTGGCCCAAACACCGGCCTCAGTGAAAAGAGGCTTCTTATATTTTGCCACACGTATGTGGAGTAGAAATTGTCATTGAGGAGAAAGGGCTGGGCTGGAAGCAAAGCCTGCCCTGGCTGTGTTGCCTGTGGTGGGGAGTGCTGGTGGGAAGGGGTGAGCAGTGAGAGATGGGGGCCTCTGGTGGGATCAATGGACTGAACCAATTTGGGGGCTTATGGGGATATCCCACCAACCTTGGTCTTCAGTGAATGGGGAAGGAGGCTGGATCTAACAGCTCCATGCAATTTTAATGACTGTCTTGGGAAAAGTTTGCACTTTGGAGGATGGGCTGGACTCCTGCAGTGACTGTCCGCTAGCTCTGATCTCGAACAAGTCACTTACCCTCTCAGAACCTTCTTTTCATTTGCAGAATGGGAAACATAATAAACTTCCCCACATAGAGTCAGGGCTAAGATATTAAGTAATGGATGCCTGAAAAAGTACATTTTTTAAAAACAGCAATTTTCATATATAATTCACATACCATACAGTTCATCCATTTAAAGTGTGCAATTCAATGGTTTTTATGTAGTCACAGATATGTACAGGCATGACCACCGTCAATTCTAGAGCATTTTCATCACCTCTAGAAGACAGCCTTCAGCTCTCACCCCTCCCTATCTCCCCATCCTCTCTGGACCCCTGGCAATCACTAACCCACTTTCTGTGTTGATAGATTTCCCTATCCTGGACTTTCCCTATGACTGGATTGTGTGATCCATGGTTCGCTGAGGCTGGCTTCTTTCATTTAGCACTGTATTTTCGAGGTCTAACCATGTTGCAGCGTGGATCAGTGCTTCATTCTTTTTTGTGGCTGAATTCTATTCCACTGAATTTATCCATTTACAAATTGATGGATGTTTGAGTTGTCTCTACTTTTTTGGCTATTCACACTGCCATGAACATTCATGTACATGTTTTGTGGACATATGCTTTTATTTCTCTTATGTACCTAAGAGTGGAATTGCTGGGTTAGATGTGAGCTCTATGTTAAATTGTTTAAGGAACTGTAGACTGTTTTCACAAAGTGGCTGCCCATTTTACATTTCTGCCAGCAGTATAGGAGGGGGCTCTGCACCGTTCTGTTTCTGTACCCTCAGCATCTGACAAACCCAAGCAGACACCCACTAAAGCCCCCAGTTCTCATAGCACCAAGCCCTGTCCCTGTCCCTTGCTTCAACTTTGCCTTCCCGTCTTCTCTGCAGGGGCCTTCTGTGTGGTCACCCTTCATTGCTCTCATGTGACTCCCTGAAGGAGCCCTTCTCTCCCATTCTGGACCTTCCAAAGCCATCTGCCTACCTGGCCTGGTCCATCACAGACACTGGTCCATAGGCAGTTCCCTGTCTCTGCATAGCCTTGCCCTCCTCCTCCAGTGGGTCTCTGACTTCCCACTTGCCATGTCCCTCTCGGTACCTGCAGAGGTGTTGCAGAAGCCTGTGTCAGTGGGTAGGGGGGAGAATGCCTAGATTTGGACTCGGACTAACCAGAGTTCTGAATCTGGTGCTGGGATTTATCAGCTGTGGAAGACCAGACACATTCAGCTCATCCACTACTTAGGATACGCAACCCAAGCTGCACAGCATTAACACTCTGACCCTAGTAAATGTTTGTCAAACGTATGAACATACAGGTAAGAGCAGCACACAAAGGGTAAGAAGAGGTGGAGCTTAGTTACTCCCCGGGGAGCTACGGGCAACCTGATGCAAGGATTTGAGTCATATGGGAGAGACGAGGATGTTGCGCCCTAGGGAGACAGAGTGGCTTCTAGAAGGTCATCCTGCGACGGTGCTGGGATAGGAAGTGGGGAGGAGTTTCTGTCTGCCAAACCTGACCTTCCCACCACCCTCCCTCAACCTCCTAGGCAGGGACACAGCCCTCAGAAAGGGCCCAGGAGCTGACACCCTTCACCCACCTTTGAAGGCACACTGGACACAGCTATCAGCGTGTTCCCTGAGATGAAAGACAGAGCTCCACTGACCTCTAAGATAAACGTACATCCCCAGAGCGCAGAGGTGTCTGGGACCCACTCTGCTTCCCAGCCAAGCCCGGACTGTGGGAAGAGCTGGTCTCTTCCACTCCCTGATGGGCTGATCAGTCAGTGACCTTCCAAAAGTGAGGAAGTGTTTCCCTTTCTGCCATCACTTGAGAAATCATTGTTGCTGAAGACTTCCATGTTTCTCACCCATTTGCAAGACAACACAGGAACTAATAATAATTAGTTTTATATTATGGTAAAATATCCATAACCTAGTATTTGTCATTTGAACCATTCTTAAGGATACAATTCAATGGCATTATCTACATTCACAACATTGGGTAACCATCACCACTATCTGTACCGCAAATTTTTTCGTCATCCCCACCAGAAGCTCTGTATCCATTAAAAACAACTCCCCTTCCCCCTCCCTCATGCCCCAGAGGTGAATTCTTATTTAGAAAAGGCCTCTCTCCTTGCCCCTGAACTGCTATCCCTCTTTGGGAATATTTTTTAGATAAACACCAGACCGCACACCCAACCCTGCTGAACACAAGGAAGCTGCCTGGATGATTCTGGGCTCTGAAACCTAATTAGAGGAAAGGGGAAAACTAAAAACAAAGATTCCAAAAGAAAGGAACCTGGGCTGCTTGAAGTTACCTTCTTCCTGGAGGGTGGGGCCCGCCCCAGGAGATGGAAACCTGGACGAGGTTTGTTTTTGCAGCGTCTGGGCTGGGCTTGGCCTGCCGGCTCTCCTGGACGCGGCTGGAGCTGCCTGTTTCCCTTCGCCACGCAGACCATGAACTATTTCTTTTGCTTTCTGTTCCAGCTGCCTCTGAGGCCCAACCATCAGCTCCCCCTCCCGCTGGGGTCCTGAAGGCAGCTGGGCCCGGACAGGGGGTGGTGGGAATCGGCACCAGGGGGCAGGGGAAGGCTGGCTGGTTGGTTTGCCGGGTTTGATCCTAGGCTACTGTTCCGCCGAAAAGAAGAAGACTCAAAATATGCATCTCTGGTTCCAGATAACAAGGGAGAAATCAAAAGCACTTGAAATGTTGAGGTCACACCGGGATTTGAGTCTACAACTTTCTAGCTGTCACTTCTGACAGGACCTTCGAACCTTTGAGACTCAGTTTCCAACTTGGTAAGAGAAGATAACTTGAGTACCTTCTTATAAATTTCTTTATTCTGCGATAGGAACACAGTGCCATGGACCTTTGCCTTGTTGGTCTTTTGAAAAATCTTTGCATTCTTTGTCCTCCTGAAAACTCCTATTCATCCTGCAGATCCCAGCTCACATAGCCCCTCTTCTATCCAGAGAACTTCAGAAGCGAATCATTTCCATCTCTGTTCTATTTCAGTAGCTGATACAGTTTTCTGTTGCCATATTTATAGCTCTTTCTGGTACTTACATGTTTAATCTTTTGCTGGGCTGATCTCAAGGGCAGAGACTTTGCCTGTTTGTTACTGTGGCTAGGACACAAAAAGTGCTTCATACATGTGAGATGCTCTTTGCATTCTGGTGACCCCGAGGTCTATGTCGTCGATGTTGGGGCCCATGGAATGTAGCATGGTGGTTGCTAGGCAGGCACCACGGGTGCTGAGAGAATCTCCCCTCTCTTCTGGGAGTGAGGTCTACCTCCATTTGCACAGGAAGCCCCAAATAGACAGAGTCTCATCTTCGGGTGACCTTGGAAGGAAGGCCCAGGGTCATCACTGATTTCCGGGCTGCCCTCTCCCAGGGTGTGGAGAAGCTGCCCTGGGCCACCTGGGCAGGGCTGGGCGCTTGGCCTGGGAGGACAGCTGCCCCCGAGGTCAGCTCCTGCTGCTTTCTCAGGCCTGTTGAGTCCTGGCTCGCCCCAGCCTCCCAGATCTGTGGGTAAAAAATAATTATTTGCTTAAAACATGTAAAGTGCTCCCGCGATTTTAATCGGTTTAATTTAAATTTTAAACGACGGATCTTGAGCTTCTAATCACTTTGAAACTCAAGTGCTTTTCACCAAATGTGAAGTGCTTTAGGGTTGGAAATGATTATTTGTAGGACAGTGAAAGGAGAAGAGAGAAAGGAGACAGAGAGTGGAGAGAGAGGAAGAAGATACGGAAAGGAAGGGCCAGAGGGAAGAGAAAGAGTGCAACTCAGAGTTAAGCTGGAATAACCTTCCTTTGAACTAACCCACTGTGGGGCAACATTCAGCCCTTTGGAAGATCTTAGCTGAGAGGAGATGACGATGCCTACAGCTCCATGTAATCCAAATCCGACATTTATTTTTCATATTGACACAAAACTTACACACACCGTGAGATTTACAACAACTTTTTCTAAGGTTTTCTAATTGCAAAATCTTGTGAAGGCTTCTGCTGCTGAACTTTGTGTGTGTGTCCCCGGACCCTAGGCACATGCCTGGGCTGCCATGCAGGTCATCCAGCAGAGGTGGCCGCAGAGCAGCTTGGACAGCTGGACAGAGGGTGGCTGAAGGGTTAAAAATCTGAGTTAGGTAGGTGTGCAGGGCTCCAGAGGTGAGATCCTGCTGGAGGTTGTGGCTCCTGCACAAGGTGTGTATGTGTGTGTGTTTGTGCACGCATGTGAGTGTGTGTGTTGCTGGAAACACCTGACTGCAGCTGGCAAGGCTGAGTGTTCTGGGAAACATGAGAGCCCCTCCATGGCTGCAGGGCCCCGTGGAACCAGGAAGCTGCAGCCGGCAGAGGCCTCAAGCTCAGACAGGGTCAGGCAGCTGGGGTGGTTGGGCCGCCCACAGCTGCTGCCCAGGCTCCCCTGATGTTTTCTTCTTTGTTTCTGTACAGAAATACTAGAAGAGCAAGAGAAGCCAGACTGAAGTCTCATAGGCTTGGCTTCCAGTTTTACTTCTGCTACTTTCTTCCACGTATCATTTTGGGCTGGTTACTTTGACCTTCCAAGTGTTGTTTTGTTCTTTTGTAACCAGAAAAGAAGCCCTTTCTTTGTGCTCGGTTGGCTTTTCCAGCAAGGTTATCCCGGTTCATCTCTGGGCTCTGCAGTGTCCCTGCGCTGCCTTCTAAAATTCTCACCCTCCAGGGACTTACAGTTCCCTGGCCTGGCGCTTATGTGAGTCCCCGTAATCCTTGGAGCGCCTCTGTGGCAGGCCTGGGTCTAATTGGTCTTTGTATCCTCAGCACCTACCACAGGGCCAAGAGCTGAGTGCAGCTCACATTGGAGGTCTGTGGGAGGTTGGAATGGAATGCAAGGGAAAGATCATGTGGTTTGGACCAGACAGATCAGGGTTTGATTCTAGGCTCTGCCATTTACAATTCTTAAAAGGCATTCACCAGTCTGAGCCTTAATTTCCTCTGCTGCAAGAATGGACTCGGCCTCTTATAACCCGCAGTGTAACTTCCAGGTAGGTTAAGTACGTAAATGTGAGGTAAGAAACTTTAACACATTTAGAAAATAGAATATCTTCATGACTTTGGGGTAGAGAAGAACTTTCAATTTTCCTCCCCCAGCGGAAAACAAACAAAGAAACAAACAAACCCAAAGAAGCATACTGATACATTTGACTGTATTAAAATTAAAATTTTCTGTTTAATAGAAGGTACTCTAAAAGGCATGAAAAGGCAGGCTACAAACTAGGAGAATATATTTGCAATACATATAACAAATAAAAGATTTGTATCCAGAGCATAGGAAGAATTGTACAAAATCAAGATAAGAATAGAAAAGCAAATGCATAGAAAAACAGGCAAAATATCTGAATGGATAGCTCATAGAAGAGGAACCACATGAAGTTCAAAATAGCTGAAAAGATTCCCAGTCTTTTTAGTAATCAGGAGAATATACACGGAAACCCTGTAATACTAGATGAGCAAAAATATCTGGCAGAGAAAGAGAATGAATGGGAGACAGAAGGTGGCTGGAGCTACATGTAGCTGTTGAGAGAGCTACATGTCCTCCCTGGTGAACTACCTGCCCCCCAGGCAGCCAATGACAACCTCCCCAGGGCAGTGTCTGTCTGCAGACTCCAGGACAGGACAGACCCCAGACTCTCCAGCAGCCACTCCTTCTACCACGTTCTTTAGGTTTTATTTGCTATTTCCTTTTCCAGATTCTTGAGATGGAAGTTTGTATCATGGTCTTTCAACTCTACTTCTTTTCTAATATATGTATATATTTAAGTCTGTATCAATTTCTCCCTAAGCATGGCTTTTTTGCATCGTACAAGTTATCAAATCATGTAGTTTCATTATCATTCAGTTAAAATATTTTATAATTTCCAGGCTGGGCGAGGTGGCTCATGCTTGTAATTTCAGTACTTTGGGAGGCCAAGGTGGGCGCATCACCTGAGGTCAGGAGTTCGAGACCAGCCTGATCAACATGGAGAAACCCCATCTCTACTAAAAATACAAAATTAGCCAGGCGTGGTGACGCATGCCTGTAATCCCAGCTCTTCGGGAGGCTGAGGCAGGAGAATTGCTTGAACCCGGGAGGCAGAGGTTGCAGTGAGCCAAGATCGCACCATTGCACTCCAGCCTAGGCAATAAGAGCAAAACTCTGTCTCAAATATATATATTTCCACTGTAATTTTTTTTGTTTGATCCAGTGTATTTCTTAGCAGTGTATTTCTTAATTCCTCCAAATTCTTATTTTTCAAAAATTTTCTACTTACCTTGTTATTGATACATAGCTGAATTCCATTCTGATCAGAGAACACACTCTAATTTTAATCCTTTCAAATATGTTGAAACTTGCTTTATGTCTCAGCATATGGTCCATTTTGGTAAATGTTTAAGTGTACCTGAACAGAAGGTATACTCTGCTGTTGTTAGGTTCAGTTGTTCTATAAATGTCATTGAGGGCAAGTTGGTTAATTATGTTAATCAAAACTTCCATATCCTTGCTAATGCTTTTGGTCTGCTTGTTCTGTAATTTGAAAAATATGTGTTAAAACTTGCCACTGTGGTGATGGTTTTGTATATTTCTCCTTTTAATTCTGTTAGTTTTTGCTTTACCTGTTTTGAGGCTATATTATTAGGTGCATGCACATTTAGAATTGTTATGTCTTTCTGGAAAATTAGACTTTTCATTTTAGAAAATGGCTGTCTTTATATCTAGTCACATTTTCTTCCTTGAAGCCTACATTGTCTTATATTAACCAGCTTCTCTTGGTTACAGTCTACATTAAGATAGCTTTTCATCCTTTTACTTCTAATCTTTCTGTATTCTTATATTTGAAATGTGCATCATGTGAGCAGCATACAATTGGATTATTTTTCTTAAATCTCATCTGACAGTCTTTGTGCATTTGCACTTAATATAATGATTAATATAGTCTATTTCTTCTGTCCAACTTATGTTGTTTTTTCCTTTCTTGTCTTCTTTTGGATTCACTTTTTTTCTAAATTATTCTTTTTTTTCTCTTCTCTTAACTTATTATTTATACATTCTTTTGTTATTCTTTTAATGGTTATCCTAGAACTCTGGTTCTCAAACTGTTTGGTCTCTGAACATCTTTATATTCTTAAAAACTGTTAGCAACACAAAATGACTTTTATTTTTCTGGACTGCGTTATCAATATCTTATTGTAATAGAAGTTAAAACCAAGAAAAATCTAAACTATGCATTAATTCACTTTAAAGTAATAATAAATACTAGTTATTAGACATAACTTATTTCACAAAAATAAGTTATGTCTAATAACTAGTATTTATGAAATAAGTTATGTCTAATTACTAGTATTTATTTCTAAAACAAAAAACTGAGAAGATGGGATTATTTTCCATTTTGTTCTGTTTCTTTAATGTATAGCTTAGTAGAAGGCAGCTATGTCCTCATATCTACTTCCGCATTAAATTTGTTGTAATATGTTGTTTTGGTTGAAGTATACAAAGAAAATCTGGCCTCATTCAGATATGTAGTTGGAAAAAAGGGGAGTATTTAATGGCTTTTTCAGAGGACTGTGGGTATCTTCTTTAGTCCTACACAAAACATTCACAAGTGGTAATTTCTTAAAGGTTAGTAGCAAAGTGAAATCTGAAGCCAGATCAGTGAACTTTTCATAAAAATCGATTGGTCTCACTTGCAGTTTGAATAGGTTTTCACTCATTGTAATTTTGTATCACTATGCACTGGTCATTTGGAAAATATTGCTTCACTGAGTTATGCAGGTCTTCCAAATGTTGACACATTTAATTCTATACTATTTGAAAATTACATTTGTTTATGTTGTCATTGATTTTACTACAAAAGTCTTTAGATATTGGGAATCTATCAAGCTCGGAATGGCCAAGACAAGTTTTATAAAATTCTAATTATTATTTGAAAGCTTAAATTATATATCATTGATAACATAGAGTATACACTGTTTTCCTGAGAATGACATGTTTACTACATTCAGTTTTGAGAAAGTGTCTGCCAGATATTCAATTTGGAATAACCATAGTTTCCCTGTCAGTTCTTCTTGCAAGTAAAAATGGTCTTGGGTGAAAAAGTGGCTAGCGCACCTTGCAACTTAATCACACAAGTGCTTTCCTTGATATCAAAATTTTATTTCAGGGCACAGCAGCTGTGCTTCGTACCTATGTTCCGTTTCATCACATAGCACATTTTAAAATGTGTAGTCCAAGCTCATAATTTAATAAAAATTAATACTCTTTTGCTGTTCCGGCAAGAGTAGGCAATTGCCCTTTCTTTCTTTTTCTGCAATTACATGACAGTAAAGGCAGCAGTGACCAGAAGTACAATTTCTTGCGACTGTCATGCTTTATGCAAGCTACCAGCAGTTTTATCCACTGCGGTTTTTGCACCACCAGTACAAATATCAACAAAGTTAAAAAAGGTAAATGAGCCTTAGTATTATTAAAATACTTTTGCCTTTGGGGACTTCCAGGGGTCCATGAGCCACATTCTGAAAACTGCTGCCCTAGAGATTGTAACAGGCATCTTTCTTTTTTTTTTTTTTAAACAATGTTTTCCCTACTTCTTAGACAATGCAAAAATCTTAGAGGACTTTAACTTCATTTACTTCTTTTTCTGCTTATATGTTATAGTTTTTATGCATTTCATTTCCCTTTATTGTTCATATCCCACAAGTCATTATTTATTATATATTAAGGCTCACTTACATGACATACACATTCACCTTTCTACCATTTTTCATGTCTTCCTTAATTTCTAAGCTTCTGTCTAAAGAATATCTATCAGTATTTTCTTCAGTATTTGTAGATTTGCCAGTGTGAATTTTCTCAGTTTGAAAATGTGTTTCTCCCAGACTAAAAATATCTTTATTTCACCTTTATTGTTGAAAGATATTTTTCCTGTGAATTCTTGCCAAGTTTTCTTTTCATACTTTGTAGATATCATTTGATTATCTTCTGGTTTTTTGTTTCTGTTGAGAAGTCAGATGACACTATTCTTCTTGCTCCTTTGAAGGTAATGTGTATTTTTCTCTCTCTGATTTTGGGATTTTGTCTTTGTTTTTGGTTTTCAGTAGTTTTGGTATAATGTGCCTAGATGTGGTTCCCTTTGTATTTATTTTGGTTGAGGATTCATAGCGCTTCTTGAATCTTTCTAAATGTAACTTAGCACTTTTTCACAATTTTCAGCCATTATTTCTTTAAATATTGCTTCTGTCGTACTCTTTTTACTGTTTTTCTGGGACTCCAATTTTGTATATTTTATATACTTCTTCCGTTTTCTTTTCTTTTTTTCCTGTCCTCATGTCTCTCCATGAATCATTCTAGACATTCTCTTCTAGCATATCTTTCAGTTTACTAATTATTTCTTCAGCTGTATTTGATTTGTTATTAAACCTATTTACCGAATTTTAAATTTCAATTATTCTATTTTTCAGTCCTAGGCTTTATATTTGAATAATCTCTACAGTTTCTGGTTCTCTATGTAATTCTCAATCTTTTATTTCCTTGAACATATTAGATGATCTATTTTTGAAGTCTAGATATGATACCTCCCTTATCTGGAAGACTTATAGAAAGGTTCCATATTGTTTCTCTTCGTTGTCAGCTATTTATTTTGCCTGCTTGTATGCTTGGTTTTGACTAAATATTGGAAAAATTATAGATTTAAATTGAGAACTAGGATAATCATATTATATCCTCTCTAGGGAGGTTTAGTGTTTGGTTCTGGCAGGGTGCTAGCAATGCTTGATCTCCTTAAGCCAATTAGGGATGGCGGTGTTTCGAACAGGACTTTAATCCCTTTGAAGGACAGCGTATTTCTGGTTTGCTTTTACTCCTAGGATGTATACCTTTAGTGTCATTTAAACACCAAAACTCAATCAGTCTCCCTGTGAAGGGTAGAAACAAAGGAAAGGAGAAAAGAGGATCACGGAAAAAGTGGACACTACTTTCGGTGTTGGTAGTTTAGTAAGTCCACCAATTGATGGTCCCTGGACTTTAATTTTTGTCCTTGTGTGTTATAAATTTTTCAAAATCTTACCTTCTTATTCTGAAATCAGTAGATACCTATAGGGGAAAAGCAATACAAATGCTGGGTTTGTCTCACGGAGTCTTCTTCTTTCCCTGGATTTTGGCCCTGTAATTCTTCACTGTCTTTATAACTTTCTAGTGCCTTCAGGCGTTTAATTTTTATTTTTAAATTTAAAAATTATTCAGATTTTCTAGGTTTTAAAGTGGGGAAGTTGGCCCCAGTTATGTAGCCTGGCACTGGCAGAAATGTGGCCATCGGGTACAGCTACTTTTGATTTGGCCTTATCTGAGAAAATTGAAGATATTTACGTTCCATAAACCAGATATTCCACACCCCAAATATTTACCTTAGAGAGAAACTTTTGCAAATGTAAACAAGGGGTTATAAACAAGAACGTTTATAGCGGTAGTTTCTAAAATAGCAATGCCAACCAATAGGAGAATGGATAAATCAATTGTGGCATTATTATATATGTGCCATTATTTTTTATTCTCATAAAAAATAATATAGCAGTGAGAATTGGTGAACTAAAGTTACATGTATCAAAACCGACACATCTTTTGAATGTAATTTTGAGTAGAAATGTGATGTGCAAAAAAAAAAAGTGTGTGTGAGTGTGTGTATGTGTGTGTGTGTGGTGATATTTACATTTGTAGCAATATGGATCTGCTTAGTTATAATAGACATTGAACTGAACACAGTTTTATTTTTTTTCCCCCAGGTAGAAGGGGATGGGTTTGTCATCAGGAAGTGGTAGATAGATGATTCAATTTTGCTGATAATATTTTACTTCTTAAACTTGGTAGAGAATATAGCTAAGTGTTTCTTGTAATTTTAAAAATATTCTGGATTATCCAATCTTGTCTTGGATTGGTTAGTTTATTAACATTTATTTACATTGTTGATTTATTCTTATTGTTTCTATTACCTTAGTTTGTTATTTTTCTTTTTTCACTTTTAAAATAATCCTCTTTTCTTCTTTATTGTCTGGGTGGAAGTATTGATTGAAGGTTGTTTTTAAAAATTATTCACTTGCTTATTTTTATTCCCTTTTTATTCTCCCTCTATTGTTTTGAAATTTACCCTTTTGTTTTCTTAATTGTCCGGGACACATTGTCATTAATTTAATGACATACTAAAGTAAACAATATCTTAACCCCCTTTGATTAATAAAAGAACATTAGAATACCCCAAATCAAATTACCACCCTTCCAACCTACAAGTTATTGTTGTGTAATATTTTAATTCTATGATTTTTCTATGGCTTTATAAATTAGATTTTATTACTATCTCATACACACATTGTTTTGTTAATGTTCAGGTATGTTTATCAGCTCATTTGCTCACCATTTCTTCTTGCTTCTTGTAAGGACCTTTTTGTGATAATTTTCTTTCCTTCCTTAGAGAAAGTGTGGTGGTTTACCCACAACCGTATGTATCTGAATATTTTGTTTTACTTTTGCTCTTATTGGGTACACAGTTTTGTGAAGTACACAATTCTGGGTTGGCAACTATTGCATCTCCACACTTTGAAGGCACCATCACATGTCTTCTGGCTGCCATTATGGGGGTGAAAAGTTTGTTTTCGGTCTTCTCATTATTCCGTTCATGATTGTCTCTTCTTTTTGTCTAGCTGCTTTAAAGTATCTTATTTTTGCCTTTGATGTTTTAAAGATTCACTATAGGCATCTGAGAGGACTTTTACTCTTACTAGGAGTATATTGTATGATTCCTGAATCTTGGATATATGCCTTCTCTTTGTTCTGGAACATTCTCAGCTAATATCTCTTGAAATATTACCTCTATTCTTATATTTGTGCACTCTCCTTCTAGGACTCTGATTAGACATATTTTAGAGCTTCTTCTTTTATTCTCTGTATCTCTTACATTACCTTTACATCTTCTGTTTCCTTATCTCTTGATACTGTGTTTTGGGTGATTTATCAGACTCTTATCCTAGGGTTCACAAATTTTATTATTAGTTGTGTCTATCTTATCAAGCATCCATTGAACATTTAAAAATCCAATTAAAATTTTCAGTTTTAGGAGTTCCATTTGGTTATTTTTCAAACCTATTTGGTCATTCCTGATGGTCTCTTGTTTATTTTTTATCTTTGTGATTCTAATATTCCTTTCTTTATGTATTTCTTAAATTATTTTTACATTTCATACATTGATATCTTATTGTATATATCGGATTATTTAATATCTGCAATCCTGAGGTGTTTAAATCTATTATTTGTTACATTTGTTGACTGCCACTCACAGACACTTGCCATCTTCTCTTTCTGTGACTTTTCATTGTGAGCTCACTGCTTATTTATTAATCTTATTTTCAGATTTTTTACTCCTGAGGGCCCATATGAGGGATGCTTTCCTCCAGAGATTTCTGTCTAGTTCTGCTGTGAATCAGGTGCACCAAAGACCTGAAGATACATCAGTCACCTTTCAGCAGCCAGGACTGCCAGGCTCAACTCCTCCACCTTGCTCTTTGTCCCAGGCCCCGGATTCTAATTGCAATGCTAATTGGTGCTCATCCTCAAGGCCAGCAAACCTCTTCATTTCGTACATTGCCAGCTTATCCCAACTGTATTAGTCTGTTCTCATGCTGCTAATAAGGACATACCTGAAGCTGGGTAATTTATAAAGAAAAGAGGTTTAATAAGCTCACAGTTCCACATGATTGGGGAGGCCTCACAATTATGGAAGAAGGCAAAGGAAGAGGAATGGCACATCTTACATGACAGTGGGCAAGAGAAATGCCACACAAAAGGTGGAAAACCCCTTATAAAACCATCAGACCACGTGAGAACTCATTCACTACCAGAGAACAGGAGTGTGGGGGTAACTGCCCCATGAATCAGTTATCTCCCACTGGTCCCTCCCACTACGCCTGGGGATTATGGGAACTACAACTCAAGATGAGATTTGGGTGGGGACACAGCCAAACTATATCACCAATTTTAGATCTAGCTCACATTTTGAGAAAGACTGGCAGGTTCAAAGACTTTAACGTACCTTGAAAGCCTATTAATGTGTCAAAAAGCCCATGTTATTGAGGACAGTCTTATTTTAATTTGGGACAGTACCTTTGCGCACTTGATCAGCCATTCTCCGGGAGTGGAAGTTACTGCATTATTCAGTATTAACCTTTTTACTTCTTTAGCTGTCACAAATACTGCATAATAAAGGTGATTATATCGTCTACTTTGAAGAACTATTATAAGCATTAGGAAGCTAGAAAGATGCTAACACTTAGTAGATGCTAAATAAATGGTAGCTAACAACAATACTAATGGTGATTCAATATTTGCTGAACTTGATTGAACATATATTGATGGTTATAGGTAAATAGACTTTGGACATATATCGTATTACTTAACCTTACAACACTATAAAGCAGGTCATATTGTCTTTATTTTACAAATTAGGAAACGGAGGCTCAGTGAGTGTAATGAGCAGCATTGCTTTATTAAATGATATGAACTATACAGTACTGTCTAAAGAAGCATTTGGCTCATCCGTTTATTCATTCATTCTTTTGGCAAGTACTTATTGATTGCTTTTGTCCCTGAGACTGTGGTGTTATTTAATAGGTGTTTGCCTTGTTAACGTCCTGGAAAAAAGCTACTTTGACAATTCTCCCACCCCCTGCACTGTCCCTGAGTCTCACAGTTTCCTCAGGATGGTGAGATCTGTGCATCTCACTCTCCCCTGGGGCTTGCACCCTCCAAGCAAATGGTCCCTAGTAATAACCATTCTCCTATAAATTAATTGGAGCTTGGGGGCGCTAAGCACTATGATGCAACGTTGTTTTAGGACAGTTGTTTGAATGCGACGTGATGTGTGGGTTGCAGTGTGTCACTGGTATTTAGTATAGGCATCCTTCATTCTATTGCACTTTGCTTTATTGTCCTTCACAGTTTTCATTTTTTTCAGATTGAAGGTTTATGGCAACCCTTATCAAACAAATCTATTAGCACTATTTTTCCAACAGCATGTGCTTACTTTGTGTTTCTGTGTCACGTTTTAGTAATTCTCACATATTTCACAGTTTTTCACTATTATTATGTCTGTAATGGTGATCTGTCATCAGTGGTCTTTGATGTTACTTTTGTAGTTGTTTTAGAGCACCATGAAGTGTGTCCGAATAAGACGGTGATCTTAACTGATTAATGTGAGTATGTTCTGGCTGCTGCATTAACCAGCCATTCCTCCACTATCTCTTTCTCTTCTTGGGCATCTTCACTCCCTGAGACCCAACAAGGTTGAAATTAGGCCAATTAATACCCCATACAATGGCCTCTAAGAGTTCAAGTGAAAGGAAGGATCGCATGTCTACTGTTTTAAATCAAAAATTAGAAATCATTAAGCCTAGTGAGGAAGGCATGTCTAAAGCTGAGACAGGTTGAAAGCTAGGACTCTTGCACTAATTAGTCAAGTTGTAAATGTAAAAGAAAAATTCTTGAAGGAAATTAAAAGTGTTGCTCCTGTGAACAGATGAATAATTAGAAAATGAAACAGCCTCATTTCTGATTTGGAGAAAGTATCAGTGGTTTGAATAGATAAAACCAGCCACAACATTCCTTTCAGTCAAAGTATGATCCAGAGCAAAGCCCTAACTTTCTTCAATTTTATGAAGGCTGAGAGAAGTGAGGAGGCCACAGAAGAACATTTAAGCTAGTGGAGGTTGTTTCCTGAGGTTTAAGGAAAGAAGCTGTCTCCGTAATGTAAAAGTGCAAGGTGAAGCAGCAAGTGTTGATGTCAAAGCTGCAGCAAGTTATCCAGAAGATAATTTAGGTGGATAACTGATGCAGGTGACAACACTAACAACAGAGTTTCAATGTAGGTGAAGCAGCCATATATTAGATAAGAAGATGCCATCTAGGACTTTCGTAGTTAGAGAGGAGAAGTCAATGCCTGGTTTCAAAGCTTCAAAGGACAGGCTGACTCTCTTATTAACTGCTAATGCAGCTGGGTGGCTTTAAGTTGAAGCAAGTGCTGGTTTACCATTCTTAAAAGCTTAGGGGCTTAAAAATGATGATAAATCTATGCTGCCAGTACTCTATAAATGGGACAACAAAGCCTGGATGACAGCACATCACTTACAGCATGGTTAAGTGAATATTTTATGCCCACTGTTGAGACCTGCTGTTCAAAAAAAACACATTCCTTTCAAAATATGACTGCTCATTGACAATGCACCTGGTCACCCAAGAGCTCTGATGGAGATGTACATGGAGATGAATGTTGTTTTCATGCCTGCTAACATAGCATCCATTGTGCAGCCCATGGATCAAGGAGTAATTTCAACTTTCAGGTCTTATTATTTAAGAAGTATATTTCATAGGGCTAAAGCTACTGTAGGTAGTGATTCCTTTGATGGATCTGGGCAAAACAATTGAAAACCTGGAAAGGATTCACCATTCTAGATACCATGAAGAACACTCATGACTCATGGGAGGAGGTCATCAACATTAACTGCAATTTGGAAAAAAAGTTGATTCCAACACTCATGGATTACTTTGGGAGTTTCAAGACTTTGATGGAGGAAATAACTGGAAATGTGATGAAAGTAGCAGAGAACTAGAATTAGAAGTAGATCCTGAATTGCTGCAATTTCATGATCAAACTTGAATGGATGAGGAGTTGCTGCTTATGGATGAACAAAGAAAATTTCTTGAGAAGGAATCTACTCCTGGTGAAGATGCTGTGAACATTGCTGAAATGACAACAAAGGATTTAGAATATTCCATAAATATAGTTGATAAAGTGGCAGAGTTGACTTCAATTTTGAAAGAAATTCTATGGTAGGCAAAATGCTATCAAACAACATTGCATGCTGGAGAGAAATCATTTTGGGATGGAAGAGTCCATTGATGGTGAAAACCTCATCATTATCTTATTTTAAGAGATTGCCACAGCCACCCCCAACCTTCAACAGCTACCACCTTGTTCAGTTAGCCACCATCAACACTGAGGAAGACCCTCCAACAGCAAAAAGATTAAGACTTGCTGAAGGCTTGGGAGGCTGAGGCGAGTAGATCACGAGGTCAGGAGTTCAAGACCAGCCTGACCAAGATGGTGAAACCCCATCTCTGCTAATAATACAAAAATTAGCTGGGCATGGTGTCAGGCACCTCCTGTAATCCCAGCTACTCCAGAGGCTGAGGCAGGAGAATCGCTTGAACCCGGTGGCAGAGATTGCATTGAGCCAGATCACACCACTGCACTTCAGTCTGGGTGATGGGGTGAGACTCCATCTCAAAAAAAAAAAAAAAAAAAAAAAGACTTGCTGAAGGCTGAGATGATCGGTAGCATTTTGTTTTTTTTAAGTAATAAAGTATTTTTAAATTAAGGTATGTACATTGTTTTTTAGACAGACTGCTACTGCACACTTAATAGACTACAGTTGATATGGTTTGGCTGTGTCCCCACCCAAATCTCATCTTGAATTATAATTCCCATAATTTCCATATGTTGTGGGAGGGACCTGGTGGGAGATAGTCATGGGGGTGATTTCCTCCACATGTTCTCGTGGTAGTGAATAAGTCTCAGGAGATCTGATCGTTTTATAAGGGGAAACCTCTTTTGCTTGGTTCTCATTCTCTCTTGTCTGCCACCATGTAAGATGTGACTTTTGCCTTCTGTTGTGATTGTGAGGCCTCCCCAGCCACGTGGAACTATGAGTCCATTAAACCTCTTTTTTAAAAAATAAATTACTCAGTCTTGGGTATGTCTTTATCAGCAGTGTGAAAATGATTAAAAAATGAGTATGGTGTAAATGTAACTTTTATACACACTGGGAAACCGTAAAATCTGTGTGACTCACTTTATTCTGATATTGACTTTATTGTGGTGGTCTGGAACCACAAGTGCCGTATCTCCAGGGTGCCTGTAATTAGTAATGCCATTGGAAGGGATTGATGAGCCCATGGGTGTTCACAGCCTATTCTCTAAATATCTGGTGCTCTTGGTGAGAGCAGGGCTAGGGCCATTGGGTCCCCTTGTTTTCTCCAGAGCTGTCCTGATGATACTGCAGTCTGGCTACTGCTGGCCACCTACGGGAATTTTCTATTCTCATGACATCCAACTCATTTAGAGTCCTTAGGTCGGCTGTGACAATACTCCCACCTCCTGCATAGTCCCTGGGTCCCACAGTTTTCTCAGGATGATGAGATCTGTGCATCTCACTCTCCTCTGGGGGTCAGACCCTTCCTTCAGCTCCCCCAGGTCTGGAGAAGGGGCTTGTTTATGCTCTGCTTACAGATGACAGTAAGTCTGCCTTTAGGGTGAGATTCATAAGCTTAGAAGGCTGCAACCTGCCTGGGTTCTACCTTGGGGATGGTGAACTTGGTCTTTATGTGGGATTAAACCTCTCCTGCACATTTGTATATGAGGATATGTGATGGTGAGAGGGAAGAGGTTAGGATGAGAATAAGAGCAAGCCTTATATTTTATTTTCTATCAAGCATTCATTTATCGAGCATCAGTTTGCACAGCTACTGAGTATCAGAGAGGGGATTCAAACCCATGTCTGTCTAGACTCTGCAACCCCACTCCTGCTACTTGAAATAATGCCCACCTCCCAGGGTGGCTATAAAGCACTGGAGACACCATCTGCAGCGTGGCCCCACAATGCCTGGAGTGTAAGAACTCAGTGTGCAATAACTTCTTTCTTTCTCTGAGCAAAAAAGAAATCTTAAAAGAAAGTGAAAATTGGTTGCCTTGGAGAAATTTGAGAAGGAACCAGAAAGTGTGTGGGAAGGAATTCACTCATCACGGGCTGCCATGCCGGTTTCTGGTGGGTTCCACCTCCGAGCGTCCCCTGGCTGATGGGGGGCATTTAACCACCTCCTCCAGTTTTATTTCCCCCACTTCACCCACACAGAACAGCAGTTCTCACAGGCAGACGGGCTGGCGAGTTAGCATCTTTCCATGATGAACTGTGCTGCACCAAGCCTTATCTTTCATTTATGATGATGATGCTTATAATGAAGGACTGCAAATCTGACAGACTGAGGATCATCTTGGAGGCTGTACTTTTCATAGTTCTTGCAGTTTGGATTGATTTTGGGGAGAGAAAAAAGGGAGAGAGACTCTTAGTAAAGAAAACATGATTTTTATATGAGTAGTCATTACAGATCACGATGATATTATATTCATCTCCCCCTGCAGAAATGATACCAGCACATATCCTTCCTTTATTCCCTTGAGTAAAAGAAGGCCTTGTGGTTTAATAAGCCAAAGGGAACACATGCAATGAATGAAGTGGTAAAGCAATGGTCTCCCTACCCTTCCTCCTGCTCCTGGAGAGCATCCTAATGTCAGACATGGTTAGGCTGGAGATTTGGCTTTTTGTGTTTCACCTTTGGACAAGTCACTTCATGACCTTAAGCCTCAGTTACTAATTTTTAAGGTGAGCCTCGGGTTTTGTATTGCTGTGTAGAAAGTTGCCTCATATTTGGTAGTATAAACTGCCAATACTTATTTATTATTATAATCTCTCCTGGTGCTGGGCTCAGTTGGACGGTTCTTAGGCAGGACCTCTCATGGGGTTGCAGTCAGATGGTGGCTGGGCTGGAGTCACCTGGAGCTTCCACACTCATATCTAGTGCTTGCTGCTGGCTATTGGCTGGGATTTCAAAAGGGACTGTCAGCCAGGACATCTACTGTCAGCCTCCTCGTGTGCCTTGAGCTTCTCCACAGAGTGGTAGCTGGGTCAACTATTGTTAAATGCACTCACTGAGGCCCATCCAGGTTCAGGGAGAGGAGATACAGGCTACAGCTCTTGCTGGGGACATAGTAAGGCTCTAGGATGGGGTGCGGCTCTTTCTCAAAAACATAGTCTGCCACCGTAAGGATAATTATAATTGGTGTTTGGGTCACTGTAAGAATAAATGAAATAATGTTAACAGGCAATGAAGTATAGGGGAAAGTGAATTTTGGAGTTAGATTGGCTTGGATTTGGATTCCGATTCTACTACTTTCCAGCTGTGGGAGAAGCTGACCATGTTCTGGTGGGTTCTGTTAGGGCCTGATTGAAGTGGGTGTGGGGGTAAAAGTAGGGGGACACTTTCCACTTCAGGTATTTCTCCTTTTCCTTTCCTAGTGTGTCTGGTGGGCTGTTGCTGGTTTGCATGGTGTTTGATGGTGACTTTCCTGAATCAAGACTTGCCTCTTATTTAGGATGATTATGTTTATAATGAAACAGTGTGGATTTCTTTAGATTGATGGGAGGTGATCTTTTTCACAGCCCTTTGATTTGGGCAGATTGAGGAGTTTGCTAATTTTTAACACTTCTCTTCCTGGGTCACATCAAAGATGAAATGAATTCACGTGCGTGAGCCTGCGAGTGTAGGTGTTGTGGTAGATGGGCTGAGTGTGGGTTTTGGGATTAGACAACAAGTTTGGATCCTGGCTTGGCTGTTCATCAACTGGGGAACCTTACATAAGTCGGGTCCTGTCTCTGAGCCTCTGATTTCATCCTCTAAAATGGGACAATGCCTTGGGTTACCAGGTTGCACAACTGTAAGTAAAGCCCCTCACCGCATGGTTTATGTGAACCGTGTACCCAGAAGTGTGCTGGGCCCAGTCTGCACAGCCCTGATGGCCTCTGCCATGCACAGCTGTGCTGAGGGCAGGAAGGGGGATGGTGGGGAAGGCCACTGTGAGCCTAGGCCAAGATGATTCCCAGCAAATGTTTGCTCCCCTCCTGCCTTCCCTGAACTCTGGGGAGCAGAGAGGTTTCTGGAATCCTTGCTAAGAGGTCCCTCCTTCTGCTCCCATGCGAAGTGCGTCCAGATGGTTTCACTGAGCTCCTCCCTGGGGATGTGGAGTGCTCTAGGTTTCTCACAGCCTGCGGCCCTGGGTGGTGAGGCCTGGAAGTCAGGGGTTCATCACTGTGGTTTGGGTCCGGATGGGCCTGCCGTGGCTGTGCAGCGTGTCGCACTGGTTTTCTGATTAATCCACTATGTTTTCAGCCACTCAGCCCCTTTGTTATGTACTTGCCCTTTGGAGCCTTGAGGCAAAGTGCTGGGTTTGAGAATGGGATTCAGGTGGACCTGAATTTGAATTCTTATGACTTACTCCCTCACTTACTGGCTGTGGGACCTTGGCTGGCTGCTCATTTCCTCCGAGCCTTATTTGGCATAGAGCCCACGTAACTGAGTCATTAATTAGATGGTATTGATTATTGATGGAGTGCCAGGCAGTTTCCTGGGTGCTGAGATGTGAACAAGCAGGCAGTCTGGGTGCTTGGGGGCAGCAGCTGAGCCCAGCTGAGTAAACTGGTCAGACGGTGAGGGATGGTGATCTGTGTATGGGGAAGATGGGGGTGCAGGGCTGCTCTTCTGCGGGTCATCTGGGAGGGCCAGGCTGATGAAAGGGGGATTTGAGCAGGGCCTGGAGGGGGCCCCGAGTGAGGACATGGCTCTTTGTGGGAAGACCAGCAGGCAGCAGGAAGAGTGTGCAGGTGGTGGAGGGGAAGGCCTCACGTGGAGGGTGCTTAAGGATGAGTTGAAGTGCCAGGAGATGTGGGCAGGGGTGAGGCCTACAACGGCGAGTGCAGGGAGAGGAAAGAACCAGACACCGCCCCCTCCACCTGCAGGCCGCCCCAAGTAGCTCAGCTTGGTCAGGAAATGCCCTGTTACCTCATTTCTCTTAGTATTTTACCACTTTTAAATACACCTTTAAAGAAAGTACATTTATATTTGCAAATAACCTTAAAAAAATTGCAGTTTTCCCACTCCCACAAAAAAATCTAAATTCAGTGCAAAATAATTCCCATCCATGCCACTAAGTGGCTCACTCAGAATCAGTATATATTTCTAGTTCATATTTTATACATATGCTCAAATGACCCTCACAACAACACTGTGAGCCAGTGTTACTAGGTCCATTGAACAGATAAAGAAACTGAGACCCAGAAGGTGAAGGTCAAGGTGAAGGTCAAGGCTCACAAAGGCAGATAGGACTTAAAGCCCTGGGTTTTCCTGACTCCAGGTTGTTCCCTCAACCCTGGCTGATGAAGTCAAGTCCTGGAGCCTTTGACCTCTAACAGCCTCTCCCTCCCCTCCTTTGTCTGCCTCCAGCATCCATTTCTGTTGCTGATGCTGGTGTCTGAGATGCAGGCATCTCCATATCTTGCCAGGCTTGATGAAGCTCAATGGATTTCTTTTAGTGATGATGGACATAATTAATTTAGCAGAGGAGCTGCCTTATTGCTGCCAGTGTCAAATAAAAGCGAGAAGGAAGACAGGTTGCACTCTACCTCTGAACGTGACCATGAGCTTAGCCAGAGGGTCAAGTGTTCTTGGAAGAGGGAGGACCCCAGCTGGGGTCTAGTTGGTTCTTGGGAATGCTTTACATGCACCTTGTCCTAAGCAGCAAGCAATGATGATAGCAGGCGTGGAGGCTGGGCCATGGAAAGTGAGTGCTTGAACCAGGCAGGTGAAAACATTCCTGAGAATATGTCAGTAAGTGGTAAGCCATTCATTGGTTCTCTAGCTTCAGTGTCTATGTAAATAATCTAGAAGCCATGCTTAAAAAATCCATATGCCTTGACTACATCCCCAGAAGTTTAAATTCAGTCTCTCTGGAGTGGGTCCTCGGATCCTGATTTTTATGAGTCGTTCCACCTAGTTCTGGTGCAGAAGGTTCCAGAAACATCGGCACAGGAGTTATGTGCATGAGCTCTGGAGTTTTTCAGTTGCATTTCCAAAGCTGGGATGACTCAACACAAGAGATCTAGCCTCCTTAGTCTTTGCTTCCTCCTGCTGTGGAATAAGCTGTAATATAGCTATCTCAGAGGGTTGTTGAGGAACATATAGGACCATGCACATAACGTTGCTTTAGTTTTGAATTGACGGGTTGCCCAGAGTAGGAGGCTCAGCCCCCAGGTGGAGGACCAGTCAGTGATACTTGAATATCAGTTGCTTGGGGCTCCAAGTCTGGCAGATGCCAACTCTATCAGCAGGACCAATCACTCAGCCCTTCAAGGTTCAGCTCGGACCTCATTGCCTCCAGGAAGCCTTCCTATGGCTTTATGCCTTGGGCTCCCACTACCTGCTGCTTTCCCCTCTATGGAAACATTTTTCACATTGCACCAAAACAGTCTCCTGCTATATTCCTCTCCCTGAGCTGGACTGGGAGCTCTTCAATGGAAGGGACAGGCTTGCTCATCCTTGCTTCTCTAGGACCCAGCACAGAGTGAATTTTGCATAGCTCTAGTCAGAATATTGAAGCAATCTTGTATTGCTTTTGCCTTCTCTTTACACAGCAAGCATTTACCATGGTCTGAAGTCTTTATCCTTAGCATATCTATGGCTGCCTAATATTCTTTTTTTTTTTTTTTTTTGAGATAGAGTTTTGCTCTTGTTGCCCAGGCTGGAGTGCAATGGTGCAATTTCAGCTCACGGCAACCTCCGCCTCCTGGGATCAAGCAATTCTCTTTCCTCAGCCTCCTGAGTAGCTGGGATTATAGGCATGCTCCATCATGCTCGGCTAATTTTGCATTTTTTAGTAGAGATGGGGTTTCTCCATGTTGGTCAGTCTGGTCTCAAACTCCCAACCTCAGGTGATCCGCCTGCCTCGGCCTCCCAAAGTGCTGGGATTATAGGCGTGAGCCACCATGCCTGGCACGGCTGCCTAATATTCTATAGAAGTGTTACTCTCTGAATGTGAATTATTTCCTTATTAAGAGTCTTCCTTTTTTGCCATTATAAGTCATGTTGAAGAGAATTTTTGTATCCCTGGTTGTATAATGGACTCCTGCAGAAGATCAAGAAAACCATTAGATTCTAATAGTAAACAATTTAAATAGATAATTGTAACAAGGTGGGATTAGGATGCAATCTCCAAGCACATGAGAAAGAATGGTCAACCTCACTAGGTATAAAATGCAAAATAAAATGATGCCTGATGTTTTATCTACTAAATTAGCAAACTTGAAAATAATGGTAATTTGAAGCACTGATAAAGACATCAGGAATTCGGTGCATTTGTTTAAACATTGCCTTTGGCAGTGGAAATTAGCACTATTTGGCAATGGGCTTAAAAGTTGGTAACCCCACCGCTGGGAACACCATTTTAAAGAAATGACTTCTTATAGAAATTGGAGGAAATCACCAGTCTGTTAATGGTTACTCATACTCTTTTGCCACACAGAGTCATCTTCCCTGTAGAGAAGGCAACTTCCATATGATTCTAACCCTGCATGGTATGAGTTCCAGGCTGGAGGTGGAGGGAGAGATTAGAGCAGCCTCCATGAAGATGTGATTCTTGATCTGAACCTTGCAGGGTCAGCAGCTACTTGTCCAACAGTTGGGAGAGAGGGAAAAGGGAGAGATGCGAAGATGTGTATCCCGCGTTTGTGTAGGTGCGTGCACATGCCTGTGTTTGTAGAAGGGCGAGTGAGTACTTGGGTGTGTCAAAACAAGAGGCTGGAGGGATTGCAAACCATGAATTCTGTGCCATGTTTGGGTGCCCCCTGAAGGTGGTGGGGTGACACCAAATCAGAGAAGTGACATGGTCAGGGTTGGGTTTTAGAAAGCTGTCACTGACTGCTAGGTGAAGGACAGAGGCAGGAAACCAGGTAGGAGGCTGTCACAATAGCTTAGCGGAGAAATGTTGAAGGTGAGCCTGTGTGAAGGTGGATTGGATGGAGGGAAGAAGGTGGATTACATGCCTGGAATTACAGGCATGAGCCACCATGCCTGGCCTCGAAAACGTTTTTAAGACACACATAACCCTTGAAAATTTTAGGCGCTCACCTCCGCTTTTCTACATGACCCTCCTCCAGGCACCTTCCCTGGGGAAGGTCCCACTTCGCCGTGCCTCTTTCCGGTACATGGGGTCCCCTGGAAGCCTGTAGTGACCATCAGCTCGTGCATGTTGCAAACTCCGCTAATGGCATGTTGGCTAATTGCATAATGCAGCTATCTGCCTAGTGAATTGAGGCCCAAATGTTCTTTGCAGGGTAATTATGCGGGATAAGTGAATGACTGGAATATTTACAAGATTTTGTCCCTTGGTCGATTTCCTTTCTTAGAAGACAGCCGCTGTGTGGGGGAAAACATAAGACAGGATATATCTCTAGGACTTGCGTAACACAGCCACAGGAAAGCTTGTGGTGCTTGAGAGAGGAACATGCAAAATAGTAAGTTTGGGTAAAAAAGAGCATACAACTGTTCCATCCTTGAAATGCATATGTTCCGCCGGATGACTGGCAGGGCTGGATTTGGCTCTTGCCTGTTCTCAGCCGAGGAGCCCGTCTCATTTCCAGCACTGGCCTGTCAGGGTGGGCGTGGGTCCACACGTGGTTCCCAGGGTGCGTGGCCCGGTGGTGGGTTTCTGCTGCATTGGATGTGAGTCCTGGTGCATCCATGGTTGTGACTTTGACCCAGTGATTTCCATAATCTTGGCCTCAGTTTCCCCATCTGTGAAATGGGGAGAGCAATCCGTCTTTGGAGAGTTGTCTTGGAGAGGCAAGGCAGGTAAAGAGTTCCCTACGAAGCATGGGATTGAGATGAGACTTCTTTCCCTCTCCCTGCACATCAAGGGCAAGCCCCGAGCTGAGCATTGTGGGGTTTCCTGGGGACAGAAGAAACCCTGACTGGGGTTGCCTGTTTCAGCCTCCTCCCTGTTAGCTCAGCTCAGCCGCGTTAGCCGGGAGCCTGGGCGGAAATGAACTTTGTTGAAGGTTTTGCCTTCTTCCTGAGAAAAGGTGGTAAAAGCGGATTTGCTTTTCCTACCTAGTGCCAAGCACTGTGGGAAAAAATGATTTTATTTTATTTTAATTTTTTTGAGACAAGAGTCTCCCTCTGTCACCCAGGCCGGAGTGCAGGGGCATGATCTTGGCTCACTGTACCTTCTGCCCCCAGGTTCAAGCGATCCTCCCACCTGAGCCTCCCCAAGTAGCTGGGACTACGGGCACATGCCACCATGCCTGGCTGAGTTTTGTATTTTTTAGTAGAGATGGGGTTTTACCATGTTGGCCAGGCTGTCTTGAACTCCTGACCTCAAGTGATCCTCCTGCCTTGGCTTCCCGAAGTGCTGGGATTACAGGAGTGAGCTACCATGCTTGGCCTTGAAAATGTTTCTAAGACACATATAACCCTTGAAAAGGATTTTCATCTTCGTGCTTTGCAGAGGGCATTAGATGCTCAGAGAGGTTACACAACTTTCTTTGGGTCACACAGCTCTCAGGTGACAGGAGTTAGGTTTGGACTCATCCCTAATGCCTGCTTTCTCTGGACTAGGCCAGGGTGCAGGAGGTTCCCTTTGCCTTTTGATGGGTGTGAGTGGGAGGTGTTTGTTTTTCCTTCCTGTGGGCCCTAGCCGGTGGGGAGGTCAGATGAAAGCTGCCTTTGTCCTTGGCCCTCTTTGAACAGGTTCTGGTCTTTGCATCTGAGTGGCTTTTCCCCAAAGTGGATCTGGCTTCTTGACAAGGCACCATCCATCCCCAGCTGCCCTTCCCCAGCTTCCCTGCTGTGGGAATCTCCCATGCCATGTCCTCCTGGCTGGCAGCCACCTTCCCTAGCCTTATGAGTCCCTCCTCTCCCTTAATGATAGGGATATGGGCTTCCCAAAGCTCACAGTACAGGGAGGAAGTGCTGCTGAGAGGGTTGAAGGGCAGGCCAGAGTCCCAGGCAGGAGTCTTGGGCTGGTCAGCTACTACCTGTGTGCCTTCAGGCAAGCTCTCCATCCTCTTGGTGCCTCGGTGTCCTCATCTGTCAAATGGGTGTCATATGGCGTGTCCCTCCAAGGGCAGAGGTTGGTGGGGATGAAACATAATAATGAGCATCAGGCTGGGTGCAGTGGCTCAGGCCGGTAATCCCAGCACTTTGGGAGACTGAGGCGGGCGGATCAGGGGGTCAGGAGATCGAGACCATCCAGGCTAATATGGTGAAACTCTGTCTCTACTAAAAATACAAAAATTAGCTGGGGGTGGTGGTAGGTGCCTATAGTCCCAGCTACTTTGGTGGCTGAGGCAGGAGAATCGCTTGAACCCAGGAGGCGGAGGTTGCAATGAGCTGAGATCGTGCCACTGCACTCCAGCCTGGGCAACAGAGTGAGACTCCATCTGAAAAAAAAAAGATGAACATCAAGTGCCTGGTTTGTGGGAAGTGGTCCATCTCAGGCCTTTCTGTCATGGTGACATCTCGTGAGTGATGGAGCCTGGTGCAGTGGGCAGAGTCCAGAGGGTTAGACAGAACTGGGTTCTCCGCTCACCTCTGCCAATTAGCTGCAGACCTTGGGCAATTGCTCCATTTCAGGGCATGTCGGGGGGTGCTGAGTTGAGAAAGGAGAGCCCCAGGAGCTCAGGGCAAACTCAGACACCCGTCCTAACTTCTGTGCAGTGACGTGAGTTGTAGATAGTTGAGTCTGGCCAACGTCTGTTGTGTGCCTACCTTGTGTGGGCACTGGCGTAAGGACAGGATGCAAGCGTAGTTCTCAAAGGCGGTGGTTTACAGTCAGAGCAGACAAGGTGCACATCACGGCCTGCAGTACAGTGGTGTTTGGAAATACACAGATTCAGCTTCTCTGCTCTCCCAAGTTGTGACCTCCTGCTTTCCTATCCAACAAGTCCTGGCTTTCCTGATCACTTTCTGACCAATGCTGTCATGTGAGGTTAGATCTGGCAATTCTGGCAGCACACGGTGGCTAAGCTCATCCCGGGCACTTGGCCCTGATGATCGTCCCTGTGCCACCCTCACTGGCCAGGACTTAGAGGCTATATGGGGCCATGCGCAGGGTCCAGGCAGATACAGTTCAAGGGCTCGGCTGCACTTACTATCCTCCGCCTGGTGCCTGGTGCAGGCCCTGGCACACTGGAGGCCCTGGGAGGTTGGTCTTGCTTAGTGACTCCTGCTATTGGTGGTTTTCTTTGCTCTGTATGCTCAGTCCCTCGTGTGTAACAGTGAATGAACTTGAGCTGGTGAGTGAATGTCAACTCCTATTTATCTCCCCAAAAAGAACAATTTTTTTTTAAAATTAGAGTTTGGAAACTCCTGAGGTTGTCAGATGAAAAAAAGAAGAATTGATATATGCTTTGTGGGATGTCGTGAAACATCGTTGGTCTTTCAAGCGTAATATGACTCCGTGTGCCCAGTGAGGTAGAAGCTTGGTTAGGTTAGGTGATAAATTAGCACAATGAAAGTCAAAAGTTGGCCGGGCGCAGTAGCTCAAGCCTGTAATCCCAGCACTTTGGGAGGCTGAGGTGGGTGGATCACTTGAGGTCAGGAGTTCGAGAGCAGCCTGACCAACATGATGAAACCCCATCTCTACCAAAAACAGAAAAAATTAGCCAGGCGTGGTAGTCACACCTGTAGTCCCAGCTCCTCGGGAGGCCGAGAAGAATTGCTTGAACCCAGGAGGCAGAGGTTGCAGAGAGCCCAGATCCCAGCGCTGCACTCCAGCCTGGGAGACAGAGTGAAACTCCATCTCAAAAAAAAAAAAAAAAAAAAAAAAAAAAAGCAGCCAATAGTTTAAGAAACATGTAGGGGAAGAAGCACTTGAAACTAAAAATTCTACATATGAATGGTTGTGTGTGTGTGTGTGTGTGTGTGTGTGCATATGTGTGTGAGCACATGCTGTAAGGTCTTCTACTGTGGTGGAGGGTGGACCTGGGGTAAGCCTGTTCCAGGTGTGTAGCAGGTGCTCAATAATTGCTCTTGGATTAGATCGAGTGAAGATCCCTGCTTCACATCCTGCTTTTCTTTGCCAGGGTGTATTATTTCAAAATTGCTGGCCAGCAAGGGAAAAACATCTCAATGGTCGGACTGAGTTGGTTTAAAAATTCGTTAGCAATAAGTCTGCCCTCAGTACGTGATATTCTGCATTTTATTCACTCTTTGGTTTGCTCAACAGTCTTCCCCCGTAGCTGCAGCCCTGAGCGGGGTCTCTACAAAGATGATAGGCAAGTTTGGGTTTCTGGATGTGTAAGTTCCTTGGGCTGCGTGCCATAACCAAGTACCATAAACTGGGGCTTCAGCCAGAGATATTTATTTCTCACAGTCTGGAGGCTGGAAGTCCAAGGTCAAGGTGTTGGCAGGCTTGGTTCCTTCTGAGGCTGTGAAGGAGAATGTGTTCCAGGCCCTTCTCTGTGGCTTGCAGATGGCAGTCCCCATCCTCATGTGGCTATCTCCCTGTGTGTGTCTGTCCCTAAGTTTCTCCTCCTTATAAGGACACCAGTCATACTGGATTAGGGCACACCCTGACTCCCTCATTTTAATGATTACCTTTGTAAAGACTCTATCTCCAAAGAAGGTCACATGCTGAGGCACTGGGTTAAGACTTTCACATATGAATTTTTGGGGACACAATTCAACCCATGACACGAAGACTGCCAGGCCCAGCAGTGAGGCAGGAAGTCCATGGACTGCTGCAAAGGAGTGGGAGTGAGGTACCTTGGAAGAAGAGAAATAGTGGCTGAATCTGCTCAGGAACATCTGAGAAGCCTTCATGGGAAGCCGCATGCAGGCGAGATGGAAGGACTGAGCTGGAGATTGCGGGAGTGCGTAGGTGGGTGGAGGGAGTACACTCTCTGGCTGACAGTGCGCCGAGTTCAGGAAGTACGGGCTGACCTAGAAGGCTGCCGTAGTGCCCTGACCTGGCCATGGGTGCTGGGTGCACAGCAGGGGAGGGGAGGCTGCAAGCAGGCTGGGGCCCACAGTGGGGCTTGAGCCCCAGTCTGAAGGCTGCTTGAGTTTGAAGGCCGTGCAGCCTAGAGGGGCTTTGCCCAGGGCAGGGACCAGACCAGATCTGGACTTTAAAAAATCCATTTGCATTCACTCATTTGACAAATATGTATTAGTTGGTTCTTTACTGAGCAATCTTGGGCCCTGAAATCGTTCTTCTGTTGATGAGCTAAGTGACCTCAACTAAGTAATTTAACCTCTGTAGACTATAGAACTCGGACTTCATAGCAATGCCTGTCTCCTAGAGTTCTGGGACAAGGAGGTGTCATAAGGGACTGGAAAACTCTGCTTAGAGCCTGCTATAGAGTTCAGTGTTCAATAAATATGAGCTACTTGGATGGAGGAGACAGGCAGAGGAGAAGGAGAAAGATAAAAAGGAAAAGGAAGAAAGGAGGAGGGGCAGAGCTAGTCAGATGCAAAGCCAAGAACCATGAACTGAGGGAAGACAGGGAGGAAGGCCAGGGGGTCTCTGAGCACAGGCCATCCAACCCAGGGAGGCCCACCCTATCCCTGATGGCTGTGAGCATGGAGAGAGTCCAGGAGCCCTGCACGGGGACCTGAGGTGAGTTGAGTGTCCTCCAGGGGCTTGAGTGACACTTTGGGTGGCATCTTTCTCCGAGCAGGCACTTCCCTACCTGTGGCCAGCAGACAGCCACTGGCTGAAAGGAAGGGGTGTTTCTTTCTTTCTTTTTTGTTTTTTTTTTGAGATGGAGTTTCACTCTCATTGCCCAGGCTGGAGTGCAATGGCGCGATCTCAGCTCATGGCAACCTCTGCCCCCTGGGTTCAAGCAATTCTCCTGCCTAAGCTGGACTCCAGACCTCAGGTGATCCACTCACCTTGGCCTCCCAAAGTGTGGAGATTACAGACGTGAGCCACCACACCCTGCGGGAAGGGCTGTTTCTATATTTCTGGTGTGCACTCACAGGTGATAGTTCCTCCAGATAAGCTGTCACTGAAAGACTGGCCTGTCCCCTTGGCTGATGAATTGGGTTTTGGGTATTCTCCGAGGTAGTATCCCCTGGGTGCTGGCACCGGCTTTGCCTCTCTCAGTTTAGGAGTTGCAATGCTTCACGGGGCAGCCAGTGTATACTTGCTTGGGGCCTTTCCATGGCCCCTGTCATTTTAATTGCCTCCTGTCGCTCTGCAGGAGGACTCAAGAGTGTGTTGAGAAGTGAGATCTGGCTCTCCTGAAGCCTAGTCCTCCTGAGCCTGCACTGACTCATCTGTGAAATGGGGCCTCCTAGGCCCAAGGCTGGTGTGCCTGCTGTGTGCTTTCTGACAAGAAGGTGCCTGTGCTGTTCCATTCTAATAGTCATCTCTTTGTGGGGGAAAGAAAACGATGACCATGAGCCGTGGTGGGCTGGCAAGCATGTAACAACCAGCTATCTGAAAACAGTTCTGGTGTGTAGCGTTTGCCAATTTCTTTGGTGTAAATACTTCCACCATGGCCAATTTCAGGCCACCAAAGGATGTCACTGAACAGTGAGGAGCTCCTGAGATGCGCCATTGCTGCATCTGGGAGCAGACATGGCATGCAGTCAGTGGGGGCCATTGATTATTGTCATTATTTTATCTGAGAGGCCTGGAAGTGTCACGCTGATCTGCCAAATGAAAGAATTCGGCAAACATATCAGAAGCAGATAGTATGGTTTGCTTCCAAACTAAGCCAAGCTAAGAACGTTCACATAGGCTACCTCGTTTAGTGCTTACATTCTTTTTTCTTTTCTTTTCTTTCTTTCTTTCTTTCTTTCTTTCTTTCTTTCTTTCTTTCTTTCTTTCTTTCTTTCTTACTTTTTCTCTCTCTTTCTTTTTTTCTTTCTTTCCTTTCCTTCCTTCCTTCCTTCCTTCCTTCTTTCTTTCTTTCTTTCTCTCTCTTGTTCGTTCATTCATTCTTTCTTTCCTTTCCTTCCTTCTTTCTTTTCTTTTCTTTCTTCTTTTTTGTTTTTGAGACAGAGTTTTGCTCTTGTCACCCAGGCTGGAGTGCAATGGTGCCATCTCAGATAACTGCAATCTCTGCCTCCCGGATTCAAGCGATTCTACTGCCTCAACCTCCTGAGTAGCTGGGATGACAGGTTCTTGCCACCACAGCTGGCTAATTTTTGCAATTTTAATAGAGATGGGGTTTCACCATGTTGGCCAGGCTGGTCTCAAACTCATGACCTCTGGTGATTCACCCTCCTCGGCTTCCCAAAGTGTTGGGATTATAGGTGTGAGCCACTGTGCCTGGCTGGTGCTCACATTCTTCCATAGCGTGGAGGTTTTACTCCTGTTGTGTAGGTGAAGAAACTGAGGCTCAGAGAGCTTAACCAACTTGTGTAAGCCCCCAGCCAATAAGTGGCAGATGGGGTCTTGAACCATGAGGAAGAGGAAAGTGGTGAGGCTAACATCAATAGAAAACCTTCATGAGTGTTTGTCATGTGTCAGGGGCACTCCCTCACATAATGCTCACAACAGAATTACTTACAAGGCGGGCATCATACTCTGCCCGAAATAGAGATGATACAACAGAGGCTCAGACAGGTTAAGGAACTCACCCTAGATCACACAGCTGGAGAGTGGTGAAGCTGTAACTTGAGCCCAGGTCTTTCTGCTTCTAACACTCAGGTCGCCACACCACCCTCGTACTGCAGCGATCATATTATGTCTTCTACAGTCTTCTGCTGGTAAAGATCTCTATTTTCAGTCCCCAGACTTTTATAAACTATCAGTTCCATTTTGGATGCCCTGCTGAGCGCACATGAGTATGAAGAGATGCCTGCTGCAGATAGGCAGGGGACATGGGGCTGCCTTGGGCTGGGCCACTGTCAGTGTCTGTGGCTGTGGACAAGTCTCAGCCTATCCTTGCATCTGTGGATGCAGAGGCGGGGCCTGTAGGAGAGGCCAGAGGTGAGCCTCAGTTCTGTTGTCCCCGTCGGTCTGGGGCAGTCACTGACATCAGCAATACCTGCAGGGAGAGCCACTGATCATCTGTCCCCTGGGAGTCCTTGCTGGTGGCTGGTGAAGAGAGAGGATGCGGCCTTGGAGAGGCTGGATTTGGGAGCCTTTCCTTCACCATCTCAGGAGAAGAGGACATATCACAGGGCACCTGGCAGTTGAGTGGTCAATGAAAAAAAGAGTTTTGTAGAAAGTTCCCCATGCTCCACAAGACCCTGGCTGAAGGAGGGTAAAACAGGGCTGGGCTGGGGCTGGGGCTGGGGCTGGGGCTGGGCTGGGCTGGGCTGAGCTGGGCTAAGCTGGGTTGGGCTGGACTGGTCTGGTCTGGTCTGGTCGAGGCTGGTCTGGGCTGGCCTGGCCTGGTCTGGACAGGGGTGGGCCGGGCTGGGCTGGACTAGGCTGGTCTGGGCTAGCCTGGTCTGGTCTGGTCTGAGCTGGGCTAGGCTGGTCTGTTCTGGTCTGAGTTGGTCTGGGCTGGCCTGCTCTGATCTGGTTTGAACTGACCTGGGCTGGCCTGGTCTGATCTGGTCTGAGCTGGGCTGGGCTGGTCTGGTCTGGTCTGGTCTGGACTGGGGTGGGCTGGGCTAGGCTGGGGTACTGCTGGGATCCAAACTGTGTCTCCTCTGGAACAGGTGAGAAGTGGGTGGTTATTTAGGGAGGTGGAGGCTGCGAGTGGGGCTCCAAGTGTCCATATAGGAGAGGGGAATGAACACAGGCCTTGGAGGCAGAGATCTGGGGTCCTGGTGGCTGTGATCGAGTCACTTTACTGCTCAGAGCCTCAGTATGCCCATCTTCATAGCAGAGGTGATGGCGCAGCCCCCAGAGGAGCAGAGGCTGAGGTCAGGAATAGACAGAGAACGCGGTATACAGGAAGCGCCCAGTGGACAGCGATTGTCTCTCTCTCCCTTGAGGTCCCTGTCACATTTCTCTTTGCTAATCGTCACGGACTAAAGCTGTTATTTGACATTCCCTGTGCTCCTCTAGCCCCAAGCGCAGGAAGGGCACTGGCAGGTGGCCCTGGGACAGCCTCTCCCCCTGGGAAGCCCCACGCATTTCTAGGCTCTGGAGCAAGCCTCCCAGAGCTGGAAGGCGCCGCTGTGTACGTGGGCCGCCGCCCTCTGCCGCCAGGGCTCTGCAGACGCTGGCTCTCAGGAGCCGGGACAAAGCCCTATTATGCAGGGCGCTCACACTCACTCTGAAGTGTGTGAACCTGCCGACCTGCCCGCCCGACACACAGGCTGGAGTGGCTCTGCCCAGCCATTGTTCCCACAGGGTAAAGGAGGTCACTTGGGGTGAGGCCGCCCAGGGCGTCTTTTGAGGCTGCGGAGGATGAACCCTCTTTTGCTGGGATGGGAATAGCTATTCTCTATCTTTTGCTGTAGCCTTGGTTGAAGGTGGCAGCTCTGATCTGGAAGGAAGGAAGCCCAGGCTCTGTTCAGCACCGGCAGGTGGGAATGCCGGGTCCCAGGGTGGCTTTTGGAACAGAGTAGATGTGTAGCTGGAGGATGAGGAACTTGCAGAGGGGTAAACCACATGCACTCATCCCGTCAGTAAGTATTTGCCGAGAGCTCACAATGGGCCAGGCACTGTGGATGCAGCAAGAACAGATAAAAATCTCCACTCTCACGAACACTGTCTTCCGAAGAGGACTTTTATAAGACCTCGCCAGGCCTTTTCTGTCTTTCCAACTCTATGACGTGATTCACTTTTCCACCCGACACTTAAGCCAGAGGGATGTTCATTCATTCATCCAATGCTCATTCAGCAGCACATACTATGACCCGCACCCTTCATTAGCAATCAGATGTCTTTTATGTTCTCATTTAAAAACTGTTTATAAAACTTTATCATACATACAAAAAATTTAAAAATAAAACAGAACAACCATATAGTCACATTCAACAACTGTAAATATTTTCTTGTATTTTACAATCCCTCCCACATATACTTTCTTTTTTTTTTACTTTAGGTTCTGGGGTACATGTGTGGGTCATGTGGGGTTGTTGCATAGGTGCATACTGTATCCTGCATTTCTCCCCATGTTATCCCTTTAGAAATCCAGAGATCTCCTAAATCCAACCGAGGTACCAGGTGCAATCAGATGCCTTAACTGTGGTTGCCCCAGACAAATCCTTAGACCAGGACTCCTGTGTTGGGTGGCTTATTAGGATGTGCTTCCAGAAGAAATCAGTGAGGGGTGGAAGTAGGGGGTGAAGAAGAGGTCGGGGGCTCAGCCATAGAGGGACACTCCCAGCCTCAGCCTGATCTCCTGTGGGAGGTTTGGGGTATAAATTGCAAATTGTGCCTCAGAGCTTGTCCTGAGTTGAGACAAGGAGCTGGTAGCCCCAGGGCCTCACCAGGGCTCTTAAACTCTGGGGCACTTGGACTCTGTGAATGCAGCTAGGGTAGCTCAGGTAGCCCAGACCTGTCCTCTAAAGGAAGTCATGGGTGTTTTAGGTGGATAGAGGTGAAAGTGATAGAGGCCATAGAGCCAGGAATGTGAAGTGAAAAGTGCCTTCGAAACTGGAACCTGGCTTGCCCAGGATGAAGCCTGGACAGAGCAATGAGGTGGGGGCAGGGACTTGTGGGTCAAGCCTCCCTAGAGGCCCTGCCTCCTTTATCCCCCAGCTTAGGGAAAGAGGCATCAGGGAGGGCCTCTTGGAGGAGGTGACCCTATGAGTGCAGAGGGTGCAGGAGGGTTGGTATGCAAATACACAAACACACACACATACACACAACACAGAAACTCATGGCAGAGTTGGGATTTGAACCTAGGTCTGCTGATTCTAAAAGGTTTGATTTCATTTTGCTTTTGTCTACATTAACATTTTTTCCCCCAAGGTCATGGTTTCGTAGAGAGGGTAGAAGGCGTTTTAGTGGTCATCGCAGCCAGCTCCTTTGGTTTTCAGGCTGGGGAGCTGAGCCCTCAGAGAGGGATGATGGCTTGCTAGTGTCACACAGTGGCTTGGCACCCGAGCCCTGGCCTCAGAGCCTCGGCCCCAGACTTGCCAAGCCTCAGTTCCTGCCGACTCTTGCATCATGCGATTTTGGGCTCTGTGAGTCTGCAGTACAGACAGGACAGGCTACGTCCTTCTGGGAAAGGCCTGGAGGTTACTTGGATGCAAGGATGAAGAAAGGCTAGTGGGATAAGGAGTCAGCGCTTTGTCCGCGTTCTGCAGCAGAGCCCTGGGGATTCACCTGGGTGGGAACAGGTAATCCTGGTCGGGCTGGATTTGCAAAGTCCGTTTGGTCCATGTTGACTAGTAAATTGGTTTAAGGCTTGCAGTTTGGCCATTCACCATCCTGGAGACTTGCATGAAAAGTGAAAACACCCTTTCTCGTCCCCTTCATCCCCATCCCACCACTTTTAGGGGTGGAGAGTGAAAATCACTTGAAAGAAACTTCAGCTAGAAAATAAGTCTGTGCTCCTCAGCTTTGCCTGGGGTGCATTTCTTATCTGTGAGTAATGACTTTTTCACAATCCACCTTTTATATTCATTTTAATAAAGCACCTTGGTAAGCCAAGGTTCTCTTAAAGGAGAAGGCCTTATTTATTTCTTGCTCTGCTTTGGGAGTGACACAGCTAAGCCAAGAGTCCAGGCAAACCTTGGATGATTCATCTTCCAACCTACTCTCCCATCCCTGAAAAATTAAAGCAAGAACCTGTCCCTTCAATCTAGACCAGACCAAACCAAACAAAAAACCCCAAGCCCCAACTATTTCAAAGCAAACAAAGCTTCAGGGGCTGTCAAAGGTGGACGGTAACAGCCTCAGACAGCAAAATACACTATCTCTTGTGCTTGCCTTTGGTCACAGCTGCCGGCCAGTGATTCAGGCACTGGTGGTCACAGGGCCGGCCAGCAGGGCTGGCTGGCAGCAGCCTGATTCCTGCCACAGTAGGTTGAGATGCTGACCTGTCCCTCGATCTCATGTCCCTGTGATATTTCCAGTGTCCATCCGCCTCCCTGTTGGGTGGGACATTTCCTGATTCTCTGCAGCTGCTGATGGAGAGACGGTACCCCTTAAGCAAGGTGGTAACCTGTATTGCAGAACTCCGCAGGGACTTCATATGCATTGCTGCAATTCATTAATAAGAGATGCTTGCTTATTTACTTACTTTCTAGGTTTATAGGAAGTAAAGGCTGGGAGAGGCAAAGCCAGTTGGCTCAAGGTCACATCCGTGAACATTCCTCTAAAGTTCTGCTTTCTGGACCACAGGAAGCCAGCAAGATCAAGACGGTCTTAGAATAAGTTCTTGACAAAAAGAATAAACATCCATCTCACCCTATCTTTCTTTCTCTCATCCTTCCACAGCAGAGTTTGGGGTTGGTTTTCACCACAGTCATTGATCTTCCACTTTTTTGCTTTTTGAAAATATCTATAGCTGTGGATCAGGCACAGTAGCTGAGTGAGAATGCATATATATATATATATATATATATATATATATATATATGCATTACACACACATACATATTTTTTGGGGGTTGGAGGATGTATTCAAATATTAACTTTTAATCCTTTCCCAGGAAGGAGATAAACAGTCCCCCAGGACTCATGCGGAATGTTTTTTAGCGTCTTGCACTTTTGGTAAAGTGACAGTTTTGCAAATTGCGGGTAAAGAACTTAAATGTCTAATTAAATCCCGAAGATGTACAGGAGTTTGAAACGAGTGATTGATTCACGGAGGTGCGGCTTCCTGACAGAGGCTGCCTGACAGGGACTGCAAAGCCCGTTCAGCAACTGATGTCTTGTTGTGATCCATGTTGTCATTTTTTCATTACTGATTAAAATTAAAAATCTGCTTGGCAAATCCATTGTAAAAGTTCCCTTCATGAGCATCGACGGGTACAAATTATTTTGTCAATCGTCTGGCAATCAAAATGGGGCTGGAGACGGCTTCTAGCCCACACTTCTTCATTATCCTCCTCTCGCTCGCGCCAGTGACTTTTCACAACAAAGTTTTAAAAAGCGTAGGTAGCAGGCTTGGCAGTGCTTAAAAAATGAAAGACTCCTCTCTATTTTTTAATGAAATGTTCTGTTTGTGTGCATCCCCTCCCCCCACCGAGAGCGGAGGGGAAGGTTCGTGGTGGGAGAGTCAGTCTGTGCTGTGTAATTGTCTAATGCTGTGTAATGACAGGTGAATAATAGTAATAAAAGCCTTTATTAGGATAAAAGTCTGTTTTGAGAATGGAAGTGTAAATTGTCTAAAACTGCAAGGCAGAAAAGGAATCTTACTAACCTGCAAACCGAGTGGAAAATATTTACAGAAACTTCATTAGGATGGTTTTTGACTTGGTATCCACGTGTTATGTGGAGGATGGGGGAGGCATGGGAAGGGGGGACAGGCAGGTGGCGTGGAGCTGTGCGTGGCGTTCTGGGAGTCAGAAGACCTGGATTCCAGGCTTACCTCTGTGCTGTGTGTCCTGGGCAGGTCAGTTCTCCTCTCTGAACCCCAGGTTCCTATCTTGCAAGTAAAGTGATTGGCTCACTCAGCCAGCTCCTGCGTTCTCTCCGACACACACTCTGCATACATGTTTATTCCTCTGAAGCCTGGAAGTGAGTAGGCATTTAAAGATCCTCAAGATTCATCTCTCATGCATTCTGTGATATGGGAAAGAGACTATCCCTGGGTTGGAGCCTGGTCAGCCACGTATGTGTTCTGTGTCTTGGGGAGTTTACTCATGTCTTTGAGCCTTAGTCCTCTGAGTCTGAACTAACAGCTGAGGCTCACCCAGCACCATGCCTACCACATGGTAGACACTGAATCTATTACAAAAAAATTTTTTAAAATCACCATCAGGCATACAAAAAAATATTTGAGGGCCTCTGAGAAAGAAGAAGACTGTGTGTGTGTGTGTGTGTGTGTGTTTCCCAGGGCCCCAGACCCCCCGAATCTCCCACAGGTGACTCCAACATGCCACTGGGTACTTGCATTCTACTCGGTGGAGTTGGAGGCATCCGCTTTTGGCTGTCAGTGTCTCCAGAATTGATGGCAGCTATCTCTGGTTCCCCAAGCCCAGCCCATCGTCTTGGACCAACTAGGTACTTAGTGTATGATTTGGAATAAGGAATGAATGCCTCATGGAAGATGCTAGGAGGGAACCCAGGATTATGAACCTCCCCAGATGAGACAAAGCTGGTCCCAAGAAGGCCTGAACCCAGTGCCTGTGCTGGGCTCTCCACAGCATCCAGTTCTGATCCTCATAAGCATCCCTTCCAACTAACAGGAGGGTCTGTATTCCAGGGGGAGACACTATGCTCTTTCTGTGGGTCTCAGATACATGAACGAATGAAGCTGCAAATGGCACATTTAGCACCTTCTAGAACTGTAACTTAGACTTCGTTAAAAATACTTCAGTTTGTGTGCAGTAGTTTGCTTATAATTTATGCATTTCATTTTTCCCTTTCTTGCTTATAAAAACCTAAAGGTTTCCAATCTTCCAGGAAAGGGAAAAAAACATATTTCAAAGAGATTGAGATTGTAGGGTCATCTTTAATGAAAAGCAATATGCCTTCTGTCTTTTTATTAACTTGTCTGCTTGTTAAATACTTTGAAGAAATCAAGGCATGGAAAAAGATTTTGTAAACAGTTGAAAACAAGAGGTTCAGAATTCCAGATTGACATCCTTTTATGACTGATTTGGAATATTTATATCTCTTCACACATGGCTGGTATGGATGCCTCATACAAAGAATAGGCATGTCGGAAGATACAAATAAATCCACGTTTTCCTCCCTCTATAACGCAGCAGGAACAGGGTGATTGGGATGAAAGGCCGTGGGTATTTGAATGGTTAAAAAAAATCCCTTTAACCATTGGGCAATTTTCTTTTGGATAATGGTTTATTCCATTTTATAAAATGATTTCCCCAAGCCTATATTTTGTGGATATTTTGCTAATGTGCCAATCCGCAGCTGGAAAGATGGGAATGCTTTTTCTATACCCCTGAAATTTGAGCTCATGCGTAAAGTGGCTGGTGAGAGTCCCACATCCAGGAACTCCAAGGAGCCAGGCTCTGTCCTCCACACTTCTCAGTGAGGCTAATGAAGACATTTGGAGGGTGTCAGCTGAGATTCTACTGTCCATTTCCATGTCTATGCATTCACCTTATGGACCATTTATTGATGAACCAAGTTTAATTATAATAATTTTTCCTCCATAAACACTCACCAAGGACCTTGCATTGTGTGCAGGCAGTGGGAGTCCAGAAATGAACCAGACTCATCCTTGGCCCTGGAGGAATGCCCAGCCTAATTGGAGAGATGAAGCTGGGGAAGGAGAGAAGGCTGGGTAGGAGAAATTTAACAAAAAGACGTGGAGTTGGTCACTTTTGCATTCCATCCTAGCTGCAGAATCCATCAATAAACATTAATTCTAATTGATGTCTATTGTATGACCTAAGGCTGGGGTCAGCTGACAGCCCTCTGTCACATATCCCTTCTGATGAGTGGCAGACATTACTAATTGATCATGGCACTCTTTTCACTGGAGCCAGGAGCAACCATCACCAGTCCATTGGAGTTGGCACAGGAGAGTCAGTCTCGGTGTTAACTAGTTTGCTCGCTGGGAAAGACCTTGAGTTAGAAGTCAGGAGACAGGCCAACTCTCTGGGTAACACAGGCAAGCCTCTACTAAATGGGAGGAGGATAGCTGATCTTTAAAGCCCTTTCCAGCTCTGACATGTTAGCCACAAGCAGCTTGTCAAGGACATCTTTAAGTCGACACACATTGGTTGAGGACCTACTGTGTGTGGGGACATGAGAGGTACAAGATGCAGCCATTAGGAAGGAGATGGGCATATCCATGACCAATCCTAATAGCAGCTACAGTGTGAAAAAAATAGTAGACGTTAGGTAAGGAGCTCTGGGAGATCAGGGGAGGAAAATATCAGTTCCAGGGAAGACTGGGAAGGCTTCATAGAACAGCTGGTGTGAAATTTAAGCCTCGATGGATGAAAAGGAACCCAATAAGCAGAGATTTGATTTGCCATAAAAGTGAGGCAGTTCCTGTTCTGCCCTCCTAGCTCCTCTATTTCTTCATCTGCAAAGTGGCATGATGTCGATTAGTTCTAATGAAGATTGAACACGACAATAGCTGGAAATGTGTCTTGTAAATGATAATGTTTTATGCAAATGCTACTGGTATTCTTAGTCCATTCGTTCATTCATTTTAGAATTGTTGAGCACCTACTCTATGCCAGGCCTTTCTCAGACCCTGGGGATAAGGAGGGGGATAGGACATGTCTCCCCTTCCCTGAAGCCTGCATTCTCGCTGGCATGTTAAACTTTGCTGGACATCCTAGCGTGTAAGTGTGTGAGTGTGACACTTCAAATTGTCTTTGGCAGTTGAGGAGATCACACGTGGTGAGTTTAACAAGCACATGTCATGCAGTGCCTTAGTTTCTGGGATTTAGAGCAAATAACAATTTCTGGAAAATGGTTTGTCCTTAGGAGGTAGCTCTACTCTCCTAGAGACGCCCCAGAATGGGTTTGCTGATGTGTGGATGAGAATAAGAATCACCATCATCAAGACAGGAAACATGAGCTTATGCAGGTAGAGGGCTTAATATTGCCCCTGTCCAGAGGGGCAATCTCAAGTCCCAGACTCCTTACCTGCTGCAGGGAACCTCACCATTATAGCCCCACTTGACTCTCCCAGCAGACCCCACAAGTCTACTTTTACTGATGTTGGAACTAAGGGTTGCCAAGGTGAATGTCTACTTCAAGGTTCCTCAGCACATATGTGGCCCAGTGGCCATAGCTCCAGGGAGCCCAGTTGAACAAGCCTGTCCCAGCCCCACCATGCTGGAATTGAAGCCTGCACCAGCATGCTGCCTGTTTCTGAGCTTAGGTCTCATGGAGACAGTCAAGGGTGGTCAGGGTTAGGAGCATGAGTTTGCAGCCAGACTGACACGGGCCATGTCCTGGCTTTACCACTTATTGTGTGAGCCAGGTCATGTCACCTCCCTGAACCTCAGTTTCCTCATCTGTAGACTGGGATTTATGTGAGCTGACTTGTGAAAGGCTGTAGGAATGATTGGTTAAAGGGAAGACGGAGGAAGCGCTTGAGTGCAGGCTGACAGTGAGACCTGTGCTCAGAGCAGCTCTTCAGCAGGGGCCTCTGAGCCTTCCAGGAGAGGCTGCTGGGCCATTTTATGATCCACCCCTGAAGCTGACATCTCCAGGCCTGAGTGTGCAGCATCCCGAAATGCTCCTTCTGCCTCCGTTGGTGTTGGTGCATACTTGTTGTGGATGATGTTCCCACTATCAGACATTTGGTGGAATCGTGACCATCCATTCCCACCCCGCTTGATGCATTTGCGTGTTTCTTCCCTGACAGGCCTGGGTGTGTCGGCTCTGGGGTCCCACCATCTCTTAGCCCACACTTCTGGTTTGCCTGGGAGTGGAAGGTGTTTGGAGACTGCCCAGGTGAGAGGCCTGGGTGCTGTGGTGACCCTTGTTGCTGGAAAAAAAAAAAAAAAAAAAAGAAAAGGTCCAGGGCATGAGTGAGGTCAGGGGCCTGTCCCCACCATGTGCCCATTGGCTTTTCTCTGTAGCCTCCTGTGCTAATGAGGCTCCCATACTCTGGAGTGCTGGGTCTTATCCTCCTACTTCTAACCACCTGAGCCTCTCCGAGCTTCAGTGTTTATTAAACAGGAACAATAAAAATCTCCACCCAGACATTCAACGATGGAATGGGACAGTGCATGAAAACAGCCATGTGCTGCACTTGGCTCGTGGTAGGAACTTAGGGAGAGTTGTAAGGTCTTGATATCAGCAAATATATGCCAGGTTCCAATTCTATGGTCTCTGTCATCTCACTTAATAAGGCTTAGGGAGGGGAGTGCACAGCCGAGTGGAGCCTGGTTGGTTTGCTGTATCTGCCAGCGTCGTCTTCCTGCCTTGCCCACCTGAGCCCAGGCTCAAGGCTGCTGGGACCGGCGGAGGGCATGTGGCATGCTGAAGATGAGTCTGAGGGTCTGACCAGAGACTTGGATTTCAGCCGGGTAACTGAGGCCTCGTGTCAGCCAACCACAGGCCTGGGTTTTACCAGTGGCTCTTTTGGGCCCTCCCTCTGGAAATACAAACACGTTGGTTCCCAATGACTGGAAGCATCAAGCATATGTGGCCCCCAAACCTCAAAGGAGGTTTAGCAGCTGTGGCTTTTCTGGCAACAGGAGCTGTTGATTTATTTTCCAAGCCAAGTGGCTAGTTGAGTATGCCAGCTACAACCTGCTATTAGAAGTTCCTTGCTGTGGTCTGTGTGAAGGGCCCAGGGGAGGGGCCCCACATGTGGCTGTGTCCCAGGTCTGTTCTTTCCTCCATCTGAACTCTCCCAGTCCCTTGCCCATCCCCTTGGTCAGCATGAGGCGGGGCAAGAAATACCCCAGGGGTTTCCATGTGAGTCTCTCTTACTCGCTGGACTGTGCAGAATCAGGGATGTGCATTTCTGTTGATGTCATAGGCTGAGAACCGAGCTGGTGATTTGGGGTTCATGGATGGCTGCAAGCATTTGTGTCAGTCAGGTTAGGCTGAGTTATGCTGCAGGAACAAATAATTCCAATATCTTGATGGTATAACTCAACATAGACTTATATCTTATACATATTACATTCTAGCAAAAATCAACTAGGGGCTTGGCTGTGTGGCCCTCACTCAGAGACTCAGGCCAACGGAGCAGCTGTCACCTGGAATGTCTATTGCTATGACAGGGTAATTTGCACACTGGCTCATAAAGTTGCCACCAGAGAGTGACACACATTACTCCTGCTTCCATTTCATTGGCCAAAGCCAGTTATACGGTCTACCTAACTTCAAGGCACCAGAAAAACACTTATCATGTTCTCAGAGGAGAAGAGCTCAGAATATTGGTGTACTGTATACTCATGACTGTTATGCCATTGATATGTTTGGCTCTGTGTCCCCACCCAAATCTCATCTTGAATTGTACTCCCATAATTCTCATGTGTTGTGGGAGGGACCCGGTGGGAGATAATTTGAATCATGGGGGTGGTTTCCTCCATACTGTTCTAATGGTTGTGAATAAGTCTCATGAGATCTGATGGTTTTATCAGGGGTTTCTGCTTTTGCATCTTCCTCATTTTCTCTTGCCGCCACCATGTAAGAAGTGCCTTTCACCTCCTGCCATGATTCTGAGGCCTCCCCAGCCATGTGGAACTGTAAGTTCAATTAAACCTCTTTTTCTTCCCAATCTTGAGTATGTCCTTTTCAGCAGCATGAAAATGGACTAATACAACCGTCTTGCTGGATTTCAGTTTATAACTTTAGGGGAGTTGTCATTTTCTTTCTGAGTCTCAGTGCACCGAGAAGGAACATAATGTTTATTCAATAGGTTAATGTGAAGGTTGAGATAATATATTTAAGAAATACTAAACACAGTGCTCGTAGGCAAGTCCATCTTTTTTTCCTTCCAACATGCTGCCTTATAAACCTATTTCTTTGTAGGTCATCTGTAAATTAAGGAATGAATGAATTCTGGGCGTGCAGTGTTGAGAAAAAAATACTCCAGGACTTTGTTCCAGCCTTCCTGGGACTTTAGTGGGAGGATAATAAGTCACATACACAGAGGAGAAAATGACCTGACAGGTACTTTAAAGGGGGAGTGTGGTACATTGATTGCAGAAACGGTTCTAATTGCTCATCCTTTCCTGTATCCAAGCCCTTGCAATATAACTTTGCAGTTCCTCTCACTAAGAGGTGGCTGCTCTTTCTCCACCCTTTGAATACAGGATGTGTGACTTGCTTTGGCCAGTAGAGTGCAGAGAAAGTGATGCTGTGCTAGTTCTGAGTCTAGGCCTCCAGAGGCCTTGCAGGCTACTGCCACCCCCTGAGGATGTGGCCAGGCAAGCCTGCTGCAGAAAAGAGACCACAGAGAGTACAGCAGAGCCACACCAGCTGAAGTGTCATAGACCAGCCAGCCCCCGAGCCAATTCAGCAGCGAACTGTTCATGCAAGAGCCAGTCCAGCTGAGATCAGCTGAGTCTGGCCCAGATTGACAGAACTGCTCAGTCATCTTACAGACAAACAGAAATAATACGTGGTTGTTGCATTAAGTTTCGGGGTGGTTTTGTTATGCAGCCTAATTGTGAGAATACATGACAGATGTAGAGAGATCCATGCTATTATGAGAATGTATATGATCAGAGAATTTGACTCATCTTAAAGGCCAGGTGGGGCATCCCTGACAAAATGAAGACTGAGCTAAGCCCTGGTGGAAGAGTAGATGAGGTATTAACCAGGTAAAAGGTAGGCAAGCACCTTCCAGCAGAGAGGACGGTGTGGGTGCAGATGCCCAGAGTGGGAGGTGCGTGGCGCAGTCAGTTGCTGAAAGGGGCCATTGTGGTGGGTGGCCACGGCAAGAATGTTGGTTCTCCATCCCAGGCCCCCATAAATAAGCCTTTTCATTTCCAGAACACCCCACTTTGCGTGAGCAATATTAATGATGCACGTTCTTCACTGTGGCCAGGGCCTATGTATGCATAAGACAGGCTTTGAGGGTTTCTGCTTTCCTGGGTGGCAGGGAAAATCAGCAAGCGACCCTAGATGTCAGAGCTAAAAGGGCTCTTAGAGGCTGTCTGATATGACCCGTCCTTTAACAATTGGGCAGTGGAGCCTGGTGAGGGCGTGTGACTGGCCTAGGTGTTCCAGCGAGGGCCAGGTATGTGTGAAACTTCTCACTGCTTTTCTATAAATGTAAGTCCCTGTATGACCAGGGTGAGTCTACAAGGCCCAGCTAACTCCATGAGCAGTTTCAAGGGAACATCCACAGCAGTTGCAGATGAAATCATCATGGAGGGGAGGGATAGTTCTGTTGAAATACCTACCATATGTCAAATCCTGTGTGAGGAGCTTGATGAATACACTTTTATTTAATTCTTTTTGCAACTCTATGGGGTAGGTGGTTTTTATTTTTGTTTTATTTTATTCATTTGATACATAGGGGAACTAAAATCCAGAGAGATGAAATAATCTAAGTTTCTACAGCTAACAAGTCACAAGGATTTCCCTGACTTCAAAGTCCATCTTTTCTTCACTCCAATATGCTGTCTTATAAACCTGATTCTTTTCTGATGGAATTGTTTGATTTTTGTTGTTGTTGACTGTACGAGATATTAGATGTGGCAGATACTTCTTATTTTTTGGCTAGTCAGCACTCAACCTTGATCTCTCCTTGGGAGCAAACAGCCCTCTTGGGTGAGAGCTATTTCCTCAAACTCTTCTCCCCCATTAGGCTCTGCCTAAGCAATGGGGCAACAAGGCAGAAGACAGCAGTTACACAAAACATTCTGGAATTCATTCCAGTTGGTTTCTGTGATCCCATGCCCAGGAAATGTACAGAATTCACTGAGCACCATAGCTCGCCTAGGCCCTCGTTGTTGGTGGAAGTCAACCTTTGTAGGTCTCTTGAAGTGGTTTAGTTCTTAGCAGATGAACTACCAGTGCAGAATTGGGAGTAGGTGGCAGAGTGTTTCTATCTAAAGAAGCCCAAACTGTGGTAAGATCTTCAGTTTCTAGGGTCAGATCAACATAGCTTTACTCAGCTCAGTGGAGCCCAGCACAATTTAGCACAAGTAAATTCAGCTCAGTGGACCTCAGCTCCCGTTAACTTAGCTGAGCTCACCTCTACTCAGCTCAGGGCTCAGATCAGCTCAGCTTAGCTCAACATGCCCTCTTTAACATCACCCAGTGTGGCTCGATTCAACACAGCCCAGTGGTACTCAACTTACTGTGTTCAACCCTACTCAACCTAATGGAGCTCAATTGGCCACAGCTTTGTTCGGTCAATCACAGAGGCATTTATGGAGCATCAAAGTTGGACACTCTGAAGGCTGTTTCATCAAGGAACTCATACTTCAGTTGCTGAAATAGTTTGAATATAAGGAAGAATGTTGATAGTAACCCATAAGCAAAGACTATGAAACCTGGATGGAAGACACATCTACTCATCACTGAAGATGTTGAGAAAGTTTCTTGAAAGTCACCTTATTTCAGGTAAAATTTAAGTTTGACTAATGATGAAGAGCTGGGGCAAGAAGGCAGTGTAGAAAGAGGGAATATCCTGATATTAGGTTGGAGCAAAAATAATTGTGTTTTTTGCCGTTATTTTCAATGCCAAAAACCGCAATTACTTTCACATCTGTAATATTGAGGTACAGAGTGTCAGGGTGCCCTCAGCTCCCCTGAGAGAACATTTCTCCAGGTTCTTGGTATCCTGGCCTCTTAAGAATGAGAGAGGGGACCACGGTGCAGTGCACAGTAAATTCTGGACTCAAAAATGTTTGTAGAAAGTGATTTATTTAAAGAGAGAGAGAAACAGGAGAAGGAGAGAGAAAGAAACAGCTAACTCTCACACTGAGTGAGAAAATCCAGAAAGATGGAATCCAGGAGAGGAAAGCAGCTTCCACACTGAGTGGAAGGGAATAGAGAGAGAGATGGAGTTTAGGAGGGGAAGACAGGCTTCCATGAAGGAGTGTGGAAGGGGACTCCAGAGGGGAAATCCTTAGGAAGAAAGACGGCTTCCATGAAGGGAGTGTTTGTGGAAGGGGACCCAAACATGGAGTCTGAAGGGGTGTTTTAATCTGGGAGGAACCCCCACTTTCTGTGAGACCCCAGGCCAATGAAGGGAGTTCCTTAGAGCTTCTGCTGGAGTGATTGACTCTTAGTTTCTTCCTGTACCTGCAAAATTTAAACACAAACTGTTAAATCTCCTGGATGGAGAGAGATGGGAGTGGGGCATGGCACTAGGAAGTTCTTGCCCTTAAAACTACACTCCCTTGTGGACCTGGAAAGAGAACATCTTCCCTCCCATCCACCCAATTAATGCCTGGAAGGGGTGGAGTAAATGGAATGACTGGGGAGTGGGTGCCATAGGACATGGCACTCAAAGGCAGGGAGGGGTGAGATTTAATGCAGCTCTGAGTGGCATGCTCAGGAGTTTTGAACTTTTTCTGTCAGAATAGTAATCTACTAGGTAATTTCATTTTGTTCCTACAAAACACTGGGAACCATTTAGGCTAGAGATGGTAGTTCCCATTTCACAGATGAAGAAATGGAGGCTTAGGGAAGAAGTGAATGCCTGCCCAGATAGAGAATAGTTGAGTTGGAAATTAAACCACTTGGAGAGATCAGTAGCCTTTTTGTTTTTATATCCCTGGGTCCACAGCTGCTATTCAAGAGCTGGAGTGGGGTGTGATTCAGGCTATATTTTCATACTGTAAATTTTCAGAGAGCAGAGGAGGGCTAGGAAGTGGTTGATGCAGGAATATAGTTAGAAGAGAATGAGAAGAGAATGAATATTTGGCAAAAGTTAGGTACCTCGGATTACGGAGGGGAAGTGTTTGCTAAACACGTCTTCAAGTTCTCATAAAGTGTCATGCAGTATCTACAACACATTTAATTGAGTTCGAAGATTATGGTCTCAGTTTCCAAGTCTCTTACCCTTCTAGACCCTCAAGTTCCTCATCTGGAGAAATGAAGTTTATAATACAACTCCCCTAATGATTGTTGAAGTGTAAATGAGAGGCAAGTTATTAAACAATGAAATGTTTTCAAACCTAAGAAAAATAGAGAGTATTGTAACAAATATAGAGTATTGTAACAAAATGTACCCATTACACGGAATAAATAAATATTAATGTTTCATTAAATTGGCTCTGGCTTTTTGTTTGCTTTGAAAACCAAATCTTTGACAGATTGATGTGGTATTTGTATCCCTCTCCAAATCTGTTCTTCTCATGCTTTGTCTAAGGCACTATTCTCTCAAATTGTATGTGTCCCTTTCAGTACCTTTACTAAACATGAATTTGTCTATAAACAACAAATGGTATTGTATGTGTGTTTTAAACCTCTATATACATGACATCATACTCTGCCATTCTACAACTTGGATATTCTAATAGATGATTTTAATCCATTTACATTTATTGTGATGCTAGGACTTATTTTTTGTTTTCTAAATATATACTTTTGTTTATTACTTTTTATTATCCCTTTATTTGCCATCTATTTCAAAGGGCAGCAAACTGTGAGCTGTAGGCCAAATCCAGACAGCAATCTATTTTTGTAAATAACATTTTATTGGGACATTGCCATAGTCATTTATTTACATTTTGTCTATGGCTACATTTGCACTACAGTGATGGAGTTGAGTACTTTTCACAGAGACTGTATGGCTGCCAAAGATGAAAATATTTACTATCTGGCCCTCTATAGAAATCGGTTAGCAATCCCTGTCTACGGCGTTGGTTTTATTTTTTGTAACTACTTGTTTGGAAGTAATACATTCGACAATTTTTTTTAAGCAGTTGCCCCCCACCCCAAATTTTAAGGTGAATATTAGCAAAATCTATAGCTATCTCTATCCTCTTCCCTAACAATTTATCTCACAGCTTTTTAATTTTGAACTCTCCCTCCCTTTAAAAAATATTATTGATGTTTAATATTTAAGCTCTACCTTATTTTAACCCTTATATTTGTTATCCTTTTTTTTTTTTTTTTTTTTTTTTTTTTTTTTTTTTTTTTTTTTTTTTTTTTTTTTTTTTTTTTTTTTTTTTTTTTTTTTTTTTTTGCAGTTAATACTTATTTAGCCTTCTAGCACATTTACCAGTTTATGGTCTCACATTGCTTCTTGTAGTCCCTTCCTTCTTTCTGATTTTTAAACAATTTTTAAAATAATCACCAAAGATTGTACAGTACATACAAAGTTTTTCTCTTTGTTCTTGATGTTTGATAGTTTCACTATATTTTATATTACATCAGTATGAGGCCTCACAGTTTTTTCTTCAATTTTGAAAAATTGTCAGTTCTTAGCTCTTCAAATATCTCTCCCACATTATTGTTTGTTTTCCTCTCTGGAACTCATATTAGACATAGTACATAGAATTGTATAAAATCGATGAGAGCTGACAATTTTCAACCTATAAAAATAATTTCACTTAATATATTGGAGCTTCTTTTTATATATGATTTGATATACATACATATTATGTAATGATTATCATAATCAAATTAGTTAACATATCCATTAACACCCATGCTACACATTATATCCCAGAACTTGTTCATTTTGTAACTTAATGTTGTACCCTTTGACCAACATCTCCCTATTTCCCTCATCTCCCAGGTCCTGGTAAACACTGTTATACTCTGCTTCTATGAGTTTGACTTTTTTAGATTCTATGCATACATGCAATCATGCAGTATTTGTCTTTCTGTGTCTGGCTTGTTTCATGTAGCATAATGTCTTTCAGTTTCATCCAGGTTGTTGCAAATGGCAGGATTTCCTTCTTTTTAATGGTTGAATAATATTCCATTGTATATATATATCACATTTTCTTTATTCGATTATCTGTTATGGTATAGAAACTTGGGTTGTTTCTATATCATGGCTATTGTGAATAATGCCTCAATAAACATGGAGTGCAAATATCTCTTTGAGATACTCCTTTAGGTACATGCCCAGAAGTAGAATTGCCAGATCATATGATAGTTACATTGTGAATTTCTTGAATAACCTCCAGCCTGTTTTCCATGGTGGTTTTCCCATTTACATTCCCACCAATGGTATGCAAGCATTCCTGTCTCTCCATACTCTCACCAACACTTGTCTTGTCTTTTTGACAATAGCCATTTTAACAGGTGTGGGGGAATATCTCATTGTGGTTTTCAACTGAATTTCTCTGATGCCTGGTGATGCCGAACACCTCTTCCTGACTTTGGTTCCTTTCTTGTCATAGGACTTTTATTTAGTGCAAATCTGTGGCTGATAAATTCTTTGTATGCCTGAAAATGTCTTTTTCAGTTCTCACTCTGGAATAGTGGGCTGCTAGTACCTTCTGTAAGCCTTTCACAGATTGTACCACTGTCTTTTAGACTTGAAGGGTGCTGAAAAGAGGTCTGCTGTTTTTCAGTCCTTCCTGTCTCTTCTCTCTGGTGATTTGTAAGCTTTTCTCTTTGTTCTCAACATTTGTTAGTTTCACTATATTTTGTATTACTCAAGTCAATATGAGGCATCATTTTTTTTTACCAATTCTGAAAAATTGTCAGTTCTCAGCTCTTCAATTATCTCTCTCACATTCTTTCTTGTTTTCCTCTCTGCAACTCATATTAAACATAGTAGACAGAGTTGTACGACCTTGATGAGAGTCAATCATTTTCAACCTATAAAAGATAGTTTCACTTAATATATTGGTGCTTCTCTTTGTCATGCAGAACTCAAATTCTTCTCTCATATTTTCCAGTTATTTATCTCTCTTTTCCCTGTATCCTGTGTGATTTCCAAATGTCTGTTTTAGAGTTCAATATTTTTGCTTCTAGGTGTATATTCTTCTGTTTAACCTGCCTTTTGAACTTTTCTATTTTAATTGTTATATTGTTAATTTCTAGAATCTCCGTTTAGTTCTCTTCAAGTATGCCTTCTCTTCCACATACTGTTTTGTTCTTGTATGTATTTCTTCATTTGTATTTCTTCCTGTCTCTCTTCAAAGATTTTAAATATGCTTATTTTAATGATTTTTTCTCAAAATTTTCTTTTATTTCTAGTTCTTAAGGTGCACTTCCCTCCTTTGCTACATGTTTTCATGGTACTATATCTTAGGGTGGTTTTTTTGTGTGGGTTATAATTTTTTATTGTGAGCTCATCTTCAATGGGGGTAGCTTTCCCTAGAGCTTGGTTTTCTAGTTTTATAGGTATGCCTTCTGAGTAGGTTCACATTTGCCTCTGCAGGATCCTGTATGTTTTGTCAGTTCTAGACCAATTTTAGAGTAATGTTTTAGCTTATAGTTTCATCAGCTGGCAATGCCTTCTGGTCCCTGGTTTTGTGCAGAGGCTCAGAGACATATCTCTGCCTCAGTTCAGCCTGAAGTTTCATTTCCTCTCCTAGTCTCCAATTCCTATAGTCTAGTCCAACATCCTGTGAAGTGTTCATTTTCAGCTTTCATCAAGTACTCCAGTTTGAGTTTTATCTTCACTTTGAGCTCCTGGAGATTTTCCTTTCCTTGCTTTTAAGTTTGGGTTTGCATTTAAACAGTTTGTTTTTATATTGTATTCAATGTTTTGATTTGTTTGGGGTGGGGATGGGTGTAGTGGGCAGTCTTTCTGTGCCAGCTCAGTCCACCGTATGGATCAGGCATTTGAACACCCACATTATTATTATGGATATTTTTTCTTTTATCATGATAGAAGCTGCATAAGCCACCAGAAATAAGACAATGGCTATAAAACTCCTCTGTGAACTGCAAAGTCCTCTATCAATAGATGGTCTGAGGTGTTTAGTTAGGAATACTATCTATGTATTGGACCGAGTGAGAGAGCTGCCTATATTTACCATCTCTGCTTTCTTGTGTCTCTAGGTCGTCCATGTGACCTCTGCTGGCCAAACCAATGGTCATCAGTCTTCTCTGTACTCTTGTGGCTTAGCTGACTGTTTGCTCCTTTTGAAATTCTTTCTTTTCAATGCTTCCAGGACATCACACTCTCTTATTCTTTCCTACTCCCTTGCTGGTCGCTGTTTCCACACTCCTTTATCCAACTTCTAAAGTTTGGTTATTCCTGGGTTCTCTTTCCTTCTCTGGCTCCCACTCATCCATGGCCCTGTCTCCAAGCTATATCCTGAAGTTAATATACTTCTCTCTAGCTCCTTTGATCCCACAGCAGTCCATTATCTTTTGCCTGGACTGAGAAAGTCTCTTAACTGATTTGTATTTTTCTAATATGCTTATTTTTTATTTTTATTTTTTTATATTTTTTATTGCATTTTAGGTTTGGGGGTACATGTGAAGAACATGCAAGGTTGTTGCATAGGTACACACATGGCAGTGTGATTTGCTGCCTTCCTCCCCATCACCTATATCTGGCATTTCTCCCCAGCTATCCCTCCCCAACTCCCCACCCCCCGCTGTCCCTCCCCTTTTTCCCCCCGACAGACCCCAGTGTGAGATGCTCCCCTCCCTGTGTCCATGTGTTCTCATTGTTCAACACCCGCCTATGATTATTTTGCCATTATTCTTTCCCCATCTAGCAAGCAGAATCAGAGCGCACGTTAGACCCTAGAATTGTGTAGCTGCAAACCCATCAGTGACTTCCCGTTGGGTCTAGAATAGAGCCCAGAGCAGCCCCTTATCATGATTTTCAAGGCCTCACTCGATCTGCTCCTGCATCTCTCTGCAGCTTCACATATTCCACATCCTGGTGCTTCCATGCGCCCTGGCCTGGCCCTCTCAGTTCCACTCCAGGGCTTCTGCACTTGCTCTCCTTCTGTCTGGATCACCTTCCCCCAGCCACTTTTCCACAGCTACGTCTTTCGTTTCGTTCAGACTTGGGTTGAATGCCAGCTCCTCAGGGAGGCCTTTGCTGATTCCTGTTGCTGAAGTAGCACGACCCCTCCCCACAGTCACTGCTTTGCTCTTCAAAACATTGTAATCCAATATAATGTCATTTGTTTCTCAGCTTGCTCATGGCCTGCTCCTCCAGCAAGAAGAACGTGAGCATTACGAGGGCAGAGGGTGGGTCTGCCTGGTTCACTGTTGATTTCCTTGAGAACCATGCCTGGCCCTTCAACGGTTCTTAATTTTATTTTCTCCAAAGTAGTGAATTGACTTCATGCTTTAATGTGTGTTATCTTTTGCAAGTCTCTCAATCACTCTACAAAGTAGAAATTCCTGTGCCCGTTATAGAGATGAGGAAAGTGAGACTCAGAGAAGCACGATTCCCAGGGTCCTAGAGCCAGGAAGAGGCAGAGCCGGGCCTCAGGTTTTCCTGGCTGGATCCCATGTCCCTGCTCATTCTCTCGTATCAAATTGCCTTTTCTGAGCAGATTGGGGATTTGGGTGCAGAGGTCAAGACACAAACAGTTGTTGAGTGGGGATGTCTCTTTTATTTGAGAACAAAACCTTTTCTTTAAGTCAACGAGAAGAACATTCAAGTCCCCGACGTCCCGCACCGGATGGCATGCTTCCTTGAAAATGCCCACACAATGCTCGGCTTTATGCACAGGCATTTTTTTAATCAACTCTGTTTTGGAGTCTTTCGAACCATAAAAAGGCCAGTGTGAAACCACAGAACTTCTATGTTTCTTGCACTCTTAAAACTAACGAAAAAAAGGTTGGGGGGGGGATGGCGGTGGCTGGATTATTTGAACCATATTTTGCAAACGCTAGCTTCTCTCCCACTCTGAGGCAGCCGGTGCCAAGTTGCAACTCACCACAACTTTTTATGGGCCTAGTTATTAACCTTTGCAAACAGCTGCCTGCAGTGGAATTACTGATAGGGCCCAGATCCCTGGGCAAGAGTAGGGATCACTGCAGGGCCTACCGAACGCAGAGATTTCCACCCTGGCTCTGGATGCAATCTGTCCTTTGACGGCACATGCTCACTTGTGCCCCAAGTAATTTCCTTGTTCTCCCCTTCACTTGGAAATGTTGGGAACTGGCACTAGCAGTACATTGGGCCATAAGTTAGCCCTGAATGAGGGGAGTATGCGTCTTGATTGCCTGCATTGCCTGGAAATAGCGTGGAGTCAGGCAAAAGGATTTCTGGTCTGATGGACTAGAGTCCTGGCTTCAGTGACCAACTCACATGCTGTATGACAGCTGTGGGCCAGTGCTTTATCTGGCCCATCCTCGGTTTCCTCATCTGTAGAATGGGCCTTCTAATCTTGCATGGTAGGCTGGGCATGAGGATGAAATGAGATGGTGTGTGGGAGACAGTGTGAACTGCAGAGTTGGTGAGACCCAAGACTGGATTGCAACACCAGCTCCTACCAGCTGTGAGATCCTAGACTGAACTTCTCTTAGTCTCTGTTTTCCCATCTTCCTCACTGGGTTATGCAGAGGATTAAATGAGATGATGCACATAAAGCTTTTGGCGTAAAGCCTGGTTCCACGTTCTCAATACATAGAGATCATTCTTGTCTTGCTCCTGATAACCAACTTCCCCGATAATGAATGCTACCAAGCATATCCTAGAGGATAATCAGCAGTATTTTGAATGTGTTCTTAGGCCATCTGGCCAACTTTTAAAGTTTTTTGGGTTGATAGTCGTGATGAGGTTTGTGTGTATATGTGTGTGTGTGTGTGTGTGTGTGTGTGTGTGTATTTTACTTAAACTCTGAGAGACTGGAAAAGAAAAAGAAAATCCTTTGTTCAGTGGAGAATGTGTTTCAAAGAAAAAGTCATCAGCCAAGAATATTCAGACCCTTTTGTTATGTGTCGAAGAGATGATTATTTTGTAGGCTCTGGGGCACTTAAACTGTCCAGAAATTCCTTCGGTAAATAATAATAATAAAAAATATCCTTTGGAAATAATAGAGGGGATTTAGCAAATACCTTTCTTTCAGGAATCTCAAAGGCGTTCATGTAATTTCAGGGCTTTAGTGATTTTCTTAAAAGGGTTTGACTTTCTTTCCTGCATCAGCCGCAGGCATGTTCACAGGAACTGTAGAATGCTAGAGCTGGAATGGATCCTTGGGGTGATTGTCTGCAGCCTATCTGCTATAGCAATAGGGGAAACCAAGGCACAGGTAAGTGATGACACCGCTGTGATACCAGGGCTTGAATGCAGGACTCCTGATAACCAGCCAGCACTCTTCCTGACTCTGTATGCTTCCTGATTTCTGTGTGTTCCACGTTCTCTAAAAGGCATCTGAAGACTGACACTAGATTGACATTTGGCATGTGTTTGCTCGCTGCATCTTTGAGCTTTCACCTGTGTAAGTTTAACAGAAGCAGCAGGTGAACAGTGAGATGTGGACTTCCCCCTGGGGCTCCCGTCCTGGGAGTGTGAGTGTCAGGCAGGCAGAGGACCACTTCCAGCTCTGGAGTCAGACTGGTTGCTCATAGGCTAGCTGTGCAGCCTTAGGCAATTCACCCAGGCATGCTGGATCTCTTTGCCTTACCTTTCTTTTTGAGACAGAGTCTCTGTTACCCAGTGGCACAATCTTGGTTCGCTGCAATCTGCAACCTCTGCCTCATGGGTTCAAATGATTCTCCTGCCTCAGCCTCCCAAGTAGCTGGAATTACAGGCACGTGTCACCACCACACCTGGTTCATTTTGTATTTTTAGCAGAGATGGGATTTCACCATGTTGGCCAGACTGGTCTCAAACTCCTGATGTCAGGTGATCCGCCTGCCCAAGTGCTGGGATTACAGACGTGAGCCATGGTGCCTGGCCTAACTTACCTTTAAAAGGCAATAACTACTATTTACTTGGGCAGGTTTTTGGGATAGACTTAAAAGCCTGCACACCATGGTCATCCATCCCTAAAGCATGGGGTGTCATGAGCTGCACATGTCAAACCTGTCTCTCCAGTTCAGAAAATGTCTGCCGACAGACCATCTTATTTTGACTCATTCTCCATTGAGTCTGTTCATTCATTCATTCAGCAAACACCTTCTAAGTCCCGCTGTGTGCTAGGCATGGGGCAGACAAGGGAGCCAAGACAAACCGTGAATCCTGACATGACAGACCTTAACCTTACTAAGAAACAGAGCAGCAAATAAGGGCTGCCACCACCTCACAAATGTGTATGTGTCTGGATGGCATAGGTCATGCAGCAGTGACAAACCACTCCCACATTTCCTGGCTTAAACACAACATAAGCTTAGTTTTTGCTTTTTTTTTTTTTTCTTTTACTTTAAGTTCTAGGGTACACGTGCAGAATGTGCAGGTTTGTTATATGGGCATACGTGTGCCATGGTGGTTTGCTGCACCTATTGACCCATCCTCCAATTCCTGCCCTTCACCCCCACCCCCCAACTGGCCCTGGTTCCCCAGGACATAGTGTTCCCCTCTGTGTGTCCCTGTGTTCTCACTGTTCAGCTCCTACTTATGAGTGTGAACATGCAGTGTTTGGTTTTCTGTTTCTGTGTCAGTTTGTTGAGGATGATGACTTATGGCTTCACCCAAGTCCCTGCAAAGGACATGATCTCATTCCTTTTTTATGGCTGCATAGTATTCCATGATATATATGTGCCACATTTTCTTTATCTAGTCTATTATTGATGGACGTTTGGGTTGTTTCCATGTTTTCCTATTGTAAATAGTGCCATCAACCCCCACTGTGGATCAATGTGTCTTTATAGTAGAATGATTTATATTCCTTTGGGTATATACCCAGTAATGGGACAGCTGGGCCAAATGGAATTTCTAGTTCTAGATCCTTGAGGAATTGCCACACTGTCTTCCACAATGGTTGAGCTAATTTACATTCTCACCAACAATGTAAAAGCGTTCCCATTTCTCTATGGCCTCACCAGAATCTATTGTTTCTTGACTTTGTAATAATCGCCATTCTGACTGGCATGAGATGGTATCTCACTGTAGTTTTGATTTGCATTTCTCTAATGATCAGCGATGTTCAGCTTTTTCTCATGTGTTTGTTGGCCACATAAATGTCTTCTTTCAAGAAGTGTCTGTTCATGTCCTTTGCCCACTTTTTGATGTGGTTGTTTTTTAAATTTTTGCTTTTGCTGCATGTCTCACACTGGTCAGCAGGCGGGCTCTGTTTGCCATAGATACTCAGAAACCCCGGCTAGGTAGAATTGCCTCAACTTGGGCCTTCACCATCACTGAGGCAGCGGAAAGGGAATATGACAACAGTACATGAATCCGTGGCTTGGAGAGTTTCCACCCAGGAGTGACACACTTTACTTCCACTCGGATTTCATTGGTCTGGGAAAGCTACATGGTCACAATTAGTTCAAAGGAGGTGGAGACATGCAATCCTACCTTGTACCTGGAAAGAGAGCTGGCATATCTGTGAGTCTTAGTTTCCCCTTCTGTAAAAATGGGGGGCGGGCAGGAGCCAGCTGGCCTTTCCTTTCTGGCTATGGCATCCAAGGTCTGAGCTCTGTGAATGCAGAGGCAACGTGGGGTCTTGCTCCTTCGGGGGTGGGAACAGAGCTCACTCCTGTTCACCTGCAGGGAGTTGGCGGACGAGTGGGTGCAGCCAGGGTGTAGAACTAATTTGGGTTTCTGATTTCCAGAGAGATGCCTTTATTTTGGGCCTTCTTTCCCTTCCGCTCTGAAATTCTGGCAGAAGTATTTTCAAGGTTATGGTTATTACATCAATTATTTTTCTAATTTCTTTTTTGAGTGAAATCCATTTTTGCAGAGCGACGAAAGAGTGGTGTGAAAGGGGTTGAACAAGTGAAGGGAAGCCGTGATTTTGGCAGGAGAAATCGTGACACTTTCGAAATGAGTAATTACGGACAGGGTGTGCTTGAAACCAACTTTTGCAGCAAATTCCCCTGCTGTTTCCAATTGGTGTTGCTGGCGAGTTTTAATTTTTGCCTTGGCTTTTTCCACTGCTGCTGGAAATCCTCCCCCCATGGCTGTTGGCTCCTCCAGAAGTGGTCACATGTCTAATGCCAGGGAACTCATGGGGGGCATTTTGATATATGAACTTGGAGATCTGTCTCTTATGCAAATCCCAGGCCACTGCCTGGGGGTGTGCCAGAGACCTCCTTGGAGGTTTTATGACTGAATTAAATTCCAAATGACAGAAACTTAACCCAGTCAATTTGAGGTCACCTCCCTCCCTGGAGATGGGCCTGTGTGCTAAGGGGCTTATAGCAGGGCTACGCGTGTCCACCCGTAGCCTTCACCTGCCTACCTTGGCACTGCTGAGCCCTCCTTTTCTCTCATATGATCTGACCGTATTCCTTGCCTTCCAAGAGAAGTCCTCTCCCAGTCACTTTCAGGCCAGTGGAGAGGCTCTGGAGAGGTGTTGGTGGCCTCCCCAAGCCCTCCTGTAGCCATGGTCAGGGTGCTATTCCTGGGCAGCTCTGCCATGGGCCTGCTACCTCCCTGGGCTCTCCTGGGGAGCAAAGCAGAGCTGCACTCTATTCTTAGATGAGCCAAATTCCTCCTCTACCACCCAGGACTCAGCCCTTTTCTCCATAGAAAATGCCCTCACCTGACCCTCTGACTGTCTTTGGCTTAGACCATTTGCTCCCTTGGGTGGCTTTCACCCTCCATGATGGGGTCAATGGGAAGCGTCAAAGCTGAACAGCCCCGGTCTGGGTTTGAACCACCCCTCGGGCCTGTAGTGGGAGCGGCAGACCTTCCCTGTGGCGGGGTGCTGGCTCCTGACGGAACCTGGTGGGACTGCTGAATGTCGCTTGGGTCTCCACCCTCACCCTGGGCCACCGTCCTTCCCTCTGCCTGGCCGGCTGGTCCAGGCTGGCTCAAGCGTCACCCCTCTGTGGCTTCTCCTCACTCCCCTGCTCCGTGACGTGTCGGCATCCACGTGTCGGTAGCGCTCAGAGCGCTGGTTATGGTGGAGTCCAGGACTTCAGCCAGCTGAGGGCCTGTCTTCTTGTATCAGTCAGGGCTGGGTCAAAGTAGCAGAGCCACTAGAAGGCACGTGTGAGTAGACAGAACGGGATCTACTGCTGGGTTTTGACGGCAGCCTCACAGCTGGGGGCCTGCTCGAGAGTCCCTGGAAATCTGTTGCCTTGGCGTCTGGTGCTGGAGCTTCAAGTTTGCAAAGCAGGTATTTGGGCAGGAAAATGGGAAGTGGGGAGGTCAGGAGTCAGCTGGAAGCTGACTGAAACGCAGGAGGACAGATGGGAACCTGTGTTGGCTTGCACTGCCGCCATTCCTGATAATATTCTTCAGGGTGTCCTGCCCAGAGAAGAAGCGGATGCCCTCCAGCCTGGAGCTCAACACATGCCTGGCCCAGTAGTCAGACAGCTGCAGGGGTGTCCTGTGAGACGTGGAGCAGGTGCAGGCCTTGATGCTGCCCACCCCAGGGAAGCCAGCCTGCAGAGAGCAGCCCGTGTGGGCTGTCCTGGACAGCTGAGAGTGGACATAAAAGCAGCTGCCCCTTCACCTCCACCCTTCAAATCCATATGACCATGTCCCTTGCATCCCACCCCCACTGGAAGCCTCCAGGGAGCGGAATTCTGGGAAATGTAGTCCAGCTTCACCAGGCTGGTGCATCCCCAACCACCACACCCCTTCACTGGCCTTGAACTGCTCAGTAAGATGCATCAGGTCTAGTTCAGCACATTTCATTTATTCAACAAATCTTTGTTGAGCCCTTACAGTGTGGCAGCCCTGTGTCACGTGCTGGCAATACAGAAGTGAATCAGACCCAATCCCTGTCCTAAGGACCTGCTAGATTGGTGAGAGGCACTGGCTGAGAACCGGGCACTGCTCATGCAGAGGTTACCATAGAGATGGTGTGGGGCTGTGTCCACGGTGGATGGGGGGACGGAGCTGGCCTGGGGAGAGGTGGAAGGCCAGCACAGACTTTGCAGAGGAGGACCTGCTTGAAGGATGGAGCAGGAATCAGCCAGGCAGGGGGGGAGGTAGGAAGTTTCCACACAGCAGCACGTGCAAAGGCCCTGAGGAATAAGGAGGTACTTGCATTGCAAAAGCCATGTGTCCCAGCCTGGCCAGAGCACGGGGAGTGAAAGGCCTCAGCTGAATGAGGGTGAGGTGGGACAGGGCAGTATGGGCCTGTATCTGCCGGGGCTTGGGTTCCTGGTGAAGGAATCTGGTGGAGGGGGCATGTGGGGGTGTTTGCTGCTGAGTGTCCAGGGGTCAGATGGAGGATTTGAAAGGTGCTTGGTGCAGCAGACCTGCCCTGAGTGGGAGGGGGACAGTGCAGGTGGGCTGGTTGGGGGCCAGTGTGGTGGTCACTGGGATCCACAGTGGGGGGCCTCCACAGATGCATGAAGGACGATAGACTTAATTGTGTCACCATCCTTTGCAGTCTCAGAATTGCCCCAGGCCACCCAGTTGAAACTTTAGAGGAGGCAGGAGGGTAGGGGGCGAGGGGAAGGCAGGCAGATGCTGCTAGTCCAGCTGTGAGGCCAACCAGGGAGGGGGTAGAACAGACGCACTGTGCCCCCAGGAGTGTCCTCTTCTCCTGGCTGATGGGACCGTCTCCTCTGGGTGGGCTGTGAGAAGCCTCATTCCTCCCCCAAAACCACAGGGGATGGCCTTCAGTCCTAGGGGAAGATGAGCAGTTCTGTCTAAGAGCTGACTTTATCTTTTACACTCCATGCTCCCACTTCCTATCTCCTAGGTGGTTTGGGCATGGGGAAGGGCCTGGGCACCTGCTGTGCCCACCTGCAGGAGGGGAGTGGGCCCCTGGACACCCACGTAGCTGTTCCCCGCTCGGCCATGGAGAAGGAATGCAAGGGAGGCCAGCAGGAGGGCTGGAGTTTGGCCGAATGGGGCAGTTTTCGCGTGCAGGCCACTGCCTCTGACCACTCACGGCCACATCCACGGGCTTCCGTTCTGGCACAAGACCATCAGCCATTAGGGGCAGCCGCAGAGGCCTTCGCTCCTGACATAGGCCTTTTATATAACGTGCTGCAGCCATAATAGAATTCTCCTTAAATTTCAAACAGAGATTTTCATCTGAAGTGTTTTGGGAAGGGTATTATTACGGAGCTTCTAATTCCCACTGCCGCTAAGTACGTATTAATAACAAGGAGAGGTATAGAAACGGCAGCTCCAGACAACAGCACTTGACATTTAGTAGATGAATTAACGTTTATAGTGAAATGGGTTTTTAACTAGTAATATTAGAGGTCTTTGTTCCCAGCTTTTCTTTTGCGGTGCCTTCGTTCTCACCACGTCTCTTTCTCCCCTGCTCTCTTTCCTCCCTCTTGGCGTTGGGTGTCTTTGTGTCACGCATTTGTGTGCTCTCTCTGCCTCCTGTTTTTCTCGGCACGAGCCCAGCTCACATGCTCTCTGGAGCAGCCCCCGGGTGCTGGCACTGAGCTCTGGTAGCAGAGGCAGGGGACAGGGAGGTGAGTGACAGGTCGTACTGAGCCCCCATGTATCCCTGTCTGCAGCCAGGCTCCTGGGAAGGCGCTGGGCATCGGAATTGGGTCCCGGCCCTGCCACGGGTCCTCATGGCTGGCCAGGCTGCTCTCCTCACCTCTCTCAGCTGAAACTTACCCTTTCTGCAACGAGGAATTACCTACCACATATAACTGGGAATCTGTTAAGTGAAATGACACAGAAAGTGACTTCTACAGGCTCTGGCACTTGCAGGTGATTCTTAAAGGCAGGTTTTTCCCAGTCTGTCCTCTCCAGGGTCAGGATTCAGGAGCTGGCCCAGGGGACGAGCACTAGACAGGGAGCAGGATCCCTAGTTTGGATCCCATCCTGTGACTTGCTCTCCCCGGGACCCTAAGAAAGGTGCTTTTCTGCTTTGGCCCTCAGTGGCCCATATATAAAATGAATGGGGTTAAGGACACATTTAGCAAGTCCTTTTCAGGTCTCCATTACAGAGTCCCGACTGGGCAGCCACAGAGGACAGAGGAGGGGGAGGAGAGGGAAGACTCAAAGGCCAGCAAGGTGAGAGCAGGCATCCAGCCTTGGGGCCATGATTTTACATCCATCTTTCTCCAGGTCCTTACCCAGGCTTTGTCCCCACCAAATCTTTCCCAAGGGCGGGTGGTGCCAGACCTGTAGCCTGTAGGGAGGGCAAAGGCCCCAGACCACCTAATTGAAACTGTAGTGGAGGCAGGAGGGTAGGGAGTGAGGGGAAGGCAGGCAGACGCTGCTAGTCCAGCTGTGAGGCCAACCAGGGAGGGGGTAGGACAGACGCACTGTGCCCCCAGGAGCCTCCTCTTCCGCCGGCTGATGGGACCATCTCCTCTGGGTGGGCTGTGAGAAGCAGCTGTGTCATCTCATGGTGCCCCGGCCCCTCATTCCTCAGGGCAGACTCAGAGACCCCAGCAGAGCACTACAAGACCATAGGGCGTGGGCAGGAGATGGGTCCACTTGATGGAAGAAACCTAGGTCCCCTGGAGCCAGGCCAGCAACCCCACTCACCTCCACTTCTCTACCACAGACTGGGATGTGAGTCAGAAGTAAATGCTGGCTATACTGAGCCCCTGAGATCTGAAGTTGTCTGTTGTAACGCCTAGAACACCCTAAGGAATATGGGGAGAGGGAACCCCAGTGGGCAAAAGCTGGCACCGATTAATTGTGAAAATCTATTTTTTGTCAAACAGGATTCTTTTGGATGCAGGTGACAGAAATCCCACCTGAAATGGCTTAAGGATAAAATGGAATGTATTAAAGCCCAAGGGGATAATTCTAGCTTCAGGCATGGCTGGATCCAGGTGCTCAGACACAGTGACAATCACTCCCACCCAACTCTTTCTCTCTCTCCCTGCCATCTCTCCACACTTCTGCTTTTCTCTGCATTGGCTTCATTTGCTACAAGGTAGCAGAGACGGCATTAGCAGCTTCAAACTTAGCAGCTCATTTGGCCTTGAGGCATGAGGCAGCGTCTTTCTCAGTCATTCCAGCTAAAGGTCTGGAGTACAGTCTCTGTGACTGACTCCTTGGGCCTCATGTCTGTCTCTGATGCCATCTATAGTCATTTGGTGGTCAGGCTCTTGTTGGCCAGGCCTGGGTCACGTGCCCACCTTGGAGCTGGGGATGGGGCAGCCTTGGTCGGCCCATGTGGCCCAGGCATAGTTAAGGGGAGGGTGGCTTGTCACAGGAAAACACATCCATCGCCCACCATCCTCAGCCCACTAACACGCTCTGCATTTGTTGGGAGTGATTAGGGTGGTTAAGGGACCTGGTCAGGAAGGACGTGGCCCCCGTCCCTGTCCCTTCTCCCATCCCTGTCCCCGGTGTGTGTTTGTGTTTGTGTGTGTGTGTGTGTGTGTGTGTGTGTGTGTCTTAGGGAACAGATCAACTTTCATTGTTGGATCTTATGGAAGGAACTTCTTTTCTTCTAGCTGCATTGCATTGGGTGCAGTCTCTGGGAGGGGCGGGGCAGCCTCCTTTACTGAATGCATTTTTCTGTCCTGCAGGGAGGCTACCTCTGTGGTGTCAGGCCTGGATTTCCATTCTTGCCCTGCTTCTTACAGAACATGCATCCCTGCCCCAGCCACTTCCCCTCACTCTCTTTGCTGGCCCTTGAGAGGACCAAGTAAGGTCTGAGCTCCAGCTGCCCTGAGTCACGGGAGATGCTCAGGGCCTGTCAGAGACTCTGCCTTCCTCAGCCTCAGATTGTCCCCTGTCAGGGAGGTGGGGAACTGCTCTCTTCTTTAAAACCAATGCTTAAAATGGTGGTAAAATAGGCATGGAACTGACCGTCTTAGCAGTTTTCCAGGGCATCAAGTACATTCACATTGTCATGCCTGTGAATGGTACATCCATCTGCGGAACTCCTTTCATTGTCCCAAACTGAAATGCTGTCCCCATTAAATTGAAACTCCCCATCCCCCACCCCCCAGCCCCTGGCAGCCTCCATTCTAGATTCTGTCTACGATTTTGACCACTTTGGGTACCTTGCATAACCGGAGTCTTAGGATACCTGTCCTTTGGTGTCTGGCTTATTTCACCCAGCACAGTGTTTTCAAGGTTCACCCACGTTGTAGCACGCACCAGAATCTCCTTCGTTTTTCAGGCTGAAGCAGATTCCGTTGTACATGCGCACTGTGTCTTGTTTACCCATTCATCTGTCCACGGACTCCAGGGCCGCTTCCTTTACCTTTGGACCTTTCAGCTATCGTGAAAAGCGCTGCTGTGAACACAGGCGTGTGAATGTCTGAGATGCTGCTTCTCATTTTCTGGGTGTGTAGCCGGAAGTGGAAGGATCAGGCTATTTTTAAGTGTTGAGGGACCGCCATACTGTGAGAACTGTTTTTAAAAGCCCTTGGTTCCATCAGCAAGGGTTGATACATCAGGGAAAAAAGATAAAAGAAAAAAGAAAAAGGCCTACCTTTGGGGGCTGAGATGTATTTTGACTAGCAAGCCAAGCAAGCGTCATCCAGGTGCTGGGCAGGGCGGCCGAGGGAGGGGCCAGGAGGAGCACAGTGCCTTGCGCCAGGGTGCCTGGCCACCTAGTAGCGCGGGCAGTGGCTTCATGTTGATGGGAAATTGTTACTTTGGCAGAATTCAGGAACGCTACTTATGTCATTAGGCGGCCATCTATAATTAACGCACTCAAGGCTGTGTGAAGGGTAGGATTCTTCCAGGGACAGCTAGAGCGATTCCACCTGCATCTTCTGGGAGGGGCTAAGTGGGGGCGCTCACTTCAAACAGCAGCTGACACCTAATTAGTGGCAATTGTGTTGTTCTGATGCCTCCTCCACCAGGAAGCCTTGGGACTCTCAGATGGAAGGGAGGCTGTCTCAGAGGTGGAGACCAGCCGGAACAAAGAGCTGGAGAAGGAGGGCTGATCTAGGAGAGCCTGGGAGCCATGGGGAGTCCGGCTCACCTACAGAGTCATTTTTATTCCTGGTCGGGGAGCCCTTGAATGCCAGGGTCAGGGATGGCTCCGTTCAGTGGGACCCCAAAAGAGTGGACCAGACTTCTCCAGGGGTTAAGTAACTTTTAAAATGTCGACAGGGAAGGGAAAACACTGTCGAGCTTTCTGACCACGGGGCTGCCTGCAGCCCGGTTTCCCAAGCCATGGGCGGGCTTGGCGTCTGACTGTCCCCTCTGGAATGTCTGGGCTGCAGCCGGGACTTGCTCTAAATGAGAAACAGGCGGGAAGGGCTTAGCGGGCCTGGCAGGCCGTGGCCAGCTCCTCGTGCGGTCTGGGCAGGGCTTCTTGGCACGGGCCACCGAGGAGGACGCACTGGCTGTGCAGGCGCCCTCCCACCAGCATGGGAGGCTTGGGGGGCCCTGAGCCAGCCTGTTCAGGCTGGCGCCTGCACGGAGGGAGGGCAGCCGGCTCTGGGACCGGCCGCAGAGCACCGCCCTGGAGGGCACATAGAGCTGGTTCTGCTTCTAGCCTGGCCCCTTCTCCTGCAACCTTGGAAACATGATTCACAGAGCCTCCGTTTGCTCAGTGATTGTCGTGTCTCATGGCATAGAGGTGGCGCGTGTGGGTGACGCTTCATAGACAGCCGATAACTCCAAAGATCTAAGACACTGGCCCCATATCCTGGTTTTATAGCTGTGGGAACCGAGGTTCAGAGAAGTTTGGGAACTTACCCATGGTCACACAGCAAGATATGGGCAAATACATTCTTGGCTAAGCCACGGATTCCCCAGTTCAGCACTTTCTGCTAGAGCCCAGCCCGCAGGAGTGTTTTCCTGCTCCCTCCCAGCCTGGATTTGGCCTCTCTTCCTCATCCCAGCCCAGGCTTGGTCATGGTAATCTACATTTGCCTAGAGCTTCCTGCTGTCCAGCGTGCTTCCCTGTACATTTTCTAATCCCGAGGAATGTAGAGTCTCAGATCTCCCCAGGGGCGTCCAGATCAGAGTTGACCCTGAAATTTGGGGTGTCTCAGATCAGGCCCCCCTCCCCACCGCTCTCCCACCTCTCAAGTGCTGAAATCTGGTTTCAGACTTCCTGCTAGTGGATGTCCGTTACACATTTTGCAAAAGGCCCAGGAAATGGCATCTCTCCGTCACAGTAATCCTTCCGTCAGCCCAGGCTGTGTTCTCATGCTTTACAGATGGAGAGCCCAGAGGGTTCAGGGATCCCCCAGAGGTCCCCCAGGGGAACTGGGGAAGCTGGGATTCAAGCTTGGGCTGCCTGTGGGCGGCAGGGCGCTGCTGCCTTTGCACCATCAAGGCTGCGGAAGGTGGAGAAAATGCCATGTCCGACCCCTCCCCGGGGGAGAGAGCGTGAGGACTTGGGTTTAGGTTGCTTATCCGTGCGTGACTTGGGGATGCGACTCAATGGCTTTGAACCTGTTTCTCCACCTGAGGTTGGGGTAATGATACACAGGATACAAGGATGTGAAGGGAAGATGGGGGCCGTGGAGGGCACCCCGCGGGAACCCTGAGAGGTCTGGTGTCTGGAGAGACATGCGTGGCCCTGGGAGAGTGGGGCTTCAGGGGAAGTCTCCCGGGCCAGATTCTAGGGGATCTCGGAAGCTCAGGACAGAATCGGATTTTATCCTCCTGGTGGCAGGACACTGAAGGTTTTAAGTGGCAGGTGACATGCTCTCTTAATGCCTTGGAAAGATCAGCCTGTTGGCCAAGTTGCAGATGGTGGCCTGGAGGGTCAAGATGGGAGCAGGAAGAGCAGGGAGGGGGAGGGGCAGAGGGAAGACGAGGTAGTAAGGGGTGCCTTTGCCCCTCCTTCCCCTCCTCCCTTCCTCCCTCTTTCTTCCTTATCTTCTTCCCCCCCCTTTCCTCCCCCTCCCCCTTCCTTCCCCTTTCCTTGAAAGACAGAGTCCACAGAGTCTAAGTCAATTCCCTATTGGAAGTTTGGGGTTTACTTCCATAAAAGAGATGGCGCTGGTTGTGACTACGGAGGAGATATCCTCATGGTTAGGGCTGAAGCCAAGCAGCTCCCCATGTTCCTGCCACTTCCTCTTCCTCCTTCCCTGGAGCACCGGCCCCTGAGCGGTGTCCACTGGACCCCAGGTTGGGCCAGCAGATGACCTGTCAGAGGCCCCCGAGGTCGGCTCATCACTGGACAGTGGACACTCTCCTTAGGGGTTTCTCACTGTGATGCACGGCCCCACACCTCCAATGACTCACCTGCCTCCCAAGCCCACAGGGCCCCTGGCAGCCAGCTGGGCCCCGCCCCTCTGTGCATGGTCCTGTGTGGTCCCAATCTTCCACGATCATGAAGGGCCCCAAGAGAGGCTGTAGCACAGATGTGTCAGGCTGCAGGGGTGACCAATTCCCAACTTTCTTTCCCAAAAGAAGGGAAGTCGGGATGTAGATCCCTGATCGTGACGCTGCTCCAGGGACTGGTTCTGCTCTAAGTTATAAAAATATCCCAAAGCCCTCTCTCAAGCCAGCATTTGAAATAATATCTCAGGCCATTGCAAGAGGTGCCTTCACGCACTTGTGCTTGTGGTTGGCCATGAGCATGCCTAGAGTGTGGGTGACATCTTGGGGGGTGGGAGGGGACCCTCCAGATCAGAGTTGTCTGTGGCATTTGGGTGGCCCAGAACAAACCCCATGACTCACCATTCTCTTCGCTTCTCAAGTGGTGGGATCCAGAGAGAATGAAAACAGGACTGGAAAAGACATCTGAGAAAAGACCAGTTGGAAGAGAGAGAAAGGCACATGTCGGAGCGACACCGAGTGGCCCTTTTGTCTTGGTGTTAAGCAGCGGTTTACAGGCCTATTGCCTGTATGTGAGCTTCATGCCTTCGGTTGACCTTAGTGCCAGATTCACATGCGTGTTTAAGATGGTGCTCGTAACTGCATGTGCTTGTGGGGCACCTGCCTGCCTATGCATGTGTGTGTGTGTGGTGTGTGTACGTGTGTGTGGAGGTGAGGGGTGCTTCCTTATTTCCCAAATGCCCTGAAAACAGCACTTGATGAGTGGGTTCATCCAGACTTTTGGGCCTGAGATGGCCCCTGGCCTAAGTCATGGGTGCTGCACTGGCATCCATGGCAGATGCTGAGCTGACAGCAGGAGCAGGGGTAGCAGAAGGGGTTAAAGGCTGCCCCCAGGATCAGTGCCCCTCTGTGTCCAGTGGAAGATCAATAGACCTTCAAAGTGATTTATAAAAATGGAAGGGGGAGCAATGCCCTTTCCTCAACTCTGGTGAGTCAAAGCAGTATCCTCCACTGGTATTGATCGTCCCACTTGGTCTAAACGCACATTACAGGGGCAGACCATAAAAATTAATCCTTCTCTTCCATCAAATGGAAGGCCATCTTCCCAGCTTCCCTGGAGCCAGGTGATGTCATGAGACTTCCTGTTGGGAGAGAGAGATTTGTATGAAATCTGATGAGGCTGTTTGCATAAAAGCTTATTAGGATGGCCAAGTGGAGAGAGGGGCTTTGGTGTCCCAGACACACCTGCAAAGACCCTCTGGGTTAGCCAGTGCCCCACAGGAAGCCTTCATTCTAAGTCTTGACCTACAGCTGACCTAACTGGCCCATTTCTGAGTTGTTAAAGAGCAATGAGCTAGTGTGGTCAAGATGATGATGACAACAACATCAATATCTTTCTTCATCTCTGTTTCCCCAGCTCTCCTCTCCTGCCTTTCTGATATCTTCTCTCACATGGTCTGCCTGTTATTGTCCTTCCACAGTCATGGGGACATTTGAAGCTCAGGGGGCCTGGGGCTGGGAGGGCTTGGATTTGCATCCCAGCTGATATGTTTGGCTCCATGTCCCCACCCAAATCTCATCTTGAATTGTACTCCCATAATTCTCATGTGTTGTGGGAGGGACCCAGTGGGAGATAATTTGAGTCATGGGGGCAGTTTCCTCCATACTGTTCTCATGGTTGTGAATAAGTCTCATGAGATCTGATGGGTTTATCAGGGTTTCTGCTTTTGCATCTTCTTCATTTTCTCTTGCCGCCACCATGTAAGAAGTGCCTTCCACCTCCCGCCATGATTCTGAGGCCTCCTGGCCATGTGGAACTGTAAGTCCCATTGAACCTCTTTTTCTTCCCAGTCTCGAGTATGTCTTTATAAGCAGTGTGAACATGGACTAAGACACTGGCTCTGATGCATGTTTTCTGTGTGATCTTGGAAAAGTTGCTTTAGCTCTCTGAGCCTCAATTTCCTTCTATGTAAAATGGACCCAGTAAGGCCGAGGCGGGTGGCTCATGGGGTCAAGAGATCGAGACCATCCTGGCCAACATGGTGAAATCCTGGGTCTACTAAAAATATAAAAATTAGCTGGGCATGGTGGCATGCACCTGTAGTCCCAGCTACTTGGGAGGCTGAGGCAGGAGAATTGCTTGAACCCAGGAGGCAGAGGTTATGGTGAGCCGAGATAGTGCCATTGCACTCCAGCCTGGGTAACAAGAGCGAAACTCCGTCTCAAAAAAAAGGACTCAGTAATATGCACCTGGCAGGGTTAGGGTGAGCATGTGTGCAGGCTTTCTCAAGCCACGTCACATGTGACAATTTTTGCCCTCTCTGTATACTTGGTCTACTATTTACTTAATAATTTTATTTAAATCAATTCACACTTTCCTACATATATTTGTTTAAAATGGAGATGTTACACTATTATTATAAATGGAAAATATAATACCATTTATTGTACCATTTATTATAAATACAATACCACTTAGAAATGCTAAAAAATACTTGGGTATAAATCTAGCAAAACTTGTATGAATCATATATACTGAAAGCTACAAAATGATGATGAAAAAAATCACAGACGGTCTAAATAAATGGAGAGACATACTGTGGTCATATGTTGGGAGACCCACCAGAGTAAAGATAATAGAGCTATACATTCCCCCCAATTGATAAAGAGGTTTAATACAACTATTATTAACATTACAGCAAGATTTTATATTCTAAAATTTACATGGAAAGACAAAGGAACTAGAACAACTAAAATAATTTTGAAAAAGAAAAATACAGTAAGAGGAATCATTTTACCTGATTTCAAGGCTTCTTTTGGAGCCATTGTAATCAAAAGAAATGTAGACCTATGAGCTCAAGCATGCTCGTCCACACATCACCAAACAGCTCACTACAGGTCATTCAACAAACATTTACTGAGCAAGTGCTGCGTGCCTCGCCTGAGCCTTGCACCTGTGCTACACAAAGGAATGCCACACGCCCTCTGCCCTTAGGAGAGACAAGCTGAATGCAGAAAGTGTGTGTGTGTGTGTGTGTGTGTGTGTGTGTGTGTGGATATGCATGTGTGTGTGCATGTGTGTGTGTGTCTGTGTGTGTGCACCTGCGTGTAACTGTGGGAGAAAGGGCAGTAGGGAGTCAGAGCATCCCAAAGAGCCCTGTGCTGTGATGAGGCCCCAACATCTTTCTTCTTTTCCCCCTTTTGAATCCCTGTCTTTTGTTTTCCTCTTGCTTCTTATGCCCTATCTTTGGAATATTGCAATTAGGAGGAAGTCCTATGCTATGCCGTAGCCTTTGCAACTTTCTAGTCCTGCAGTGGAGAACTTTCAAAAATGCAATCTACCATGCACCCCAATATCTAAAACTGGGAAAAGTGCAGCAGCTCAGTGGAGTCCTGCCTCCCCTCCAGGCCCCCGACAATTGCAAGTCAGCCTCTTTGGACGCAGATGCTGCGATGGAGTTTGACAGGCAGAGTATTTATTAGTGATCAATGCCTATAGGTGGGCAGGGGGGAAGGGGGATTCGATGCAGGCTGACAATACTCGCCAGCCCTGTGGGGAAGGTATAGGGCCTAGTAGCGCTGTCCATATCAGGCCTGAGTGGCCAGTTCCCAGTGCTCCTGTCTCAGTGGGTGGCCGGCTGGGGGTGCTCTGGGAAGGGTGTGCTCTGGGAAGGGTGTGCTCTTGGGTGGAGCAGGTCTCTGCAGCTGAGACAGTTTCCCTTGAGGATGACAGCTGGAGGCTGGCTATTGGCAGCTGGGGCAACAAATCCTTTGGTTAAGGGGGGTCCAGGTGGAGCATCTCTATTTTCAGCCCAGCGTCCACTCTCGTGCTGCCCCAGGCCACTGTATCTATAGCTGGGGAGTGGTTCCTTCAGGATTCTGGTCACCCTGTTCCTGGAGGGAACTTAGGAGAGCAAGTTAACTGAACGAGCTACGGTTCTGGCATGACCACTGCTCTCAGGGCTGCCGCCGGTGCTCCCGGCTGAGCTCCTCACCACCCACCGAAGACCCTCCCCTCTCAGCTAGAACCTCTGCTGGTCTCAGTGGGTTACCCGGTGGCCTGAGTCCCTGGTCAGTGTGACTTTCTGGGGCTGAGGTTGCTGCATTTATCCATCTACATTATGACTGGGAAAGAGAGCCCTGGAGGGGCCAGTGGACCCCACGCACAGCCTCTGCCTCTCCCACTGCAGGTGCACCATGGGGGTGGCTGGGGCGGGGTGCTCTCTGGGGGGCACTAACATGTGCCACAGGGACCATTCCACTTGGTGCCTCTCCCACATGCCTACCTGAATGCCATGACCCGAAACCTTCTTGTCCCCAATGTCTCTTTATAACCCCTGTCCACCACTGCTCCTGAGTCTATACGTATTCGAACCCTGAGCCACTTCTTCCATGCACAGTGGTGCCATCCAAAGCTCTGCTTGGTAGGAGGATACATAGGAAAGCCCACACACAGCCACTGATGTGAGCTGAGGGACAGAGGTCAGCACAACTGTGCTGCCTGATGGAAGGGCCAGGCTACCTGCAGTGCAGCCGGCCTGTGGCATCTGATCCTACTCATAATCCACCCTACAGGCACCAGGTCTGCTCCATGATGGCTGCTGCTGGCCTGCCTAACTCAGGTCATGGTGGGTCCCACAGAACCCGGCTTGCAATGGGCACTTCTGGATACATGGTCATTTATTAGCATGTGTGTATTAGCGTGTCTCTATCAAAGTCCAGTGGCATGATAGGAGTTATTTTTCAATAGATGCCCAGTTATCTGTTGCAGATGGCACATGCCTATTTTAGAACCCCCAGAGCCTCTAAAGCAGTGATTTTTTTTCTCTGGGGCTTCCTGCAAGCTCCACATAACTCCTTTCCCCACCACCAATATCTCTAATACCATAGCATCTTCTGGGTAATACAGCCCTGTGGCAGGGTCAATTGCACTATAGCCACGGAGACTGGCAGCAGCTCACATCACCTGATATATTCCTGGGTCTGGAATATGCTGCCCTTAGAATGCAAAAAGGCCTGACAGGCACGGTGCTTCCCTCTTGGCGGTGCGACACCTGATGCGATACTTTGATTTTACTTTGTCCTCTGATGCCCTTGACCACGGGGGCTCTAACATTTTTGGGGATATGGGGATGCCTATATTTTACCAGACCTCCATTTTGCTGGCTGCTTCTTATTCATCCGGCCCAATAAGCAATATATCATTGCTGTAAGAGATAAATATGACGTTCTGTGCAATGCCCAGACTACCCAGGTCTCTTCGGGTAGCATTGTGACGGAGGCCCCGGGGCCTCTGTGACAAAGTTACAATAGCTCTGGGACCAAGCAGTGAATGTAGGCTGTTGGCCACTCCTCCCTGCCTACTTATTATGGCAACCATGTCTACCTGGCTTCTGTGGGGAGGGAGCCACCATCCGGCTTCTGCTTCTGGGAGACTGTTACCCCTCTTGCTGTCAGGGAGTCCAGTTCTGTAGGGACCTCTTTCATCGTCAACCAGAGGAGGGACACTGCTGCTGTACATTGCAGGATGCAGGTGTGCCTCTCCAGCCTGTTCCTGAGATCTTAGTAAGTGCCTGTCCTCTGGGTCCTTCCCTGGAGTGCAATTATCTGGTGACTTTCTGGTGTGACATAATATGTTCATTCCAGTGGGCCCACTTCTTTGGGCCTTTTTTTTTTTTTGGAGACAAAAGTCTTGCTCTGTTGCCCAGGTTGGAGTGCAGTGGCAAGATCTTCATCTCAGTTCACTGCAACCTCCTCCTCCCAGGTTCAAGTTATTGTCCTGCCTCAGCCTTCCGAGTGGCTGTGATTACAGGCACGTGCCACTGTGCCTGGCTAATATTTTTACTTTTAGTAGAGATGAGTTTTTACTACATTGGCCAGGCTGGTCTCGAACTCCTGACCTCAAGTGATCTTGCCCGCCTCAGCCTCCCAAGTGTTGGGATTACAGGTGTGAGCCACCATGCCTGGCTCCTTGAGCCTTTTAGTGCCTTTCTCAGTATCTCCCAGGAGCTGATAGCTGGACCAAGTCCTTCCTTGAACAGTGTCTCAGTGAATACCCTGTCCCCACAGTCCCTCAGGTGCTTGGTTTGAGGTTCTGCAGAGGAACCTTAACCCTTCCTGGAGTGCAGTTTGGAAACTGCTTGGGAGCAGAGGTCGGGGGATATCCTGAGCTCTGGAGTCAGATAGATTCAGATAGGTTGCATGGGTCAGGTGAACACATCTGGAGTCAGATGTCTTCAGATACTGGTTCTGCTATAGTCAGGCTGGGTGGCCTTGGGAAGATAATTAGCCTCTCTGCATTTTATTTCTCCAGTTTATTTCTTCAATGACACACTCTCACAAAGCTGCTTTAAGGGGCACAGAGGAGACCCTGCTTCCCTTGATGGCTTCTGGGCTGGAGGTGATCATGTGATCCTGCAGCTCTCTGTCTCTCTCTGACCCATGTGTCGTGACTTATGAGAGTTGAATTAGGTGTTTCTAGGATGTTTAGTGTAGTTCCTGAGAGTCAGTTTCCAATAGGTGGCTGCTGTCCTTCTTGGTTACACATGCTCCGGCAGGGCTGCAAGACCTTGAAGGAAGGCATGGGTCAAGGTCCTTCCTTTCTCACTCACCAGTCCTATAATGTTGAACAACTCACAGTCTCCCTGAGACCCACTATTTCAACTCTAAAACAGCAAATGAAGTAGTAGCTCTCATCCTACCTTGAGGCTCGTGGGAGACAGTTGATGACAGAGAGTTTGGTAAATGCTCAGGTGTGGTCCCTGCAGCAGGGAGTGTGGCTCTTCCTTCACTTCTGGGGCTGTAGATGTGTCAACCAGAAGCTGAACAGCCTTCCCAATCCATTTCCCTCTCAAAAGGACTTGAAGTTTGGTCCAAAGTCAACCAGGACTAAAGACTAATTATGATAATGTAGGAATTTCCAGAACAAGGTGCCAACCATACATTTCTAGCCAGAACAACCTGTGGACTGTACTGAACACTTGGGGCAGATCTGGGTCAGGTCAAGACCATATTCTTAAGGAGACAATGTGTCTTGTATGACCCACCTGAAACACCAGAATCCTGATTCTCATGGCCAGGTGGTCTTGCTGAAGGTCTGAAGGGGCTTCTTGGCCCAGGGCTTGGAAGAAGAAAAGATGGTGGAAAGACTTGCTGAGCATAGGTGTGCTCACACCCTGGGACAGAGTCCGCAGTCACCATCACATCTTTTCATATACCCAAAGCACTGGGGGAGGAGCGGGGACCTCTGATCTTGGTTTCTCATGTCCCTTATGGAGGACATGAAGCGGCCTTCTATTATATGCCTGGGGGAACAGCCCTGGCCTGTCTGGATCTGTTCCCCTATGTCTCCTGCTCTGTCCCCTATACCCTCAAATATCACCCTCTCACTCTAGGGCCCGTCTTGGGCAAGCTTTTCTTTGTTAATGCACCCTCACAAAGCTGCTTCTTTAAGGGCTGCAGAAAAGACCCTGCTTCCCTTGATGGCTTCTGGGCTGGAGGTGATTGTGTGATCCTGCAGCTCTCTCTCTCTGACTCATGTGTCATTCCCTGGCCTCTGACATAAGGACTGGGCTATGGTTTCTACAGGATCAATGCTGTTTTTAGACAGTAAGGGATGTAAGAGTTATTGAACCCATCTTGTCATGAAGATTTATTTCCTGCTCAGAGTGCAACCTGGAAACATCCCCCATTGTGCAGTGCTGGGACACTTCCTGTGCAACCTGAAAACAGATCCCCCATTGTGCAGTGCAAGGGCATTTCCTGTGCAATCTCCTTAGCGGTCCCCCTGGAATCAGGAGCATGTGGACACCACTGCTTAATCACTGATGCCTGGTATGGTGATCAGCATATGGTAATCATCCATGCATATCTCCCCCAAACCATCCTATTTCCTTCAGAGTGTTTAAGGCCTTGTACTTCTCCATTTAGAACACTCACATGGCTATAAGTAGCTCTCAGCACAGCACTTCCTTTGTAGATGGCAGATACAGATGATGCCTCTTTGTAGGCGACTAAGGCCAACACCAGACCATAGTGCCCAGAGGGTGAGAGGGGATGAGCTGCCCTCGCAGGTTCTGTCAGGGACCTGGTTTTGTGAATCGATCAGCATTTGGGGACACCCAGGGGTCCACAGGGGTCCACTCTTTCCTCAGAGAGTTTAAAAGCATCAGCAACTGGGGCCAATCCACACTCTCATAACAGCAATGATGGGAAGGCTACCAGAGACTCTGCAGTTTTAAAAGCTGTTTGGCCTTCTCAAAAGAGAGTTGGATTAAACTATGTTTCTTAACCGGGGCTGTATATTGGAGTCATCTGGGGAAAATTGCTCATGCACAGATGTCCATGGGGGTCTGATTCAGTGGGCCTGGATGGGGGATGCCTATGGATTTGCATGTTTTTTTCTGGTGTGGGGTGAGGATTGATCCTTCAGTGAGCCTATGCAGTAGGCATAGCCCGGAATAGGAGCCCCATTTTTAAGATGAGTAGATGGAAGGTAAGTGATCACATTCAGGCCCAAGCTGATTTTTTCTGCTGCTTTCTTCTTGTTTCATCAAGCCCACCTCTTTATCTAGAACGAAATGGATACACTGCAAAGTGAAGGGAAAGAAAACTTCCCCGGCAGAGAGAGGGGCCCCTGTGATGGGTTTTCTCTGGGGACTGGACTCTCTTGGGGGCACCCATCCTCCCACTGCTGAGTTTGGGCCACGAGGGCACACTTCAGGGGAGCAGCAAGAGGCTGATTCTCAAACAGGAAAGGCGAGGCCATGGGGTACTGTGGCGCAGTACCTGTGGCACAGCCTCATTAGGGTCCTCACCTTGGAAAAAGACATCTGCTTGATCTGAAGATTTATTCAGTTAATTCCTTAAAAGAGGAGAGAAGTTTCCTCCAGTGCACCCATTGAGTTATCTTCCTAACAAAGTGGGAATGTTTCGTTAAGTGCATTTGTTTGCCTGACGACAAAACAAGGGCACACATGTTTTGCTGCCTGCTGGCCATTGTCCTCCCCTGGGCAGCTATGGAAGCCCCTGCCCCATCCCTGTCCAGCAGGTGAGCACAGACCTGGAGGAGCCATGGGGTGCAGGTGGCCTCAACTCTCTGATGCATTGTTTAGGGACATCGAGTTAAGAGACCAAATGTGCCAATGAGAAGGGAAGCTTTCCATCCCAGGATGGTGTGTGCCTTCCGTGGGAATGACTGTGTGGGAGGCACTGCTCCTGCCCAGCATGGCACATACGACCATGGAGGGTCCCTTCACCTCACAAATCACTGTGCGGGGGAGACGCTGATGTGAACATGTTAATCCAACCCCCATCTGGTTCCTTTCCACCAAAGCTTCAATATGCATCTGATCTCAGAATATTGGATTTTTCTTTGAGGGAAGAAATAAATGACTTATCTGGGGAATAAGTCCAGAGTTCCCTCCATGCATTGCACATTCTCTATATTGGGCTAAAATAAGGTTTGCTGATTCTCACGTAAATCTCTAAAGCCTGGGTGTCATCATATGAGTATTTTATGTGCCAGGTAAGTAGGTTGCATCCCCAGGAAAAAAGAGAAAGAAGGCAAGGGAGAAAGATTAGCGATTGTATTCATGGAGAAGGAGAACAGATTCAAATACCTTAAGTGCCTATAGCTTCTTGATTCAGTGGCTGAGAAATACGATTCAGTCTGAAAAGCAGTCATTTTGGTTTATATTTGGAATTGATCTTGAGATTGGCAGATAGGTTCTTTTTGTAGTTGTTACCTTCCTAAGCCTGACAAAATGATGCTTCATAAAAATTGTGGTGGGTTTTGCTTCTTTCCTGCGTAGCTTGTGCAGGACTGATGGAGAACAAGTTACCCTGCCTGCTGCAAATATTTATCGTATGCCTGTCTGGTTTGGGCCAGATGTGTCCCTCAAATCAGAATCTTGTGCATGTTTTGGTGGCTCTGAGGAGTGAAAAGCAAGGAGAACATGTAAGAAGCTTGTCAACATGACTTTGCCAGGCTGATAGGAGGAAAAAGAGACATCTTTTCTGACCCTAAAGGCAATGGTGAATGTTCAGGGCTTGTCCAAAATACAAAGCGAGAATCAAGGTGAGTTAGAGTTGTTGATTTTAGCCTACGTCAAATGCACAAAATGTTAGATGGTGGATATGTGTCCCCACTCTTTACTCCGAATGCAGTGCTGTAAAGGTGGAAGGTCTTTTGACATACTTAGTCAATTTCCTTGTTCTACTGATGAGAAAACTGAGACTCTGACAGATGAAGTGATCTATCCACTGTCATGAAGTAAGACGGGATTGAGAAGGTCCTCCCCTATTAACAATGTCAGCCAACTGCATTTTCCAAAGATGGAGGCAGCCATGTTTCCTATTCCATGAACTCCTCTGCAATGTGACTTTGCCGCCCTTCCATCAGGAGGTGGATCTATTTCTCCATCTCCTTGAATCTGGGATGATGCCGTGGCTACTCTGACCAATGGGTTATGGCTGAAGTGATACTGTGCCAGTTCCAGGCATGGCTCTTAATGGCCTGGCAGTTTTGCTTCTGACTTCTTTGTTTACTTTCCCTGCAAATCCAGCCACCATATTATGAGAAATCCAAGCCACATGGAGAAGCCATGCATAGACAGTCCTGTTAACAGTCAGCGTTGACTTCCACCACCTGAGTGCACCATCTTAGGGGCCAGCAAGTAGAGCTTTCAGATGACCTCAGCTGATTCAGGAGAGAACCACCCCGCTGTGCTCAGTCAATCCTCCTAGCTGTGAGAGTTAATAAAAAAAAATTGGTTTAAGCCGTTAGGTTTTAGGGTGACTTGACATACAGTAACATTTAACTGGAACATTACTCAATACTAATATGAAAACTCATGCTTGATAATCACTCTGCACTTTTTACCAACTACTTTCCCATTTATTCTAAAATTCAGTGTTTTCCTAATGGAAGGTCATGACTCATTAGTAGCTCATAAGTCCAATTTCATTGAGTGCAAAAAGTTAACTCAAAAATAATTAAATGTATCAGAGTACATTATATGTAATAAGGGTAAGAATCGTTTTGTGAAATTTTTGGTTCAATTATGGTGTGTGTGTGTGTGTGTGCACGTGTGTCTGTGTGTACTGGATTTGGTATCTATTTTTTATTGTGGGTTATAGAAAAAAATGTGAAATGTTGGTCTAACTTGGCCCTTCCTACAGCTTTGGCAAGCAAGCAGGGGTGGTGTCTTAGTCCATTTGGGCCACTATGAAAGAATTCCTAGACTGGGTGGCTTATAAACAATAGAAATTTATTTCTCATGGTTCTGGAGACTGGGAAGTCCAAGATCAGGGTGGCAGCAGATTCAGTGTCTGGAGAAGGTCTGCTTCCTGGTTCATAGATGTCATCTTGTCATGGCAGAGGTGGTGAGAGAGCTCTCTCGGGTGTGTTTTATAAGAGCACTAATCCCATTCATAAGAACTCCGCCCTCATGACCTAATCACCTCTGAAACTCTGAAACCCCTAATGGTATCACCCTAGGGGGTGGGATTTCAACATATGAATTTTGCAGGGACATAAACATTCAGTCCATTACAGAAGGTTTCATGACCTCCTTTTCATCAATGAGGAAACCAAAATCAGAAGGCAGATTATGCGGCAGACCTGGGCTTCTCCTCCCCTCCTGTCTCCCCAAGTCCAACATGTCATACAGCCTTCTTGCCATCCTTAAAACATTTTAGATCTTTCAGGGAAGAGCCACTTTCTTGAGCTGGTGTGTATAGGCAACAGTGACAGCAGGTGACATACACGTGCTTACTCTGTGCTTGGCCCTCACTGTGCAAAGGACTCTACACAATTGACTCATGGCAGGTGCCGTAATTGTGCCCATTTTACTGGTAAGGAAACTGGGGCTCAGGGAGGCTGTATAATTGAGCCAATGTTGCACTTGTAGCAGGTGGCAGAGCCAGAATCCCAACCTATGTAATCTGGCCCCATGTCTACACTCTTATCCATTAAATTATAGATTTTCTTCTCCAGTTTGGAAAACTCGAGTGTGAGAAAACCTCTCAGCAAGCGTGCCTCAGTTTGCTAGAGCACTGGCTGAGGCTTTCGAGGTGCGGCCATGACTACCCTCCTTCCACCAGGGCGGCATGGTGGGGCCTCCTGTCCCACAGAGGCACCAGGCGACTCTCAAGAGCTGCCACCCTGCCCCAGGGTCTGGAGAGAGGCCAGGCCTTTTTTAATGAGTGAGAATATTATTGGGTGAACACTTCCCTTTTGTTTACAAGATGAGAATCAACTCTGGTGGTTAAATAGTTGATGCTGGCAAAAGAGTTAAGACAAGAACGTCTCGGTGTTCTTAGAGGCCCATTTCCTTTCCTTCTTGCTTCACTTTCACTTCTCTCCCAATTGTTTACTTGCCTCTTCAAGTCTTCTAGGGAGAAAGGAGAAAACACCCCGCCAACAGGGCACCTCTGTTCCTCAGTTTCCTCGCCTGGAAAAGCCAAAGCTGGGGTTCACAGCTGCAAGCCCTTTTCCTTCTCCGGGGACATCTGGTGATGTCTGGAGACACTTCTGGTTGTCACGCTGGTGTGTGGGAGCGTGTGTGCAGGCGTGCATTGCTAACATCTAATAGGTAGAACAGGGGATTTTGCTAAACATCTTACTATGTACAGGACAGTCCCACAACCAAGAAGCATCCGGCCCCAAACGTCAACAGTGCCAAGACCGAGAAACCCCAGATTAATCTATTAATATGAGAGTCTCTACTCACTGAGTATCTACCACATGGCAGGTAGCGGGAGGAAGCCAGAGTTAAAAACAGACAAACAGGCAAAACAAAAAGCCCAAAGCACCCTTCGCCCTGCACTCAAGCAGCTTATGATGTAGTGGGAAAGCCAAATGCTTACAGTTTTTTTCAGGAACGAGAAATACCAGCAAGGAGATGAACATTGGGTATTATGGGGGCTGCAGAAGGCGACCCCAGAGAGGCCAGCAGAGGCCAGATCTGCGCCCTCCGCCCCTCGCCTCAGTACCTTAGCACGTTTTATTCCCTGTGGCTGGAGGCTTCTCTTATTTCTTAGATATTTCTCTCATTTGGTCCCTGCCCAAATGCCACTGCTTTGGGAAGCTTTCCCTGCCCCCTCCTGAGGTCCTCATAGCACCCCTGACTAGTATTTCTGGCGCTGATCTCAGTTTGTGATTTCACATTTGTTTTTCTGAGGATTTGACTATTGTCTGGGCACTGCTCCTGCACACACCATCCACTTATAAGCCTCCCCTGTCCTGAAAACAGGGTCTGCAGCTCCTCCCACTCAGGGAAGCCCATCAGAGGCACTCTCTTGTGTATTCTGACATCTCAGAGCCCCCGTTGCCTTTAAAGTAAAACCAAACGCTGAGCCCCACACCCGAGGCCCTTTGCCCTTTGTGAACTGACTTTATTGCCCTCTGGTTCCAGACCGCCCTTACTTCTAACTCATTCACTCCTTGGTGGCTGTGACCCTGTCCTTCACCCAAGGGCCCAAAGTGGCTTTCTGCTTTCCTGCGGGTGGGCTTTTGCCCAGAAAGATCTGCACATTTTTCCCTGTGTCTGATTAGATCATAGTCTTCCTCAGACTGTAGCCTTGTCTTGTTGCCTTCTCTTTCAGGAAGTCTTTCCTCTTTACCTCATGCCTAAGCTAGGTGCTGGTATGGTTTGGATTTGTGTCCCCACTCAGATCTCATGTCAAACTGTAATCCCCAGTGTTGGAGAAGAGGCCTGGTGGGAGGCGATTGTATTATTGGGGTGGACTTCCCCTTCGCTATTCTTGTGATAGCGAGTGAGTTCTTGTGAGATCTGGTTGTTTAAAAGTGTGTAGCACCTCCCCGTTGGGCTCTCTTCCTCCTGCTCCAGCCATGTAGGATGTGCCTGCTTCCCCTTCCCCTTCTGCCGTGATTGTAAGTTTCCTGAGGCCTCTCAGCCATGCTTCCTGTATAGCCTGTGGAACTGTGAGCCAATTAAACTTCTTTTCTTGATAAATATCTCTGTCTCAGATAGTTCTTTGTAGAAGTATGGGAACAAACTAATACAGGTGTCTTCCTCCGTGTGGTCAGGGCACCCTGGGCTTACTATGGTTTTCAAATATTTGTTGCATTGAAATTTCCTCGAAGGAGAGGATGAGTGGTGTTGCTGGCAGCATTTCCAGCACCCACCACAGAGCCTGGCACATTCAAATATTTATTGAATGGGCAAATCAGCTAATACCCATTCTAGACACTTCCTCCCCTCTGATTCCCAGGATCGCATTGGGAATGGTTGAATTGACCTCCCTTGGGGCTGCCATACACCAGAAAGTTCTTCCTGGTCCTGCAAGCCAGTTTTCTTACCTCCCTGGATGTAAATTTGTAGTAAAACATTACTTTTTTGTCAAGCAACGTTAGAGCTGAGGCCATAAATAGAGGGAGAATTCAAAAACTAAGAAATAATTCTAAAAATGACCAATGCAACTTTTGAGTGATCAAGCAATTCCATTATATGTGTGCACTAATTGGCCTACTGAACTGGATGTGTGGCTAAAGATGTTGAACTACCCAAATGTATGCTTCTCAGGACCCACAGTATAATGGTGGTCTTAAAGATTTATATTTTCTTAGATCATTAAGGTATTAGATGCTCTCATTTCTCAGGTGTGTTTCTAGCTCTTTAAATCTCAGCAGCAGAACACACGGGCAGGTTCCATGCTACCACTTGCATCACTCCCCTGGCATATGTTAAGTCTTCCTAAAGGTTAGCACAGGAAATGCTCCTATGTGTCCAATGCCTTGTTAGGCACTATGGGAAGTCACAGTATAAATTAGATCTGTTCTCTGCCTTCCAGGAGCTCCCTGTCTTATAGGAAAATTAGGACACACTGTTCATACCACAAATTCTAGAAAGTGAGTGAGAAATGCAGAAAAATTAGAACAGATACAGAAATTTTGAAGCAGGAGGGAGAAATTCTACCTGACATGTTCAGAGACTATGGAAAAGATCGTATTTGACATGGTCCTGAAAAATTAAAGATTCAGAAGAACAATTATTCATGTAACACCTTGATGCATAGAGTTTAAAGATAAGTTAATTCAGGTTGAGAGAATGGCCTGAGAAAATGGCCAGAGGCAGAAAAATGAGACCGTGAAGATTTTGTTTTCTACATATTCTCCTAGAAAATTTGTAATTTTAGGTTTTATATGTAGGTCTGATCCATTTTGAGTTGATTTTTGTATATGGTATGAGGTATGGATTCAGGTTAATTTTTTTCCATATGGATATCTATTTTTTTCCAGTATCATTTCTTGTATAAGGCATTTTTATCATCCAGTTGGTGATATTTATACCATTTATATTTTATGTGCTTATTGAGATGATGAGGTTTGAATTTATCTTATTGCCATTTTATTTTTCTACATATCCAGTATGTTTTCCTTTTATTCTGCTTTATTTTGGATAAATTGAGTAGTTTTTCTCATTACATTTTATCTCCTTTGTTGGGGTTTTGGGATTATTAGCATGTACCTGTAGCACCAGCTAACTCAGGAAGCTGAGGCAAGAGGATTGCTGCCAACAGGGAGTTCTATAACTAGCAAAAATATCTTCCAAGTATATGTATACATATACGCAATCAGATACAATAATATCTTGAAAGATATTGTTAAAGATATTATAACGTCATATCTATAACCTATATAGAATATATATGGAGAGATTATCTCTAAATATGCATAGAATATATATAGATTGATATATAATATATTCTATATATAATCTCTGTATAGAATATATGTAATCTCTATATATAGAATGTAGAGAGAGATATAGAGATTATAAAGATTATATATAGAATATATTCTATATCTATATATAGAATATATAGGGATATGTAGAATATATATAGATTATTTCTCTTTATATAGTAATATATATAATATTATAATATCTTTAATATGTATAGAATATATATCCAGAGGGTGAGATTATATATATAGATTTTATGTATAGATATATAGATATAATCTATATATAATTTATGAATATATATAGTCCCACCCTCTACTTCCCTTCTGAAGAGCACAGGGTGGGATTATATATATATATACACATTATACATATATATGTAAAATCTCTCTATATTATATCCAGGTTATATATATATTACATATATAGAGAGATATAACATCTATCTAGATATAATCCCACCCTCTGCTCTCCAGCAGGGAAGCAGAACAGGAGCTACAAAACATATTTCTGGGTCACATTTGTTGCTACTGTGATTTAGTGGTTGTCTAAGGCATCATGATAAATCTAGTCTGTGTTACTCCATCTTGTTTGGAGAGAAATCAGCCGCGAATTTTTTAATCTCCAACGAAATAAAGAAACAAATTTGTCCTCTCTCGAGTCTACCCTCCTCCTATCACCAGTATTCCCTCCACCATCTGAGTTTAGCCACTTCTGTATTTTACCTGGACCATGCAATCACTTCTTATATGGGCTCCCCACCTCTACCCCAGCCACACTCCAGTGCATTCTTGTGTAGTAGGGCATTTATCCTTGCTCAGAGAGGCTGGCCATTGTCCTCTAGATGTGACCTCAGAGCCCTTGGGATGTTATACCTCACAGGAGCATCTTTCTTTGCCAGGGGCTTTGGGTCACACCAACTATGTGGTTCAGGATGAACCCCTTCGGGTTAGGGTGGCCAACCAAGTTTCTGAGTTACAGCCCCAGTAAAGGCTCTGTATATGGAGGACCGGGTGAGCTTCACTGGCTGAAGGTACTCCACACATATCATTCTACACTGATGCTGGGAAAGCCACACTGTCCACGACTCCATCGGAGAAGACAGTTGGAAGCTCTACCTTTGGAGAGCATACTACCCAAATGTATGCTGTTCAGTACCCACAGCATAATGGTGGTCCCCGATATGTGTATTTTCATAGATAATGAAGGTGTTAGACAAGGAAAGGCAGTGTAGCCTTTCCCCTACCCCAGTGCAGACCTTTCTTAGACTCCGGTCCATGCACCTCCTCCCTTGGCTGACTTTAATCTCTGCCCTTTAGCTGTAATAAGCTGTAACTGTGAGTACAACTTTTCAGTGAGTTCTGTGAGTCCTTCTAGTGAATTACTGAAACTAAGAGCGGGCTTAAGGAACCCCAAGCTTTTGACTCGTGTCGGGCTGAGGCGAGATGAACAGGTCCATACACTTAGCACGTGGCCAGCTGCGGCTGTGGTTTCCTGTGGTCAGTCCTGCTTGCTGTCTTTCCTGGGACCAGGTCCAGGTATCCATTGGGAAGTAAAGCCTTCACTGTCCACGAACATTATGGATATCACTGAGACACATGGGTAAGAAACAAGGGTGTGGCTGTCCTTATGACTAGTGTTTGGGAGAAGGTTGAGTGCTCCTTAAAAACACAGGTGTTGGCTGGGAGTGGTGGCTTATGCCTGCAATCCCAGCCCTTTGGGAGGCCGAGGCAGATGGATTACCTGAGGTCGGGAGTTCAAGACCAGCCTGACCAACATGGAGAAACCTCGTCTCTACCAAAAATACAAAATTAGCTGGGCGTGGTGGCACATGCCTGTAATCCCAGCTACTTAGGAGGCTGAGGCAGGAGAGTCACTTGAAACTGGGAGGTGGAGGTTGTGGTGAGCCGAGGTCATACCATTGCACTCCAGCCTGGGCAACAAGAGCAAAACTCTGTCTCAAAAAAACAAAAAACAACAAACAAACCAACCACATGCGTCTTTGGGCTTTGTTTTTTAATTGTGGAAGGAGACTTGGTGTATGAGGATTTTCGTTTCGCACTGAAACCCAGCAAACGTGTGCTCTTTCTGTTTAACCTCACCTGCTGCATAGCAATGCCATGAGCCCTGGTGACTGCGTGTTCCCCGTTTCCTGGAGACAGGGTGCAAACACATCTAGGGACCCCACCCCCATGGCGTACTAATGTTCCCAACCAGGAGATAGACTGCCAACACACAACCACCAAAATATATGTGCTCCTTTGCTCTCCTGGTCCCCTAGCAAGGGCCCTTGTATACAGCTGGTGCTTAATAAATGCAGGTTGGAATGGAAGTAAGGAGAAACCTGCTGATCAAGTGGAGACAGCCTTCTGATGGACGGAACACCTGCAGTTCAGCAGTTTCATTGTGTTTTTGAGAAAACCATCAGGGTAAAGTGAACAAAAGGGAAACAGGCTGACCTCACTCCCCATGGGAGTTGCCTGAACATGCAAAGGAAAGAGTAGCAGACACATGGCGCCTGCCCGCAGACCACCAGGGGGCTGAGCTTCTTTAAGGGCACTCTGAAGAAGAGAGGAAAAGCCAGCCCAGTGAAAGAAGACAGGGTTCGTGGGGACATCATGGCAGTGTGCCTGGCGCTTCACATAGGTCTTGTGTTGAAGTCTCCCCAAAATCCCTGGAGGTGGAGAATGGCCACCCCGCTTCCCAGATGAGGAAACAGGCTTGGCAAGGTGGAGTGAGTCAGCCAGGGTAACCCAGCTGGCAAGTAGCAGGGCTGGGTAGAACTTGGGGTCCTGGCTCTTCCAACTATTTTTTGCTGCCTCTTGTCATTGAACTGGAGGATTCCCTTTGCCCTCGCTGGCTGGGAGTCTCCAGCTTCCTGCTGCCCCCTCTGCCTTCTCCGGACACTTGCTCCAGATGCCTAAGTAGGACCAGAGCAGAGCCCTGCGCCCCCGATCCACTGTTTGGGCATCTGTTATTGCAGCTCCCCTCGATGGTACATGGTGGTGTGTGGGGGGTGTTGGAAACAGATGCTTGGTGCTGCAGAGGAAAATGAGCACTGAGACAAAGGATCTCTCAGCAAAGCAATTTTTACTTTTTTTACTCCTGTACTGCAGGAAGGGTGCTTTCACTAGCCATCTTGCCACGAGAGTACAATAACAAAGAAAAGCAGACGTGTTTATATCCCTACGAATTTGGGGTCATCCTTACTGCTGCGTCTGATCTCCGTTGGCTGGAGCCAGACCTCACAATCTAAACTAAAACCCGATTGGCTAACATCATAAAACTTTTCTAAGCAGGTAGAAACAATGGCGAGCTGGGACATGCCTATGAACACGTCCAGTACAGATATCTTGGTTAAAGTACAAGGACACAAAATATACTACGTGCCTATAAATGTGGCATGTCTAACAGCTACATAGGATAGGGCTGAACAAAGTTATTAGCACACTTATGATTTATTCTTTAACAGGAAAGGAAACTTTAAAGAGGAACTTTTCTACTACTTCCCACAGGGGGTTATTCACACCACACAGACCCGACTGGAAACCCCCCTGAGAACCTTCTGTGGCCAGACTCTGGGCTTCGTCCTGCTGCCCCAGCCACAGGACCCTCAGGAGCACTCCATGCAGGGAGACCCCTGATTATTAGAACACCTGCTTTCAGAGAGGGAACCCAGAGGAAGGGCTTAGAATAAGGGCCGGCATTTACTCTTGGGTGATGAGAGACTTGGAGACAGAGGCCAGGAAGGCGTCCTGAAGGAGGGGATGGGCATGCCTGGCCTCCGAGAGCAAGTCAGATATGAAACCTGGTTTTCATGACTGCACATGGACTCACCTGGTATTCTGTGCTGTGCCCTGAGATTCTGATTCAGTTCTTCTTGGGTGGGATCTGGGCACTGGTGTTCTTAAAAAGCTTTCTGAGTGATTCTGGTGGGTTGACAGGTACCAGGTTAGGAGAGTGGGGAGATGATTTTGAGTAGAGGCTTATTTCAAAGCACCGACTTTCAGGACAGCATGGAGTGTGGGCAGAGGGGGAGATCTGGAGGGCCACTGGGGCCGGGCCAGGAAGGCCCTGGACTCTTGCTTATGGCACTTGGACCTCATCTGAAAGGATCAGGGCAGGACAGAGCACTGAAAGTATTGGCAGGGGAAGGGCCTGCTGAGCTCTGGACTTTGGAAGATCCTCTGGTGGCCTCAGAATGGAGGGGTGGTGGTGAATGAGCAAGTGACGGCTGAGACGGGGTGAGGTGTTGTGGGGACGGCAGTGGGTGGGGCCAACTGATTTTTTGTGCCCTCCTCTGAGAGGCCTGGAACATTTGGAGGTGGGGCCCCAGGGAGCCCAGAGCAAAAGGAGATGCCCTGGGTTCAGGCCGAGAGCCTAGGACTGTGTGGGCAGAGCCACCAGGATGTCCTGCAGACAGGAATGGACAGGACACAGTTCCCACACCTGAGCTCCTAGGCTCACACCGGGAGTTTTTCTGGATGGAGGGAGAGGTCGCAGTGTGCACCTTGCTGCCAACATTGCCTGGAAATGAACTTGTGGCTGTTTCTTTTAGTCAGCATGATTTAATTGCACGGGCTGGGCTCCATCCTACACCCCCCAACCCCGAACTGCACCCTCTCTAAATACAGAGGCACCTGAAGCAATGGCCATTTGATGTGTCAGTAAATACACCTTCTCACACTTGGCACATAAGCCCTGATACAGTTTCACCTTTTAATGAAATAAATGACTCAATTAACAAGATGAAAAACAGCAGTGTGGTGGCAGGCCCACTTGGTGGCCGGAAAAAAAGGGCTGGAGAAGAATTATCCCAGCAGGGAGTTAATGCGGGCAGAGGCCCAGTGCACAGTGGGCATCCGCTGACTGCCAGCCTGCCAGCCTGGGGTGGATGCGGGCCTGCTGACCACGTCTGGGGGGTTGCCCACATTCTGGGCTCAGGTCCAGCAGAGGTTGTGGGATCCAGGGGCGCTCCCCCAGGCAGGACGTGTGTGTGTGTGTGTGTGCGTGTGTGTGAGTGTGTGCATGTGTGTGCATGCTCATGTGTGTGTGTGTGAACACACATCTCTGTCTTTGCCTGCTGGAGTGCTTGGGACCACAGTCAGCCATGTCTTGGTGCTCAGGCTCCCCCATGCCGGCTCTGGGCTAAATGCTTTCTGTGTTTTATCTCTGTAGGACAGAGGCGGCCCTGAGGGGGCAGGACCCAGGGTCTGAGTTCAGGCTTCCTACGGCTTTGGAATAACAACTCCGCTCCTGGCTTCCGTTTCCTCCTCTGCAGGGAGAGACAGCTGGACCAAGGCAGAGGGCTCACCAGGTGGCAGAGGGTCTGCGGGCAGGTCTGTGAACCTGGCTGAGGAAATAAAACTGCACGTTTGCTTCCTCTACTACCCTGGGTGTGTAGAGGGTGCAGGACTAGGTGGGCACAGCAGGCACAGTGCCTGTGACTTGGGTATCAATTGGAGTCTCAGATATTTTCCTTTTCCGTTGCTGTGGCTGCAGAAAATTCAGAACGCCATTTCCACTCCCTGATACTTTGAAATGACGATCGTTATTAGACCCTCTGGTGGGCTTGTTATTTAATGCGTTAATAAAGAAGCACATGCATTTCTAGGTCACAAATCTGTTTTTAATATTTGATAACTTTCAAAATAATTGGTTTTCTTTGTCCTCATATAATTTATAGTATTTTATTTTATGCAGGCAAAACTTTATTCTGAGAAGGGGTCCCAGGCTTCACTCATTTGTCAGAAGATTCCATGGCAGGAAAATGACCGAGAGTGGGTGGGCGAGGGATTTCCAAGGGGCCTGCTAACTCCGACGTCTTGGGAGTCCATGGAGCTGGCTCACTCGTCGTAATGATGACCATGGATGTGAGGTGCTCACCGCATGCCTGTGCTGATGCTATTTTTAAATTGAGGTCCACTTGTGTATGTCAGAGCCTCAAACTCTTAAGGGTCCAGATGGATGAGTTTTGACAAATGTGTGCATTTCTTCAAACATCACTGTAAGCTACAGAGCATTGCCACGCCCTATAAACTTCCTTTGTGTTCCTTGTTGGTCTATCCCCTCCCTCCCAGCGCCAGCCAGATGTGACTACTATTTTGTGCCACCCAGATTAGCTTTTCCCCGCCGAGACTCAGGTAGAGGGAGCCATGCTATGTGGCTTTTGCCCCTGCTGTTTGCCCTCAGGACTTGCCTGCAGGATTCATCTCCGTGGCTGGCTGAGTCTGAGTTGCTGGGTCATATTCCATCACATGAATTATATCCACTGTATGAATTATGCTCTTTGTTTTCTCATGTTGATGCATTTGGATTGCCTTTACATATTGTTTTCTTTTTGGTGTTATAAGTGTGTGTGTACAAATTTCTCAGTCACTTGCATGGTGAAGTGATGAACGGAAGGCCAGCCGTCAGGGGTGGGGAGGGTGGATCCCATCCCCTCTGAAGTCCCCCAGGCCTGACAATCTACAAATGTGACTCACTGGTGTGGAGCATCTGCTGCAAGGTGGGGCCTTCCCCAGGCCCCGGGAGCATCCGAGTTTAGCCAGCACTCCGCCTGCTGCTTTTGCTTTCTATGTGGTTCGGTTTGACCTTTGACTCTCTAGACTTCGCCCCTGACCAAGAGGGGACAGGAGGCACTAATCACCTTCTGTGATGATCATGACCCAGGCCATGCGCCACAGCTTTCAGGAAGTCTCCCATGAAATGGATAGTGTCGCCCCCATTTTACAGATGAGGAAAGTGAGGCATACCCTTAAGCTAGCACGTGAGTAAGAAGTGAAACCAAACACTCACGTTCAGGGTTAGTGGGTGTCATGGATGGCGAAGGTCATTCTCAAATCTCGGGTTTGCAGGGCGGGGGGACCTGAACTGGTCCCTCTAAATAGGACACAGCTCTGACTCTAGACCACAGGGAACACAGCTTTTTAAATGAAGTGACACATTTCATGTTTGTGTCTTGTTTATGAAATGAATTATAACAAGTTCCTTTCCTGCCTTCCCCACTGGACTCTACATCAAAAACGGAGTTCCGAATCTCATGTCTTCTACATCGTTTGTTGAAATGTTCTTTTGTGTAGGCATACGGTCTGTTTCTTATATCTGATTTCCAGTTATTTGACCTTTCAGTTATTTCAGATTTTTTGCTATAATTAGTATGCTACAGTGAACATTTGTGTAGATAAATCTTTTCTACTTTGCCAGTTTCTTAGGATACCTTTCTTGAGAGGAGCATGTACTCTCTGGGTCTGTTGACACATATTGCTGAATTGATTCCAGAAAAGGAGGACCAAGTTATGCTTTAATCAACATTTTGGGGACCCCCATATTTTTGCTCTTTGGCCAGTGTGGTAAATAACGTTTTTTAAAATTTCACCTTTTTAAAATAATTTTGCTAAGTCGACAAGAAAAACAAAGAGAGCAGGATTGCTTTACTTTGCATTTATTTGATGGGGAAGCTGGAGAGTTTTTTTCAAGCTTGGAACTTGTATATGTTTTCTGTTTGGGGAGTTGCTTATCTGTGGCCCCGAGTCTGTCTTTGCTCCGCAGATTGCACCCAGTGGCTCTGGCAGGCGTCCTTGCCCTGCACTGCTCCCGGAAGCCTGCAGGCTGCATTTGCCTCATGGCACTGGCCACCTACCCCAGCTTCCAGCCCGCTCTGCCTGGTCCAGCCATGGTTCTGAACCCTCGCCTCGGCCATGCCTGAGGTCCTGGCAGTGACCATGTGCCCTGTGCTCAGCTCTGCCTCCCAGCCAGGGCCCAGCTCCCCGGCTCCGCTGCTCGTCCCACTCTGGTTGAGGATACCTCCAGGTCCCGTCGTCATGGAGACTGCCATTGGGTTCTTGGGGCTGATCCCAGGCTCCTGGTCTGTGCCCTCTCTGCTCCTGATGGGTGGGCTCCAGTCTCTTGGGCAGGATCTAAACCTGAACTGACCATGGACACACCGGAGAAAGAAAACACAATAATTTTGTCCTCAGGGAGGGCATAGCCACCTACATGGACAGACATGTTGATGTCACTAGTTCCAGCTTCCTAGCCTATGGCTGGGTTCCCACTTATAACAACAGGCTGTTTGTTGACAGGCTGGTCTTGGACCTGCGTCTTCCTCTGTGTTTCTAGGGACCAGAGCTCACTGCCTGCCAGGGTGCCCCCTTCTGTTTCAGGCCAGTCTGCTTAGCTGACACTTTGGGGCTGTCACATAGCACCCACTCATGGTCTTTGTTTGGGTTCTCCTGAAAGCAGAGGAGGAGCAAGGACTCGGGGGCAAACAGTTTGTTTGGGAGGGAGTTGGGCGAGTGAGGTAGAGAAGGGGAGAAGCTGATAAAAAGGCGTTGCCCAGCTGGTCACACTGCAGACAGCTGGGCCTCCAGCTCTCTGGGGATTCTGAGGAAGCGTGCAGGGCAGGCACTGGGTGTTCCCTCGAAGGATGGGAGGCAGGGCTCCTGAACTCTTGGGTGATTATCGCTTTGGGGAATGCCACATCCCATGCTCGGAGCAGCACCTGCTCTTGGGCAACACAGTCTTCTGTGGCTCCAGAATGTGACCCCACCGTGGGTACTGGTGGTGGGGTATTGGCAAAGGGCTTGGAGGCAACCACCAGAGCCGCACTCAAATCACAGGGTGCACAGGGCTGACAGGAGGGGGCCCATGTGTGCTTCACTTGCGGGACCACCCTCGGGGGTAAGGAGGGCATGTGAGGGGCTGAGACTGCAGAGCCAGTTCCTGTGTCAGATGGAACGACGGGACCTTTCGTCTACTCTCTCCCTACCACCACCAATGTTGGCTCAAGACCCCCGCTACAGAGGTGTCCTGGCTATACCCGAGGAGTCTTCGTGTGCTCCCTGCCTAGGCACCGTGCCATCCAACGTGGCGGTCTCAGGCCTCCACATCATTCACCCATGGCATTGCCCAAAGTGGAATATCACTCTCTGGACAGAAAATTCTATGGCCAAGTGAGTCTGGGAAACCTCATATTTTCTATTCCCTCTTGGAGAGTCAGGGTGGAAATTCATGTAGTAAAGCCTCTGAGAAGTCCTGCAGCCAAGAAATGTGTTTCGCTTTGTCGAATCCAGGGTTTACCTTGATTCAACAAGGTAAACCTTGTTTAAGGTAAACTTGTTAAAGTTTAGGTAAACTTACCTTGAGGTTTAAGGTAAACCTTGTTAAGGTAAAGCTCTCCCTTGACTGACCAGGAGGCATCAGCGTGGTAGCATCTGAGGAGCATGCTTGCTGAAGACTCATTCTGTGGTATACACTCTGGAGCCAACCGTGTATCCTTATACGTAATCACAGTCACGGTTCCTGCTTCGAGGTGGAGATCCATGCATGCCTGTCCTTGCCCTCCCAGACAAAGCGCATGTGCCGCCTTGCTGCCAGCCGGACTTCCTGGAGCCCTCGGGGGTGGATGGCATCTTCTGAAGCCAGGATTGCCTCGCCCATGTGCAGAGGGGCGCTCTCCCAGCTCCTCCGCCTTCTGGCTGGGGCCCGGCCATGCTGTTTTTATTCCAACTTACTGGAGCTCCTGGAGGGGACCCGGTGCTTCCTGCATGAAGACTCACCCTGGCAGCTCTCTCCCCACCAATGTGGAGACCCCTCTCCCCCAGGTCTGCCTGGGTGGCCCTGTTTGTCCCCTCTTCCCTCCCATTTTAGTGAATGATGAAAAGTTCCAAAGATCGAGATCAAAAGGATTTCTAAGGACAGAGCCAACACACTGGCAGCTTCTTAAAGCCGAGCTCAGCGTTAAGATGCCAGGCAGAGAAAGGGGCTGAAACGGGCCTGCAGTGCTAGTGTGGGAGAGGGGCCTGATGGCGGGCAGCCTCCGTGATCCCTACGGTCATTCAAGCCCAGCTGGCCACAGTGCCTCTCCTTTCTGTTCTGTTTTTCTCTTAAGCCTCAACTACTGTTCCAGAGCTGAGCCTTCTCAGGATTCATTGCAACCAATGGCCCATTTTCTTTGGACCCCATTTGGGGTGATCTTGCTTGCTTTCATCGTATTTCCCAGTACCCCTAACCTCCACCCTTCAATTTTTTCTCAGTTCTGGAGTACATAAAGGGGCAAAACCTCCATCCCGATGGCAAACGAAGCCTTTTCAGTGTGGGAAGGTGTGCCTTCTTGGGTGATGCGGACATGTTTGCCTTGGTAACCAGTGACATTGTAGGCTTGACAGGTCCCTTTTCTGTACCAAAGGAGAAGAGTGGACACAGAGCCAAACCACATCAACACCTTACACCACACACCGGGAGGGTGTCTGTAAATCAGAGAGAGGGAACGATTAGGTGACCTCCAAGATACACCATGAGAAAGCAGGTTGTCACCTGTAAAGCACTGGACACATAATTGCAATCATACCCCAGTGCCACCAGGTCTCATGACACCCAGTGTCAATGGATCCATGGAAAGGTAGGTCATTGATTTCTCAGCCCACAAAAAAATGTACAATTTAGTGTTTCTAAGGTATCTCTATGGAACTGGTGTGATGTTGAAAAAAATAAAGGCCTTTGGAGCCAGACATACGTTTGAAACCTGGTGCTACCATTTGTGGTTGTGTGACCTTGGGCAAGTCGGGTTATCTCTCCCTGGCACGGATTGTGCATTTGGAAGGTGAGAAGACCATGTCCTGACTGGTGAGGCTGCAGGGTGCTCCAGTGAGGGCCTTTAAAGTGCCCTGGTAATAGATAGGGCTGTAAGAACAGGCCCAGAGGAAATCGTGATGTGGTGGGAAGTGAACTAAGTTAGCACAAGATGGTCTTGGTCTAAGTCCAAGGTCACTTTCTTATTGGCTGGATGACTTTGGGCAGTTCAGCTGGCTCCAGTTTTTCCTGGGCATCAAATGGAATGAGAGGGAAGGGCAAAGGCAGGTGCGTGGGCAGCAGTGCTCTGCAGTGAGAAGACCCCGTGATGTCATCCTCGGCAGCTGAGGGGCTTGTAGCTCAGTTCCCAGGTTACAAGCAAACATTGTTCCCCCCGCCAGCCCTTTGAGGAAGCTCGGGATGTGTCAGACACAGCAGCCCACCCATGCTCCCCCTTAGGGACCTGCTGACCGGCCCACAGAGCCCAAGGTGCAGCCCTTTGGACACACGGCCATGTGGGTCTGGGTGAGGCTGGCAGGACCAGGGTGGACACGTTACCTAATGGGAAGTTTTGTTTTCCCTTTTTGGAAACTTCTCTTGGAATTAGAACCCAGGGAGGCCGAATTGGGTGGCTCTGTGGGCTTGACCTGTGAGGGGTAGATAGCCATGGTGAGCGCCTCAGCAGATGAAGCCAAATCCATGGACACGAGAGAGGGGAGAGGTGGAGGTGGGAGGGCAGGAGGCCACAGAGAAAGGGGGAGAGGAGCGTGCATGTGCTTGAATGTGTATGTGTGCGTGTGTGTGTGCACAGGGGGTACTGGGCTTCCTTGTGAGGTCTGCAGCTCATGGCCTGCAGGGAAGCGTCTGGGAGAACCTCGCCCTAGACCCTCTGTGCAGTCTGGATGGCCCAGGCCTTCGTGACTCACATACATGAAATTGAACCGTGAAGGATCTCCAACTCATGCCCAGAAGCCTCCATGGATACCAACTGTAATATAGCAACCCATGCTGGATTTGCTCCCCATTTGTAATTGGAGTTGATAAACAAGGGAAGCCTGCACTTATTAGATGGCTGGTTTGGAAGCCTCATGAACCATCTTCTGTGGTCGACTTCAATTGTTTCTTTCCTGTGTGTGAAATACGCACTGTGATGTAATTTGAATATGGGTCTGCTTTATGGGGTGGAGCCGTCAGTCATCCTGACTCAGGAGTTGGGCTGGACGGTCATCCAACGCTCACTGGGGGCCCACCAGACACTTCGCTGGAGTTTCGAATCATCCATGGGGCTCCAGATAAAGGCAATTGTTGATTTGCGATCTATGAAGAATCCTGCTTTTTTTTGTTCTCTCCAGAATCATTTTACCCCCTTTTTAAGAATTCCCTTAGTCAAAAGTGATGACTCCAAGGCTTATGTCCTGGAAAGTCCTGGAGCCAGAAAAAGCTGGATTTGAAACGTGTCATGTATCTTCTGTTATGGTTGGCAAGTCATTTTCTTTTCCAGGGTTCCGTGTGCCAGATGGGGCTAAAATAGCTTACATTGGAAACGTATTTTTTGCATCAAATGAGATAGCAAATAAAAAGGCTTTACAGGTTTAATAAAAACTCAAACTGCACTGTACAAATTTTCTTAAGTACTGCTAGTTAAATAGTTAAAAAATCTGCTGGCCATCACAAGGCATGTTGTTTAGTCAAGAAAAAAAAAAAAATGGAGTGTAAATTAGTTCAACCACTGTGGAAGACAGTGCGGCGATTCCTCAAGGATCTAGAAATAGAAACACCATTTGACCCAGCAATCCCATTACTGGGTATATACCCAAAGGATAAATCATTCTATTATAAAGACACATGCACACATATGTTTATTGTGGCACTGTTCACAATAGCAAAGACTTGGAACCAAGCTAAATGTCCATCAATGACAGACTGTGTAAAGAAAATGTGGCACATATACACCATGGAATACTATGCAGCCATAAAAAAGGATGAGTTCATGTCCTTTGCAGGGACATGGATGAAGCTGGAAACCATCATTCTCAGCAAACTGACACAAGAACAGAAAACCAAACACCACATGTTCTCACTCATAAGTGGGTGTGAACAATGAGAACATATGGGCACAGGGAGGAGAACATCACACACCAGGGCCTGTCGGGGGGGTGGGGGGCTAGGGGAGGGATAGCAGAGGGTGGGGAGATTGGGGAGGGATAGCATTAGGAGAAATACCTAATGTAGACGACAGGCTGACGGATGCAGCAAACCACCATGGCACATGTATACCTATGTTAGCTGCACGTTCTGTACATGTACCCTAGAGCTTAAAATATAATAAATTTTAAAAAGTGATTCCTGCATGTTTCATGTAGTCATTATGCAATTATTAGGCACCAGTTATTATGAAGTGCGATGTATTTTGTTGAAAATAAAATGGCTTTAGATACTATCTTACTGTCTGGTAAGAGAAAGAGAACATGGTACTGATGATGGCAAGGTCCCTTCACCCTAAGCTATTTCTTTATTTTTATTTTACTAAATGTATTTTGGTAAATGTAATTAGAATATATTTGGAATAAGGCTGATACAAAAGAATTTAACTCTAGTGTTTGAAATAATCAAACATCTGGAAGAAATATGATTTTTAAGGTCCAGTTTTGCGCCATGAGCCATGTGCATTCTCAGCATTGAAGTGTTGTGCTTCTGGGTGCTCTAGAGAGTTCTCAGTCTCAGGTTGGACGGTTTGACCATTAAAATTGGCTGAGCCAACAGCATAGAGTCCGGGGCCGCCTTCACAGCCAAGTGACCTGGGCAATCACACAGGTCTTTTGCTCAAAAGGGCCCTATATTTGCTTTAATGCTCTGTTCCTTCTGTCTTGATTTTTTTTTTAAAGCATCTTAAAAATGATTTTGTTTGTTTAAGTTCTGGCATACATGTGCAGGATGTGCAGGTTTGTTACAAAGGTAAACGTGTACCATGGTGGTTTGCTGCACCTATCAACCCCTCACCTAGGTATTAAGCCCAGCATGCATTAGCTCTTTTTTCTAATGCTCTCCCCCAATGCCCTCCCTCAACAGTCCTTAGTGTGTGATGTTCCCCCTCCCTGTGACCATATGTTCTCATTGTTCAGCTCCCACTTTTAAGTGAGAACATGTGGTGTTTGGTTTTCTGTTCCTGTGTGAGTTTGCCGAGGATAATGGCTTCTAGCTTCACGCATGTCCCTGCAAAGGACATGATCTCCTTCCTTTTTATGGCTGTATAGTATTCCATGGTGTATATGCACCACATTTTCTTTATCCAGTCTATCACTGATGGGCATTTTGGTTGATCCCTTGGGAAGCTGGATTTTCCTTGGGATTGTGTATGTCTGGTATGATTGTTCTTGCGGTGGACTAAGGCCCAGAGAAGTGCAGTATTCCACTCAAAGTCACACAGCTCATCAGCTGCAGGGTAGACCTGAACTTGGGTATCCTACATCCTTCCTCTTTGCCAATAGACATAATGTTAAGCTTTGTCTGGAGACAGCACTAGATAAACATTACAGGAGGAAAGGGGTTTTGCATGTCGGTTCAGGTGTTCTTGCCCCTCATGTTCCCTTAGCATAGGCATTTTCTCCAGCAGTTGACGACTGTGGCATGGGTGGCTTCTTCAGCACTAAACTTCTGAAGCACTCACAGATGCTCCAGTACATGATTCCTGTAGTGTCTTCAGGCACCGGCCTCAGGAGATTTTGGACTGGAGTACATCCAGTGAGACATCATCCTGTGAGCAGCCTTCCCTGGCATCCTAGAGGGTGGATTCCTAGCAAGTTCCACTAGTAACTTTTCCTTTTCTGCTATCATTAAGATCTACATCTCAGCCTTGGGGACTCTTCTTTGATTTCTCTATCTCAGCCATAGGGGCAGTGACTAGATAATATAATAAATATAATATATAATATAATTAATATAATATAAATATTCTTTATTTAGAGTTCTTTTTACTTCTAATCAATATCTTGTTAGTTGTATTCCTTTTATAAGAAAAGAAAAAAAAAAAAAAAACGTATCCTACATCCTGATGGCCAGAGTCTGTGGCATGTCTTTTCTACTGCACACTGGGAAGTCAGGCAGGCACAGTTCCTCATCTGTGCCTGTTTGATTGTGTAACGGGCACTCATTCTTCTAACATTCAGTGGGTTCTAGTTTGTGTTGGGTCACAGGCCTGGTGCTGGGGCGATAGCTGTGCTAGCAAGGAGTGTGGGCTGTTGGTTATGAGTCTGGTTTCTGGAGATGGACAGAATTGGGTTCAGAGGGCACCTCTCCCCTTCACTGGCCAAGTGATGCTGGCCACATCCATAGAGCATTTGAAGAGCTCCCGCCCTACCTGTGGCCTTTAGTGTGGCAGTGAGCAGATGGGTGCACTTCCCGCCTGGAGGCTAGAGCTAGGGAGCTGGAGGTCAACAAAACTACTGTAAAAATATTTATTTACTATGTGGTAAAGGCCATGAAGGAAATGTGCAGGGTTCAAAGGGAGATTGTAACAGAGAAAGTTACCAAATTTTTAAAGTCTCATTTTCCTACCTGCAAAATGGGAATAATAAAACCTATCTCAGAGGTTCATTGGGAGAATTAAAAGAGATACCCTAGGCTGGGCGTGGTGGCTCATACCTGTAATCCCAGCACTTTGACAGGCTGAGGCAGGCAGGTAACTTGAGCTCAGGAGTTTGAGACTAGCCTGGACAACATGGTGAAACCCCATCTCTACTAAAAATTACAAAAATTATCCAGGTGTGGTGCTGAGCACCTGTCGTCCCAGCTACATGGAGGGCTAAGGTGGAAGGATCATTTGAGCCCAGGAGGTGGAGGCTGCAGTGAGCTGAGATCGCCCCACTGCACTCCAGCCTGTGCAGCAGAGTGAGACCCTGTCTCAAAAAAAAAAAAAAAAAAAAAAAAAAAAAAAAAAAAAAAAAAAAAAAAAAAAAAAAAAAAAAAAAAAAAAAAAGAGAGAGAGAGAGAGAGAGAGAGAGACATCCTTCATGTGTGTACTAGCTCTTTTTAAAAGGAACTATTTGGGACACATAAATTTGGTATAAATTTGGACCACTGAACAAATGTCACTCTCTTGCCTTCTTTTAAGATACCATGTCCATGCTTTATCTTTGAAAGAAAGTCAACTATTATATTTATTCTCAATAAACAAACTTCCCTTTCAGCTATTAATAACTATTATTAGCTATATTTGTTATAGACAGAATTGTAATTAAAAAGAATCTGGAAAAACCCTAACAGTTCACAAAACATTTGGGGTAAAATTTTAAATTTCTCCCAAGTGCTATGTGATGGTATTAACTTGGATTGTTCACTAATTAAATGTCCCTTTTATTTAATAGCATCATCTAGACACCTCTGGGAAAGATTCCACTGTGAGTAACCTCACCTACATTTGGTCTTATTCAAGCCTTGAGACAGGTCCCCTGCCTTATATACAATTTTTTGACCAATGCTAATACAATGGTCTATAATAAATCTATTCAATTAAATAATATAAAGCACTAACAGTTATAGTTTTCTTATGAATATTTAATCTTATGTTTATAGTAATATTTTTCTTCAAAGGACTATATGCTTGAATATTTATTCTCACCAGGAATTATATTTTGTATCATATAGAAGTTGGGAAAATAATTAGGAAAACTCAGTGATTATTTGGGGAATAAAAACAGCATCATATGAAACTTATGTGAAAAGAAAATATACCAGAAAAAAACCCATAAAATGTTAAAGTATAACCATTTCTAAGTGATCACTTACAAGGTTTCCAAAGAAACATTTCTTCTAGCTCCTGTTGTAACATACAAGTAATATTCAAAATTCTTGAATACAGATGATGGTTGTAAAATTCTGTGAATACACTGAAAACCAAGGAATTAAATGGAGAAATTATATAGTATGTTGGCATGTGAATTATATCTCAGTAAAGCTGCTTTATAAAAGACCGAAAAACCTCTCCAAAAACTGAATGTCATTCTTCTCCCCTTCTTGTTAAAATGAGCAGAGGCGCTCCTAATAACCGCATCTGTCCTCCAGCCTTCTGCTGAAGGTCTTCTCTAAAACCAATCAGCTAAACAACCAAACAGCCAAACCTAAGCCTGTATTCCACAGCTGGTGTGAACAAGGACACACAGGGGCCCTTTCTTTAGGAAGCCTCCCCTGCGCCCATGAGTGGAGTGAAACTTGCCCGCTTTTCTGGTGTTTCATCATGGCTCTGCTGGGTTGTTTTTGGTAACATTGAACAGAAAATCTGGCCTGGCGAGGCACATATAGTGGCCCTCATATGTAAAGAGAAGTCCACAGGTGTGTGGGGTTCAGGTGCTGAATATCAGTGTTTGGGTGGGTGTTTGGTTCTGATTCTTTGTGATTCTCTGGGTCCTGCTTGATGTGTGAGCTTCACCCTTGGGCTGGGAGCAAGATGGCGGCAGCAGCAACTCTGGCTTCCCATGAGCCTCTTCTTATCATCTGGGAAGACTTTTCCCAGAAGCCCCAGGGAGAGGCCCCTCATGCTACATTTCACTGGCCAGAAGTGACTCACATGTTCACACAGGAACTCATTGCTGGTGCAAGACAGGGAGTTGCATCATCTGTTATAGACCAGGGAGGATGTCCCCCAGAGTGGGGATCGCCAGCTCCTGAATTGCACAGTGAGCTGGTGGTTTCCCTGAGCACCATCAGGGCTTCTAATAGGAAGAGACAGCCGGCAGAGGCATGCTGCGAAGCAGCCGCAGGTTCTCCCTGGGTCTCATGCTGCTTGTCTATCTGTGCTTTGTGCCCCTCTTCTGGAGGCCTGAAGGCCAAGGCCAACTTGTTGCTTGTCTCTGAGTCTTCCTTACTGCCTGGCACCCAGGCTGCAATCCTGGGAGTGAGCTGATTAGATTTCCTTCTTTTTAAAGGGAATGAAAACAAAAACCCAAGTGCTCTGAGCACATCATGAATATGTAGACACTGCCATCCGCTGTTGTCTTCGGTGGTACTTTAAAAAAAAAAAAAAACCTTAACACCGGCAGCATGCTTACAAACCTGCTATATGTGCAGTGAGCAAACAATTTGATTTTGCAAAAATAGAAGGCACCTCCTGACGCATGTTCATGCTAACTGCTTCTCTTTGGCAGGTAGCTGTCTCCCCTGTGTTGGTGAAATTGGCCTCTCCTCATCTTCCCCGTATCTTCTCCCAGAGTCTACATCCTTGGTGTGGATTTGCTCATAAGCTCAAATTAGGCAAATTCCCTCTTTTTAATATATGGAAGCACACACAAGAAATGAATACTGAAACAAAACCTACCTGCACAAAGATCCTTTTTTATCTGTGATATTTGTCTTCAAACTTCCAAAATGTTTCCAATCCATCCTTGAAATCCAGAGGAACTTTCTCTGGATCATTAACAATGGAATGTCAACAGAAAGCGGGGCCTGCCACTGTGCATAAGAAATGGGTGTGGAACCAAGGAGAGAAAAAAGAGGAAGTGTAGAAGACTATTTACTTCCTCCCTTCAAAAAGTCACACTTTACTATTTCTCTCTCATTTTCATCATTCACCAGGGCAATACCCCCTAGATCAATGCACTAACTTGTTTGTTTTTTACAATGCAGGAAAACTTCATAGCCTCATCATTCATTCCAGAGTGTGGGGGAAAAAAACAAAAGCCAGCAACCGAAATTTGCATGGTGCTCAATTATACATTAGTGAACATCACTTGGCAATCTGTTCATATCAATTTAATTGGATTTTAATACTGCCTCTGATCTTGTTTTCTAATTAACAGCAGTGCTTGGAAATAAAGCAGAACCATGCACCCAGCAACACCTTTGATCTCGACCATATGGAGCCCTACCAAGCTCTGGAAAAAAATCTCCCTTGCGTCCACAGCCGGCCGAGAGAAGCGGGGGTCCCCAGATGGCCGGATACCGTGGGCGCCCACACCCCATGGCTTGTCTTGTCTTCTGATTGGTTCCCAATACGAAGGCAAGGGACTTGCTTCTCGAGCTGGAGGCAAATCTGTGTCCCCAACGTTGGTGAGGTTCACGGTTTTCACAACTCAGTTTTGGGGGCAAACATTTGAGTAAACAGACCTGACCCTGATGGGTTTGTTTTAGAGTGGAGTCTCACCAACAGGACAGAGCAAAAATGTCATGGGTCCTTAGACCAGAGCGGAAAGCTCACTAAACCCTTCTTCCAGCTGCGGCTTTTCTCCTCTCTCTTTTCTTAAATCCTTGGGTCTCTAACTTTGCTGATCATTGTCTTGCTAATTGACCACACGGGAAGACTGATTACACACTGGGTCACCCCGAGAAGGAAAAAGCCCATGACCAATGACATCAGGGGTTCCAGAGGGAAGCTGGCTGGGGCAGAGGGAACAGGTGGGCTATGGCCAAGGGCCAAGGACCTGCATCCTCCTCTTCCTCTCACCAGCGTGGGGGTTGGCAGGTTAAGAGGCAGTTAGTAGAAGCAGGTGTGAGAGGTGGGAAGAGCACTGGCTTTCGCCAAGCAACCAGGTCCATGGCAGCAGTCATGTGACCTCGAGCACATGACTCCACCTCTCTGGGAGGCAGTTTGCTCAAGGATTCTTTTGCAATTCCGAAATCGCAAAGTGTCAAAGTCAGCGCTTTGATAGTTTCACAGCAGACTCATGTGGCAGCAAAGGCTGCCCTAAACTGACGTGCCACCATTTGTAATCTTTATTTATGCTACTTAATGCAGGTACTCATTCCTTCTGCTGTGGAAATAGTCCTGTCTGGGACAACGGAAGGCTGCTCTAGACTCCATTGGAATATGATTATGTGTTGACTTTTGTAAAATCCAAAATATCCTGGTTTCTAAACCACACTGGGCCCCAAGAACTTAAGAATAAGAATTCTGGACCAGAGCCTTCCTCTGGGATGTCAGTTAATCCACCTAGAGAAGTGATTCTCTCCAGGGTGATTTTATTCTCCAGGGAACACGTGATTTTTTTTGATGATTGTAACGTGTGTAGGGTTCCCGCTGGCATCCATGAGGCAGAGGCCAGGGACGCTGCTAACCAGCCTACAGTACATAGGACAGACAAAGAATACTCCAGTCCCAAATGTCCATCGCGCTGAGGGTGAGAAACCCTCATCCATAGAATAGTACACATTCCAGCTCTATTCTTATTTCACCACTCTGAGCTTCTCTTTCGTCATCTGTCGATTGGAGAGAATGAACATCCGCCTCCAAGAGTTCTGGGAAAACTATATGAGACAGTGGACATGACTCTGCCTTCTAAACTTTACCACTCAATAGAAAAATGAAAGACAGTTTACTCTTTCAAAAAACAAAGCGTCGGCCAGACCGGTTGGCTCACGACTGTAATTCCAGCACTTTCAGAAGCCGAGGCGGGTGGATCACTTGAGCCTGGGAGTTAGAGAAACATAATGAATTCTGTCTCTGCAAAAAATACAAAAAATTAGCTGGGTGTGGTGGCACACACCTGTGGTCCCAGCTACTTGGAGGAGTTGAGGGTGGGGGATCACCTGAGCTCGGGAAGTCGAGGCTGTAGTGAGCCGTGATTGCACCACTACACTTCAGCCTGGGTGACAGAGCAAGAACTTGTCTTGAAAAAACAAAAAACCACAAAATCACCGCAACAAAGAATAAAGTGTGTTCTTTGGAACCCTGGTCTTCATGATAAACACTTGCCTGTCTATGCAGCATGGCTGCTAGGCAGTTCGGGCCACTTTGGGAGAGAGTCATGGTCTCCCCTTTCATGGATCTTGTAGCCTCGTTACTCTCTCGCTACAGGTAACCGTTTATAGCTTCATCTGTAATTTAGATGTTCTTGAAAGCAGTATTTCCTTTGACTTGTTTTAACCTTTAGACTTCCCACTTTCTGAAGAACCCCAGCCCACACACACACACCCCTTGTTGCTAATTAGAGAACTTTGATATGCAGGAGAAAGCACTAATAAAGAACGGTAAATAGCAGGCCCTCCTGACTCCTCCTCCTCTGAGCTCCTCTCCCTCCAGCCAGAACCGCTACACCCCGGCTTGCAGGCTTAACTCCAAAGCTAGATTTCAGGAACAGCATTGCCTACGTAGTGGGAGCTTGGAGCAAGGGGCTCACTGCTCTGTTAGCCCAGCTTCGAGCCTTCATGGATTTAATCCACCCCCACACTTGTGGACCGTTTGTGGCCTGTGGGCTTTGGCCTTGTCCCAGCTCCTGGTCTCCTGAGTCCCAGGTTTGGAAGCTGGGCTTCTCTGCTGTGGTCCTTCCTGGTGACTCAGGTCGTTCCAGTCCCTTTACTCTTTGCCCTTCCTTGTGCTGGTATAGGCTTTCCCCCCACATCTTGGATCCTGGCTCTTAGCAACAGGTGAATGGCAGACTATTCAGATGTTGCCTGCCTGTTCCCTGACCCCTGTCCTTGAGTTCCCGTGACCCTGATCCTCTGTGAGGCAGGATATTTTATGGATTAGGCCATTCTGGGATGCAGAGGTCAATTCAAACTGTCACTGCTGGAACACGGTGACTTCTGCTTGAAGGACCTTCGGCTGGCCACAGTCCTCACTATAGCACCCTGCATTCACTCTGGTGTCTGGCCATTTCCATGCCACCTGTGCCCTGCAGAAGTTACTCAAGCTCCTTTGATGTCAACCAGCCTTTTGCCTTGGCTCAGATGTTAGATACACACATGCCAAGCTCACACACCTCTCCTTAAATATGACCAGGTGTATCGGTTAGTGTAAGTGATACTGGTTGCTGAAATAAGCAATCAAATTAAACCTCAGGAGATATAAACGAAAAGTAGATTTCCTGCTCCTGCCATCATCTGATGACCGTCAGAAACCTCTGCTGGGCAGACTGTCTCCAAGTGGGGACTCAGGGATCCTGGTGTTTTCTACTGTGTGGCCACACTGCCTTGGATTCCTTTGCTTCTAGCCATGTGGATTGGAGGGAAGGAGAAAATGGAAGGTAATACGGGACTTTTTGGGGACCAGGCAGAGAACTGATGTATATGACTCTTACACTCACATTCAGCTGGCCAGAATTCAGTCACATGCCCCAACCTGACTACAGTTGGCCTGGGGATCATCGTCTCCCTGTGCATCCTGGAAGAGCAAATGGGATTGACGAGCTTCTGGATAATGGTGGTCACAGTCCATCTTTCTGGTTCTCAAATCACTGTTTAACTTTTCCTCCTACACACAGAAGACACTCACCCCCTTCCCAAGGGGAAAAAACCTCCGAAGCCGTCCAGTCTCTACATCCAGCTGCAAGTCCAGGGTTTCTGAGTGCTACATCATCCTCTGCATCTCGTCCAGATGTGGCTTCTCATGAGCCACTGACTTATGCAGCACAATGACAAGCTACTTGTCCCCACACACTCCACATACGGTGGTGGAACAGACGCTGGGTCATTGCAATAAATATTTCCTTCAGGAAAATGGAGGCGTGGAAGACATTAGCGGCCCCTGATTCATAGCAGGTCTGAGCTCCTCAGCCTGGGTGTGCATCATGAAGGCTCTCTGCACCTGAGTTCTGGGGACTGTCACTGATGAAGTCCTGGTCTTGGTCTTTGAGAGAAACCCCCAGGTTCGTGTTTCTCTGCAGCTCCCGGCTCCATCCTTTAGCCGGGGGGGGGGGGGGGTCTCCCTGTTCATTTCTCTCCTTAGCCACCTCTAAAGTTGTTGCTAGAGGCATGATCTCCTTGAGGGCTGAGCAGCCTTTGAAGCCTGCATTCTTCTTGAGGGGAGGTTGGGGGCTTAAATGTTTTTAATGCAAATCAATTATTGATTGCCTCCGATAAGCTTTTATTCATATTTTTAAAAATCGAGGTATAATTTAAGTATGGTAAAATTCACCGTTAGTGCATACTACTGACTTTTGACAAATACTTGTAACCCTGTAACTGCTGCCACAGTTGAGATTTAGGAGAGTTCCATCACCTCCCAAAATCTCCTGCATCTTGACTGTCATCAGCCCCTCCCCCACCTCTAGTCCCTGTCAACCTCGGATCTGTTTTGGAATCACACAGTACACAGCCCTTTGGGTCTAACTTCTTGCACCATGCCTAATGCATTTGGGATTCACCCAAGCTGTTTCTCATATCAGTGAAACCGTTTATTTATTTTTATTGCCAAGTAGTATTCTAAGTATATGGATATCACCTCTTGAAGGACGTTTGTGTTGTTTCTGGTCTTTTGGATGGAAATAGAATAAAGCTGCTATGAATAAATAGAACACTCACACAGAGGTTTTAAGTTCTCATTTCTTTTGGATACATAGAGACTGGAATGACTGGGTCACCTGGTAAGTGTATGTTTAATTTTATGAGAAACGGCCAGTGTTTTCCAAAGCAGGGGTCCCATGTTGCATGCCCACCAGCGATATGCGGGAGCACCGGTTGCTTCCTGTCCGGTCAGCACTTGGTGTATGTCTTCTTCATGTTAGCCATTCTAATAAGTGTGTCATTGCATCTCACTGGAGCTTTCATCTGCATTTCCCTAATAACTGAGCATGTGCTTATTTGACCTCTATCTTGTTTAATGATCGATCTCTTCAAATCTTTTGCCCATTTTGTTATTGAGTTGTTTTCCTGTTTTGAGTTGTGAGAGTTCTTTATATACTTTGAACACAAGTCCTTTCTCTGATATGTGATTTGCAAATACTTTCTCCTGATTTTTTGGCTTGCCTGCCTCCCTCCCTCCCTCCCTCCCTCCCTCCTTCCCTTCCTTCCTTCCTTCCTTCCTTCCTTCCTTCCTTCCTTCCTTCCTTCCTTCCTCTTCTTTATATACTTTGAACACAAGTCTTTTCTCTGATTTGTGATTTGCAAATACTTTCTCCTAATCTTTTGGCTTGTCCTTCCCTCCCTCCCTCCCTCTTTCTCTCTCTCTCTTTCTTTCTTCCTTCTTTCTTTCTTTTCTTCCTCTCTCTTCCTTTCTTCCTTCCTTCCTTTCTTTCTCTTTCTTTCTTTCATTCTTTCTTTCTTCCTTCCTTTCTTTCTCTTTCTTTCCTTCTTTCTTTCTTTCTTTCTTTCTTCCTCTCTCTTCCTTTCTTCCTTTCTTTCTTCTTTATTGAGATGGAGTTTTACTGTTGTTGCCCAGGCTCAAGTGCATTGGCATGATCTAGGCTCACTCCAACCTCCGCCTCCTGGGTTCAAGCGATTCTCCTGCTTCAGACTCCCAAGTAGCTGGGATTACCATTACTTCTGACTAATTTTGGTATTTTTAGTACAGACCGGATTTCGCCATGTTGGCCAGGCCTGTCTCAAACTCCTAACCTTAGATGATCCACCTGTTTCGGCCTCCCGAGGTGTTGGGATTACCGGTGTGAGCCTCTTTGCCTGGCCTTTTACTGTTTCTTAACAGTGTCTTTTGGAGAGCAGAAGCTTTCATTTTGATGAGGTCTAATTTACCAATTTCTTTCTTAAAGACTGTGATTTGTGATGCTGTATCTAAAAAATCTTTACCTAAGCCAAGTTCACAAAGTGTTTCTCCTGTCTTCTTGAAGAACAAAATATGTTTTAAGTCTTGAATAGTGAAACACATTTAAAATTCAGACTTTTGGTTTCTTAGATGCATATCCCTGAAGAATGTAGCAAAAGCTTCTGATCAGTTTGCCTCGCTCCATTCTATATGCTGGTAGCCACACCCAAAGTCCCTTTTGAGGTACGGTTCTCAGATGGGTTTCATTTCCTTGCCTTCTCTCCCTGCCTTTCTTTCTCTCACTGTCTTTCGATTTACTGGTGCTTCCTTGGAGTTAAAAGGCTTGATAGAAATGCCACACCCTTAATCTGATCTTTGCTTGAAGTTTCTTTATCCAACTCAGAAGATGTCCTAGACCTTTGCCCTTCAAACCTTTTAAAAATCTCATTTCTGACTCCTGGGGACTTGAAGCATTTGGCATTTCTAACCTAGTAATATCCCAAATTTCTGGACTCTCTCTATTCTCCTTCTATTCTGCTTGTAAACTGGTCAGATCTTTCCTCAGCTTATCTCTTTCTTTAACAGTTTTCCAGATGCCCTCAAATGTAACTGGTACACAGAGATTATTAATGCTGTGTTTTCCAGACTCTTCTCTAGAGCCACAAGTTCAGTAGCCACAAGTTCAGCCTTCCACATGATCACCGGCAACAGTCTTAGAAAGTGCCTGCCCCTGGATAACTGAAATATCTAGCCATCTATCCTGCAAAATCTGTTTCCTCACTTTCTGATCCTTGACTGATCATCTGATGACATCTATTTCAGAATATAAAGCAACCTGCACCCCTCTTTTGTGGCCTCGTTCTGTGTTAATCAGGATAAGAAACAGTAGTTGATGTAACAAACAACCCAGCGTTTCAGTGACTTAGGATAACAAAAGCTTAACTTTTGACTTGTGTGTGAGTCCCTTGAGTTTCTTCTGAATACTAACTGGGCTCCTTCCACCATATGGCTTCCCTATGTCCAGAGCCTTTTATCCTCGGTCACGAGGACGGAGGATGCAGAGAGAGCATGAAGTAGCTCACTTAGTGGATTGGAGCTGGACTTGGGTGCCTGTGTGTCCACTCCCATCCCATTGCCAGAACTGACGCACGCGGCCCTAACCTCACTGTGAGCAACGCTGAAAAGTGTAGTTGTCCTGTGTGTCCAAGAAGACAGGCGTGGTGAGAATCTCACTGGATCTGTCCTAGAAATTTTCTTTGGCAAAGAGATGGGGGCTCTCCCCTGAGTTAGATCTCTCCTGGCTCTTTTAAGGATTGTATATTGAGTGAAACCTCAGCACTTTATTTAAACCCATTCGTTCAGTGATTTATTGGTGAGCATTTCAACCTGCTAGGCACGGTGTTTGGAAGGAGAAGGTAGGAGGGGAAGCGGGTGGTCCTAACGTTTATTAAGTGGCTTCTATGTTTTCAGCACTTGAAATGATTATTTATTTATTTATTTTGATTGATTTATTTTTGAGAAGGGGTCTCGCTCTGTTGCCCAGGCTGGAGTGCAGTGATGTGATCTTGGCTCATTGCAACTTCTGCCTCCCAGATTCAAGTGATTTTCCTGCCTCAGCCACTTGAGTAGCTGGAACTACAGACACCTGCCACCATATCCAGCTAATTTTTGTATTTATAGTAAAGACAGGGTTTAACTTATTGGCCAGGCTGGTCTTGAACTCCTGACCTCCGGTGATCTGTCTGCGGCAGCCTCCCAAAGTGCTGAAATTACAGGTGTGAGCCACCGCGCCTGGCCTGAGGTGATTATTTAATCCCTACAGTGATAGAGATGCCTGTTTTATCCCCCTTGGACAGATGAGTGAACCAGTTCAGAAAGGCAATTGTGCCCAAGGTCACAGAGCTAATAACCCGATCAACCATAATTAAATTCTACATTCATTCTACGTGGCTAACCTATGCTTGTACCACGAGGAGGTTTATATCTTCTAATTCTAGTCTGGTGGGGGAGGCAGACATCAAAATCCAGTGAGCCAAGTGGACATGGCATTGTCAGAGTACTGGCCACCATAGCCGGGGGTGGAGGAGACACCGGGAAATTGAGAGATCGAGAGGGAAGGACATCTGAGCTGGGCTTCTGCAGGACAGCTAGGAGCTCACCACATGGGGGAAGACAAGGTATGTGCTACCTGTGGTTTCCCATGGCCTCCGCTCCAGGCCCGACCCTGCAAGGGAGGACCTCCCTAAAGTTTCAGTTTGGGGTTCTTATTTTAATTTGTGGCGCCTGTGATGGGGGCTTCTGGGGAGAAGACCTAAAGGAAACTGCTGTTTTGAGCCTGCTAGGCTGTGTCCCAGCAGGTGCAGATGTTCTGATAAGGTGTGGTGACGGTGACCTCACAGAGCAGCCCTGCTCGGAGATAAGGGCAGATGAATTGCAGAAAGAGCTTCCTGTCGTGAGCTGATTGGCTGCTGGGGGGATCTGCAGCTGAGGGCTGGGCCAGCCCTGCAGAGGCCGCTGACTGGGTCAGTGATCTGCTGAGGCTGCTTCTTGCTCTGCCTTCCGTGGCTGCGTCTCTGGGTCACCTCATCTATGCAGGACCCCGTTGAGACATGCAGGAGCAAGGGAGAGAACAGTGTTTCAGGGGATCCTTAGAGCTGGTTTCAGACTTGCCTATGTAGTCTGTAGCTTAGCTGGAGAGACCGCATCCAGTTAGCTATGCGGCCGTGGGAAAGCCGCCTCGACAGTCTGGGCATCCTTTTCCTGTCTGTAAAATGTAGTTATCGGTCCCAACTTCAAAGGACTGTCGGTGGCGTTCAGCAGTCGGTGAAACCGAAGTTCCTAGGAAGGCACCTGGTGTAGAACGGATGCCCAGTCAAAGCTGGCTATGCTTTGTGTCATTGCCATATCGGTCGTGATTGTCTCATCACTCATTATCCTGGTTTGATTTTGCCTTCTGTTTTCTGGAGACATCCATTCCAAATCTTTCTTGAGCTCTGCAGCGTTGCACCAAGCTCTGGAATTTCAGCTATAATCAGTATGATATACAGTGCACCCCTAGAGCTTCCAGGTTAGGAAAAGAGACTGGGCTTCACAATCGATCAACCCCGCAATGCCGTATGCCACGAATGGGGTGAGCTCTGTGGAAGTAAAGCCCGTGGGTGGAGAGGTGGCCTGCGGGGCCTCACCCTGACCAGCCAGAAAGGTTCCACCAGGAGCCTTCAGCCTGGTGAGCAGCAGGGCAGGGGCTGTGACCCGGTCTGAGTCTGCCTGACTCTGAGGATGCTGTTTGGTAGCTATGCAGTGAGGTGCTCTAGGAAAAAACATTTGTCCTATGTGGCGTCACATAGGACAAATCTCAGTCCTTTGGGTTCAGTCCTCAATATAGGTAAGTGTCAGAAGTCATCCCTTTCCTTTTTGGTTTGTCAAAATGCTTCAGGCTTTTTGCCCTCCCTCCCTCCTCTCTCTCTCCTTCTTTCCTTTGTTCCTTTCTCCTTCATTCCTTTTCCTCCTTCCCTTTCTTTCCTTTCTCCCTCCCTTCCTTCTGATGCTGCTTCACAGTGTGAAACTGTGTCCCTGCAAGCACACGATCTGCACGTTTCTGGGGCAGCCTACTTGAGTTCTGATATCATCCCTCCTCTGTGTGCACCGTGAAAACCAATTTGCTACCTAGAGGAGTCCAGATACCTCAAGGGTCAAAAGACACTTCTCTTTCTGTCTCTGTCTCTTTCCTCTTTTGTGGGAGGGGCCACAGCTTGAGGATAGGGCCCATTTAAGGGGGTCAGGGAATCATTCAAGGGTTCCAGGGAATCAATTTTTACTCATCTACTAAGGAGCAGCTCCAGGCCTTGCCCAGGGCCCTGCTGGAAAGAACATTCCCATACAGGCACAATACAATGAAGGGTGGTTATTCACATAGTTTGGGAGCAATAACCAAAACTGCTGGAATATTAATTGGCATACCATGTTCATAAAATGAAGAGGCGGGAGGAGAGCTTGAAATGACGGGGACATAACAGTAACGAGATGATTCCTAACAGGAAGCATTAAACATACATACAGTGGCAGCGAATTGGATCCGTTCGCAACAGATTTCCCACTAACACAAATTGGCTGTTAGCCTCTTTACAGAGAGCTGAGGGAAGCTGGCTTCTTGGTTTGAACTAAGTGGAGAATTTTAACCTGGTAGGGAATGTGGGGTGCTAAACACCATCCTCCATCGCCTGATAGCTGGTATATTATTTTGTAAAGTCTGAAAAAAGCAAGCTAAGAAGACAGCTCTAAGTCCCTGGCTTCTCAATTCCAATGCTCCTCTCACCTTCCTCTCTCACGACACACATGATTTCGCCCTCGGTGGCACTTTCTGCAAAACTTATGTGTTTATTTGTTTGGTGTGATGTCTGTCTTTCCAGCTAAGCTATAGACTACAGTGTTTTTGCCAAGACGTTCTAGGAGTTGAGTGTTTGCTCTGCCTTGGAACCTCTGAGATTACCTTCTGTTCTTACTGAATGCCGCCTTGCAACACCTTAACCCAATCCCAAAAGAAGAACAATTCTGGTATCGCATCTGGACCCAAGTCCCCATTTTGCTCCCTGTCTATTCTCAATATGACTTTGGGCAAGTCACTCCACCTCTCTGCATTTCAGATTCCTAGTCTGTGTAATGGAGGTAAGAACTGGGTGAGGTAGGTGGCACAGGATATAGGAGAATCCAGGTTTCCTGACCCCATGCCAACAGTCTGTTCCTTACAATCAAATGTTCTACACTGGTGGCTTTCAAAGTGGGTAGATGTACTTGCAGGGAATTAACAATGAAGACAAAGAAAGAACACTAGAGCTTTAATTTATAATTAACCCGGCTCAATATAAATAACAACACATGCTTAACAATACGTGTGTTTAATTTATGAAGAAGTGTATATGTAGGAAGTCCATGCTCCAGCATTCCTTCTCTGCTTTGAAATAGCTCACAGACCATGCCTAGATAACAAGCGCAGCAATGTAGGCGTCGACCACCTTTTATTTAACCAGTTTAAGTGGAAAATAATTTCTGCTTAGGCAGAGACAGTGGAATACGATGTAGCATTGTCTGTGAAATTCCAGGTTCTGTTTGGGACGGTCAGCTAGTACCACTCTAGAGCACTGTGTGGATTTTACATGGGACTACTGTTTTTCAGTGACACTAAATGGCCCCAGACTTTGGTTCCTTTTCAGGTTTCCTGTTTGCTTTTTGCAGTTGTTCTGTTTCTCAAGCAACCGCATAAAGGTAAGAGCCTAAGAGGAATTTTGGAGGATTTGGGATTCCAGGTGCAGGTTGGCCACTAGCTTACTGGGTAAGCTTGAGAAGAGCCCTTCCCTTCCTTGAGATCTGGGATCCTGGTTTGTAAAATGAATGGATTGGTCCAGGTCATCATCTCTGGTCCTTTCTAGCCCAGTGATGCTGTCACACTGAAAGATGCTGGCCAGCATATCTTTCAGCATCCCCCCTCCATCCCCCTCCCTGAAATCCACTGTGGACTGGAAAGAAGAAACATATACAGGAGGTTGTCTCAGGTCTTAATGCATGGGGAAAAGAAGTAAATAAGGCCATTTCAAAAGAGCCAAAGTAAGATTTAAGAGAGTTGGAGGGCCTCTCCCTGGGACAAGTACTTGAAGGTTCATGCATTTTTTTTTTGTTTTGTTTGAGATGGAGCCCCACTCTGTCACCCAGGCTGGAGTGTAGTAGCGCCATCTGGGCTCACTGCAGCCTCCACCTCCCAGGTTTAAAAGATTCTCGTGCCTCAGCCTCCCAAGTAGCTGGGATTACAGGCGCCTGCTACCACACCTGGCTAGTTTTTGTATTTTTAGTAGAAACGGGGTTTTACCGTATTGACCAGGCTGGTCTTAAACTCCTAACCTCAAGTGATCTGCCTGCCTCGGCCTCCCAAATTGCTGGGATTACAGGTGTGAGCCACTGCGCCCGGCCCATGCCTGCAGGCTCACACCTGTATTTTGTTTTCCATCCAGTTTTTTCTTTGTGTTAACATATATGTAACATAGAATTTACCATCTTAACCATTTCTCAACATGCTGTTCAATGGTATTAAATGCATCCTTAATCCTGTGCAAGCATTGCCACCATCCACCCCCAGGACTCTTCATCGGAAACTCTGTCCCCATTAAATGTTAACTCTTCATTCCCCTCCCCCCAACCCTGGCAACCTCCATTCTACTTTCTGTCTCTATAAATTTGACTACTGCAGGTACCTCGTATAAGTGGAATCATAGGGAATTTGTCCTTCTTTTTTCTTTTCTTTTTTTTTCAGACAGAATCTTGCTCTGTCGCCTAGGCTTGAGTGCTGTGGTGCAATCTTGGCTCACTGCAATCTCTGGCCCCCAGGTTCAAGCAATTCTTGTGCCTCAACCTCCCAAGTAACTGGGATTACAGACATGCACCTCCAAGCCCAGCTAATTTTTGTATTTTTAGTAGAGACGGGGTTTCACCATGTTGGCCAGGCTGGTCTTGAACTCCTGATCTCATGTGATCTGCCTGCCTCAGCCTCCCAAAGTACTGGGATTACAGACGTGAGCCGCCGTGCCTGGACCACAGTGTCCTGTGGTGACTGGATTATTTCACGCAGCATAATGTCCACAAGGTTCATCTGTGTCGTAACATATGTCAGAATTTCTCTCCTCTGTAATGCTGAATAATATCACATTATATGGCAGGTCTTGTTTTGTTTACCCATTCATCTATAGTGGACACTTGTGCTGCTCCCATGCTTTACCAATGGTGAATAATGCTGCTATGAACATAGGTGTACAAATATGTCTTCAAGAAACTGTTTTCACTTCTTTTGGGTCTATACCCTGTCTTAGTTCATTTGGGCTGCCTTGGAGTGGGTAAATTTATAAACAATAGGAATTTATTGTTCACAGTTCTGGAAGCTGAGAAGTCTAATATCAAGGTAACAGTAGATTCAGTTTCTGGTGAGGGCCTGTTCCTGATAGATGGCACTTTCTGGCTGTGTCTTCACAGGATGGAAGGAGTAAAAAAGCTCCTTGAGTCTCTTTTATGAGGGCACTAATCCCATTCATTAGAGTGGAGCCCTCTTGGCCTAATCACCTCCCAAAAGCCCCGCCTCTTAGTACCATCACATTGGAGATTAGGTTTAAGCGTATACATTCTGAGGGGTCACGCACACTCAGTAGTCTAACCAGAAGTGGAATTGCTGGATCACATGGTGTATTAGTCTGTTCTCGCATTACCGTAAACAGCTACCTGAGACTGAGAAATTTATAAAGAAAAGAGGTTTTATTTGCTCACAGTTCCACAGGCTGTACAGGAAGCATGGTTGTGGAGGCCCCAAGTGGAAGGTGGAGAGGAAGGAGGCATATCTGACATGGCCGAAGCAGGAAGAAGAGAGTGAGGGGGGAGGTGCTATACATCTTTGAAGAACCAGATTGTGTGAGAACTCACTCACTATCATGAGAACAGCAAGGAGGAAAGTCACTCCTATGACCCAGTCACCTCCCACCAGAACCTTCCTCCAACACTGAGGATTACAATTTGATCTGAGATTTGGGCGGGGACACAAATCCAAACCATATCACATGGTAATTCTAGTTTTTTATTTTTTAAGGGACTGACATACTATTTTCCACAGTGGCTGCACCATTTTACACTCCCACCAACAGCGAATAAGTGTTTCAATTTCTCCACATTTTACCAACTTTTTTTTTTAAACTTAGGCTGTTTAAAAAAATTACTGTTTTAAGATTTCTTTATGTATTCTGGTTATGGTTCTTTGTTAGATATGCAATTTGCAAATACATTCTCTCATTTTGTGGTTTGCTTTTTAAGTTTCTAAGGTGTCTTTTGAAGAATATAAGTTCTTAGTTTTGATGAGGTCAATTATAATTTTTTTCCCTTTAAGAATTGTGCGTCTAGTGTTGTATCTAGGAATATTTGCTTAACCCTAGGTTGCAAAGATTTTCTTCTAGAAGTTTTGTATATATTTACTTTTTTACATTTAGTTTTATCATTCATTTTGAGTAAATTTTTGTATATGGTATGAGGTATGAATTCAAGTTTATTTTTTTGGGCATATAATTGTTTAGTTGTTCTAGCACCATTTATTAAAAAGACTGTCTTACCTTCACCAAATTGTCTTAATCTTTTTGTTGAAAATCAATTGATCACATATATGTGGGTTGATTTCTGAACTTTGATCTAGTTGTCTATTTTAGCACCAATACCATACTGTTTTGATTACAGTAGTTTTGTAATAAGTCTTGAAGTCAGTTAATGTTAGTCTCCCTCCTATATCCTTCTTTTTAAAAGTTGTCTTGGATATTCTAGGTTATTTGCATTTCCACACAAATTTTAACAATGGCTTTCTACAAAAGTCTTGCTTGGATTTTGATTGGGATTACATTGGAGCTACAGATAATTATGAGAGATTTGGTATCTTAAAATTGTAAATCTTCTGGTTCATGATTATGAAAATCTCTTCATTAACTTAGATCTTCCTTAGTTTTTCTTAGCAATATTTTGTAGTTTTCTGTACTCGGGTTGCACATCTTTAGTTAAGTTTATCCCCCTAGATGTTTCTTATTTTTTAATGCTATCATAAATAATTTTTATTTCAATTTCTGGTTGTTTCTAGTATATAGAAAAATAACTAACATTTATATTGATCTTATATTCTGCAACCTTGCCATACTCATTTATTTTGTTTTAATCAATTTTTTTTGGTAGATTATATAGAATTTTCTATATGGGCAATATGTCCATGAATAAAAACAGTTTTATACTTTCTCTTTTAATAATTCATTTTATTTCTTTTTCTTGCCTTATTGCACTGCCTAGAACTTCCAGTACAATGGTGAACTGAAGTGGTGAGAGTGAGCGTCTCTGACTTGCTCCTGAACTTGGGATGGAAAAATTTAGTATTTTACCATGAAATATGCTGTTAGTACAAGTTTTTGGATATGATCCTCATCAGATTGAGCAAGTTTCCTTGTATTCCTTGTTTGCTGAGTGTCTTTGCTTTTCTTTTTTTAAACGATGGGTTCTTTTATTTATTCATTCACTACACATCTTCAGAAATGAATATTTGATTTGGCCAAATGCTTTTTATGAGTCTATTAAGATGATCAGATTTTCTTTTTCATTTTTCTTGTCTGTTAATGTAATGAATTGTAGTGATTTTCATAAATTAAACCAATCTGTTATTCTAAGGAGAAAACCTACTTGGTCATGATGTCCTTTATATTTGTTATTAGATTTGATTTGCTAAAAACTTTTAAAGAAATTTTGCATTTATGATCATGTGGGCATTTGTGATCAGGTTGTTCTATAATTTTCCTCTGTTGTAATAATCTCATTTTGTTATCAAGATTGTGCTGGTTTATTGAATATGTAGAGAAAATCTCCTTCCTCTTCTATTTTCTGGAAACATTTGATGTTATTTCTTTCTGAAATATTTGGGTAGAATTTACCAGTGAAGCCATCTGGGCCTGGTGTTTTCTACTGGGAAAGTTTTAGACAAAAATTTGAATTTATTCAATAGTCAAAGTGCTATTTGGGTTACTTCTTTTTGAGTTAGCTTTGGTAGTTTGTTGAATTTCATCTAAGTCATTGATTTTGTTGGTATAACACATGTAATAATATTCACTAGTTATCCCTTTAATAGCTATAGAATTTGTAGTGATATCACTTCTATTATTCCTGATGTTAGTAATTTTTTCTTCTCTTTTTTGTTCCTAGTCAGACTGGCTAAAATTTCATCAGCTGATCTTGTCAAAAAACCAGTTTTTGGTTTTATTAGTTTTTCCTACTGATTTCTATTTCTTCAATTTCTGCTCTGATTTTTTTTATTTTCACTATTTTCTGCTTACATTTGGACTCATTTATTCTTCTTTAGCTAGTTTCTAAAGCTGAAAGCTGAGACAGTTGACTCGAGACCTTTCTTATTCTGTAATGCTCTAAATTTCTGCCTAAGTGCCACTTTAGCAGCATTCTATACATTTTGATGTATTTTTATTTTTATTCAGTTTAAAATATTTTCTCATTTTCATTTTGATTGTTCCTTTGACCCATGGAGTATTAGAAGAGTGTTTCATTTCCAAATAAAGTTAGCCTGTGTATCTGTGGGTTTAGACCCATGCATTCAACCAATTATAGATTGGTCTGAAAACATTAAAAAATTCCATCTGTACTGAACACATATTGAGTTAGTTTTTCTTGTCATTATTTCTTAAAAAATACAGCAGAACAACAATTTACATGTAATTTACACTGTGTTTATTAGGTATGACATGTAATCTAGAGATGATTTAAAGTGTATAGGAGAATGTGCATAAGTTATATGAAAATACTATGCCAGAGACTTGAACATCTGCAGATTTTGGTATCTGTGGGAGGTCCTGGAACCAATCCCCCACAGATATCAAGGAATGACTGTACTTGATGATTTTCCAGGTATCTTTGTCTTATTGATGTTCAACTTAATTCTATTGTGGTCAGTGAAAATGTTGTGTATGACGTGAATTAGTGAGACTTGTTTCATGGCCCAGAATATTTCCTATTTTGGTGATTATTTCAAGTGTGCTTGGAAAAAAAAAGTGTATTCTTCTGTTGTTGGGTGAAGTGATCTATACAGGTCAATTAGGTCAAGTTGGTTCTTTATTATTAAAGATTTTCCCTCTATTGTGCTGTAAATTACTGAAAAGGGGATATTGAAGTCTACCACTAGAATTGTGAATTTGTCTGTTTCTTTATGCAGTTTCAACAGTTTTCCCCCTATATTTTGAGGTTCTGTTACTGGATGAGTAAACATTTAGGATCATTATGTTCTCTGGTTGAATTAATGCCTTTCCAGTTAGAAATTACCTTTGTTATCTCTTTGTTATTCTTTGCTCTGAAATCTACTTTGTCTGACTTTTTAATATAAGCACTCTCATTTTCTTTTAATTAGTGTTAGTGTGGTATATTTTTTCTCATCCTTTTACTTTTAACCTATTAGTGTCTTTATATTTAAGGTGAGTTTCTTATAGGTAGTATAGAGTTGGGTCTATTTGTTTTATTTATTTTTTTATCCAACCTGATAATCTCTGTCTTTTAATTGTAATCTTTGAGTGATTAATTTTTGATACCATTACAGATATGGTTAGGTTAAATCTACCATCTTGGTGTTTGTTAGTCTTTTATTATTCTCATGTGTTCTTTGTTCTTTTTCTCTTTTTTTCTGCCTTTCTTTGGATTATTTTTTTAAATAATCCATGTTGTCTCATTTGGTTTATTAGCTTATTAGTATAACTTTTTCTTCCATTATTTTAGTAGTTGCTTTAGGGTTAATGTGCATCTTTAGTTTATCATGGTCAACTTTCAAGTGTTATTTTATCACTTCATATATGGTAAGTTGCTCATAACAGTATATTTCTATTTTTTTCCTGGCTGTTGCACTACGGTTGACATACATTTTACTTCTACATACATTATAAACCCTGTAATATATTGTTGTGTTTTTCTTTAAGCAGTCAATTATCTTAAAGAGTTTCGGATAATAAGAAAAGGGCCTGTATATTTACCCATATAGTTATCACTTGTGGTGCTCTCCATTCCTTCGTGCAGATCCAGGTTTTCATCTGCTATCATTTTCCTTCTGCATGAAGGATTTTGTTTAACATTTCTTGTAGCACAGGTCTGCTGGTGATGAATTCTTTTAGCTTTTATATGTCTGAAAAAAAGAGGCTTTATTTTGCCTCTACTAACTAAAGGACAATCTCAAAGTCTTAACAAATCTACCAACAATTCCCTTTTTCTTTTTAACTGCCCCTCAAGGCTCTAAGAGGATTGTGCAAAAAATGGTAGGATTTAGAATTATTTCTTTTGTGCAGATTTTACAAGGGCATAGAGGAATCTGCCTGTGTCTGAGCATCTACTGAGGCAGGAGCCAGTGTGGCTGATTCTCCGTTCTGACAGCAGGAGTCATAATTAGTAAACAAAAGGACAGTGTGTGGGAGAGGGTAATTTGTCACTAATAAGATTGACATGGTCAGGGGAGGAGAAGAATATTTATTTTTTTTTCTTAACTAAATATCTCCTCATTGAACCAGTGGTGATACATGTTTCTGCCACCAGAAAATGAATATCTTTTGTGCCTCAGTGATGATGTTTTAGGTTTCCATATAGCATCAAAGTCACATCTATCTTTCATCCTATGCAGAAGGAACTAGATTTGCAGAAATTGTGAGAGATTTCTGTCCTCTTAGCTTATGGTACTTGTGGCTGGTTTCACAGCTCACCTTTTCCTTGCCCTTTAAGGCAACACCTCCCTGGTTCAGGTGACATTCTGAGTCATTCTAAGTCTTGTTTATTTGGTTGCCTGTGTGAAACTAGACAAAAAACCTTCCCGCGTGTTTTGGATCAGTATTTTCTCCTTATGGTGCATGCTGCTTACTTGAACAATCCTGATACTGATACTTAAGCTCAGCTGATTTCTTAAAGTGATAGAACTTATGAGGAAGGGCCACAAAACTTATGAGGAAGTCAAAGCTTGAGTCATGGAAAAATCTTCAGAGTCTGGCTGTCTCAAGGTCAAGACCTGGCTGGCTCATATGAGCCAGTCTCTTTTCTAAGCCTTAGTCTCCCAGCAGTGCAAATGAATTAATGATTTCCTTTCCAACTCTAATATCAAATGGAGGCACCATTCCAGATTACATGCATTCTCTCCCTTGCTTAGTCTCACACTGGATATTTTGCATGTGTCGAGCATGTTGCAATTCTATTCCTATGCTTTCTCATAATAAAAAGAGGTATTTTGTTTAATGTGAATAATCATTTTTTCTGTCACAGAAATAGTCATGTGAATAATAGAAACTTTAGAAAATACAGATTTGCAAAAAGAAGAAAATATCGGTACAAAAGTCATACTGCCCAGAAATGACCACTATTTTAAATTTTTGGTTATAGATCGGATACGGTTTGGATCTGTGTCCCTGTCCAAATCTCATGTTGAATTGTAATCCCCAGGGTTGGAGGTGGGGCCTGGTAGAAGATGATTGGATCATGGAGGCAGAGTTCTCATGATCGGTTTTAACCATCCCCTCAGTGCTGTTCTTGTGATAATGAGTGGGTGAGTTATTGTGAGATCTGGTTGTTTAAAAGTGATCTGACTTCAATTAGAGTCAGATCTCCAAATTGTGGGTCAAATTGAATGGTAATTTGTTCTGGCCAAGTCAAAAATTCCTGTGTTCTGAATTCATACCCTTGCCTATCCTAAACACTGGAAAGTACTGTTAGTACCATAACGATAACTCTCAGGGGCAAAATTACTGCTGCTACAATGTCAACTGTTTAAGGATAGATTTGATATCTTTACTAGACAAATAAAAAAAAAAAGTGTGTAGCACCTCCCTCCTCTCTCTCTGTTCCTTCTGCTGTAGCCGTGTGAAGATGCTGTGCTCTGGCTCTGCCTTCTGCCATGAGTAAAAGCTCCCTGAGGCCTCCCCGGAAGCAGATGCTGGCACTATGCTTCCTGTGCAGCCTGTGGACTGTGAGTCAATTAAACCTCTTTCCTTATAAATTACCCAATGTCAGACATTTCTTTATAGCAATGCGAGAAAGGATTAATACAAGATCCTTCCAGTCTTTCTTCTCTGTATATTCTTATGCATATATTTCTATTTTTCCTTTATAAAATGGTATTATGCAGCTTAACTGGCTTCCTAATTTTTTTCATTGAACATCTTCTGTAATCAGCTTTCTACGTAATATGAATATTCTTTCACCATGCATTTTCAATGCCTACCACATGTTTGCTTTCAGATGTGTCATGACTTATTTAACCATCTCCTGTTTTTGGACATTTGAGTGGTTTGCACATTTTCACTGCCTTGAACAATTTTACGCTGAGCCCCCTAAAGTGGATATTTTGTACACATCTGTGATAGTTTCCTTAGAATCAATTTCTAGCAGTAGAATTTCTGGGACAAAGAACATTTACTGGTTTTTTTTTTAGGTGTTGAAACATTCCAAATTAAATTCCAGAAAAGGATTTATGAATATAAACTTCCATTTATAAAGTAAGTGTACATCTTTTTCCAGCCATCTCCTCAATCCTAGATATTATTTATAAGTTTTCAACCCTTCATGTGTAATTCTGATATCCAAAAGGCTCTGAAAACCAAAAATTTTTTCATCATTCATTTGGTATCAAAACCTGACCTCAGTTGACATGAAGATATTAACAGCCTTCATCTATCTAATTTAGTGTGGATATTCATATTTTGCTTTAGAAATATCTTGATGTTGGATTTTGGGGTGCTGCTTCAGATATTTCAGGGTGAGAAGAGCTGCTAATGTCCAGCATATGCACCACAATTTCTTTCTAAAGTCTGAACATTTCTAAGTTTGGAATCACATTTGGTCTTAAGAATATCAGATAAATAGCTGTGAGCCTACATTAAAAAAAAATTAACACCAACTAATAGGCAGACAAGATGCCTCAGTTATTTTAATTTACATTTCTTTGATAACCAGTAAGGTTAAATATGTATTACCTACCTTTAGCATCGATACAATGATTCATAGTTTTTGTTTATTTGGTAGAGATTTCAGTGGTCTAGAGAATTTCTTTTTTCTTTGAGACACATAGTCTGTAACTTTATTTGGCTGATGATTGCAGGAATGTATACATTTGTTATAACTCATTGATACGTACATTTTACTATCTGTAAAATATTCTTCAAAGAAAAAAAAAAAAAGCAATGGAGAGGAGTATTCCCATCCCAACAGCCCCTGAGTGTGTTGGTGGAGAATGTAACAGTATAATGAAGGAGAGCATGGACTTTAGGATCCACTGAGCTAAATGTATCTTCTTTCTTTATCATTCATTAGTGGTGACCTTGGGCAGTTCTTTAATCTCTGCAAGCCTTAGTTTTCTCATCTGAAAAATGATGCTGGTGCTAATGTTTACTTTATAAAGTTGCAATGAAGAATGAATGCCTATAAACAGATGAAGAGACTAGCACAGTTTCGGGGACACAGTCTGCCAGGACCAAACAAACCCTGGAAGTGGGTGGTTATGTGTCGGTGCACAGTGAAGGAAAGAAAGATCTGTCTTTAATTACAGGAACCTTGAGGATTTTCAGCTCTTGAAGATGTATTTTATTAATCCTTACTTCAGAAACATGATCCAACATCTGGGCACCAATATAAAAAATATACTCTGGAAAATTTGAAAAAAAAAATTGGTCATGATAGAGCTTTCCCAGCTTACAGGGGCATTTTTAGATATTTCTGATTACTAGATGATTTATTTTGAAATGAAATAAGGGATGACGAAAAAAATAGATGATTTACATACAGCAGGAAGGATTCTTATTTCCTGGATCACGTTACAGAATTTCTCTCAAAGTAAATGTTTTATCCTTGAAGGCTTGTGAGAAATATATTTTCAGAGTTCCAGAGTCCAGTCTTTTTTATTTCTTCATCTTTGATCCATTTCTTGGCAGGGAAAAATTCTTGGGTCAGTAACTGTCCCTCCTAGTCTATGGAGAAGACCCTGTTGTATTTCATCATCTGGGAATATAGAGGAAAATTCTGAAGCCAAATCATTTTCCCCCTACCTAGGATGCCAGAAATTTTCTTTTCTTCATTCTTTGACATTAGTCTCTTTCATTTTGTCTAAACCTTAGAACATGAAACATCAATACAAGGAGAGATTTTCTTGATCCCCGGGTGACTACTTTTTCCTTAGTCCTTAAATTAGTACTTGGTTTCTGTCTGGTCTGGACTCTCTGGAATTTCAGTTGCACAAATATTGTGCCACTAGGATAGTTTTCTTGACACACATCACTTTTTTCTCATACTGTCTCTTAATCCTTTCTCTTGGGGTTATAGGAGGATTTTTCAGCCAATGCTCTGCTTGGCTGACTTGGTTTTCCGCTCCATCGGTTCTGCTCTTCTCTGTCTCTGTCCTTCCTGCCTGTGTCCACCATGTGAATATTCCCTTAATCTCTGTCTTTCCTACTGCAGGATGGGTGGGTAGGAGTCAGACTGGACATCCCGGATGGCCTTTTTAGCACCATAATTCTAAGAGTTATCCTTGAAATTGCTATAAAAAGAGGGATAATAAACACTTGCCTCAATTCCTCCCCTCTCTTCAGTTGAAGACATTACAAAGCCATAATATTTAGTGTTTGGGACCAGAAAAAATTCCTGTAAGAATATATAAAGGAATGCATACTCCTTTGATCAGAATAGCCTTGCTCTGAGATGCAGAAACGCACAGTCCTGGGGGTCAGGGGCTTGTTGTGCCATCACCCCACTGAGTACCTGGGGTGAATCCTTTCCTCCCGGTGTGCCTCAGTTTCCCCATCTGCCTATGTAGGGGCTGGACCAAGCATGCCAAATTCTCCCGCCCCTTCTATGGGGCCCCAAGGATCTGCTGGAGGACAATTCATTTAATGAGTGAAATGTAATCAGTTCTTAGTGAACATGGCTGTCTTCTTTCCTTGGGTCCTTCAAAACTCTGACGAATGTCCGAAATGTGTTTCCCCCAAGGCACCTGGTTTTGGGCCAACCCTCAAGACAAACAGCATGGAATTGTTCTGTGCCTGCTTCACAGCTAAATGTACATGTTTGACTTAACAGGGTTTGCCCGTTTCCTGAGAGTATCCCAGGAGTCAAAGAATTTTCATCTATAATCAGTGTAAATTTCAAAACAACTACACTGGTTGAACATACACGGCTTGTCTTCTTTGGGAGTCAACATGAGGGGAAACATAGTTTCCACTGGCAATGGGTTCGACATGGCGAATCTCAAGACAAGTTTTGACCCACGGTGCCCTGAGTTTCTTGCTTATAGTGAGACTCCATGCCCTGTAAGAAATCATTGATCTTGAATTTGGTTTCTGTCTCAGTCCATTTGTGCTGCTGTAACAAAATCCCTGAGACTGGTAATTTATAAAGAATGGAAATGTATTTTCTTGCAGCACTGGAGGCTGGGCAGTCCAAGATCAAGGTGCTGGGAGATTCAGTGTCTGGTACAGGCTCCCGTCTACTCCCAAGATGGAACCCTATGGCTGCACCCTCTGAAGGGGAGGAAGGCTGTATCCTCCCATGGCAGAAGGAATGAAAGGGCAAGACAGTGCTCCTTCCAACCTCAAGAACTTTTAGAAGGGTGCCTCTCAAAGGTCACACTTCTTGGTACTATTGTACTGGGAATTAAGTTGCAACAGGAATTTTGGAAGGGACACTTCTACACAAACCATAGCAGTTTCAAACCGTTTACATGGCTTTAAGATGCACTGGGCTAGAGCTGCTACCATGGAGCAAAGAAGGCATTTCTTTGAAATGCCTTCAGCATCAACCTGGGGATGCAGCACGGTGTCTTACAAAGATCACGGCAGCAGACAGTTGATGAATTAGCCAAGCTCTGCCACTTTCTGTGTAACCACAGACAAGTTGTTTTACCATGAGGAGCCTCCGTTTCCTCATCTGCAGAATAGGGAATGCTAATGTCTACTTCACATAAGGTAAAGATTGAATGAGAGCACCTATGAACAACGCCTGGCAGACCTGCTGTTTTTCATTATTGAAGCGGGGGCCACGTACAGATCAGAACAGGATTTCTCAGCTTCAGCACTCCTGCCTCTTAGGTGGGCGAAGTCTTTGCTGTGAGGGGCTGTCCTGTGCATCACACTCTCCACCCATTAGATGCCAGTAGCACTTAGATTGGGCCGAATGTGCCCTGGGGCATAAAATCCTCCCTGGTTGAGAACCACTGTTCTGAAGCAAGCAAGATGCTTTTCTAGAACTTGACTCTGAAGCATATTTAAGTCAACAGGCTCTTTGCCGATTGCTGGGTGTGCAGGTGGATTTGGGTGTCTGCTGCTACAGGGCCTGCAGCAGTGGCCACCACTGTACAGGTCTCCTTCGCATGCCTGCCTTGAACTTCTTTTTTTTTTTTTTTTTTTTTTTTTGAGTCTCACTCTGTCACCCAGGCGGCTGGAGTGCAATGGTGCAATCTCCGCTCACTGCAACCTCCACCTCTCGGGGTCAAGTGATTCTCCTGCCTCAGCCTCCTGAGTAGCTGGGACTACAGGCGCACACCACCATGCCTGGCTAATTTTTTATATTTTTAATAGAGATGGGATTTCACCATGTTAGCCAGGATGGTCTTGATCTCCTGACCTCGTGATCCGCCTGCCTCGGCCTCCCAAAGTGCTGGGATTACAGGCGTGCACCACCATGCCTGACCGCCTGCCTTGAACTTCTAAAAGGCTGTTTTTAGTATCCGTGTGGCCTCCCCCTGGGAGCAGCCTCTGAAGTGGGGATGACGAGGGTGGTGGGGAGCAGCCCAGGGATTCTGGAGCCGGTCTCGCTGGAGTCCAAACACGATCATGTGGGTGGAGGTTGCCCAGCCTCTGCTTCTCTCTGCCTACCCTATTCCCTGAATCCTGCCAACGTCCTCTGGAATTGTGGCCTCAGAACATCTTCCAGGCCGATCCTGAGCACCGTGCATTTCTGGAGAGACCAGCACTTGGTCAGATTTTACTCACAGCAGCAAGGCCCAGGTTTCCTTCCTTCCGTTGGGTGGATGAGAAAATAGAGACTCAGAGAGAAGTAACTTGCTAAGGTTACACCAGACACTTTCCTTTTGTGGTAATGAGCTCTTCATTCCCAGAAGTATCCAACACTGGGGACCTGGGCACGGTGCAGAGGAGCACGCTGGGCCATGCCACCGAGTTCCCCCTCTTGGGACCACACTCCTCTTCCTTCCTCGCAGGCCGCCCAACTGGCTTCAGTGCTTTCTATTTTCTTCCTCCTTTCTTGGAAGTGGGTCTCTGTACTCCTTCTGCAGTGAACTTGCTCTATGAGTTCTAACAAGAAACACTATGATCTAACTTCTTGTGGCTTCAGGAGATACAAATCTGTGGCAACACTTCAAATTAAGTGTCGTGAGTGAGTAATTACTTTCTGAATCTGAGGTGTTCCATTGAATGGGAATCATTACTGTGTGTTAATTAAAATCCCACTGATTATTAAAATTATATTTTGGTGTTTTAATAACTCTATAAGAGACATGTAGATAAGGCCCAGAGGTACACATTGGTGTGGATTCTTGTTCAACCCCAATAAATATTGATATTACTTCAGACATGTACTTACTGGTTCATGAAATGTGAGTGGAATTCACACCGGAGATGGGTCTGGGTATTGCAGTGAGGTCTGTGCCTCTTTGGAAGCCGAGTGCAGGGATCTTTTGATCTTTATAAAGTCTGAGTTTGGAGCAAGCTTCTTCAGAGTGCGGAGTGCTCGGGAATATCAAGGAGGAAGTGTGTGGTGGCTGTGACACACTCCTGTCTAATTTCTTCTGGGTGCTTCCAAGGACCAGAGTAGAGCTGGAGCTTGCAATCTTCATGGAATCTGATCAATATTAGATCGTAGGGCTGTAGATTCTCAGGATTGGCACTCAGGAATCTTAAGTTATTCACTCACCAAGCCTGGCTGCTGCTGAGAATCCCCTTGAGAAGCTCTGCAAACATTCCCGTTTCCTACTGCTTCTCTGAGATCCTGCCTGGGCAGGTAGGTGGGTCTGCTCCAGCCCCAAAGGTGATCTGTTCACTCCAGTGTTTCTGTTTGTCTGGGGATGCATCAGGAATACTTTCACCTCCTCATTCCTACTTTCCTATGTCCCTCTTGGGGCTCTCTCTCCCAAACCACCTTCCACTCGAAGAGTTTGCAGAGGTGTTTTCTAGAAGTTAGTATACACTGGCTCGGGGACATTGGCGTGTCCCTGCCCCTCCGTAGCAGAATGGGCCCCAGAAGTGCCCAGCCAGCCTCGCCTTCCTGCTTCTAGAAGCTGAGCTCACCCCAGGACTTCTCAGATGTCTAGAAAATTATTCTCCAGGGCAGAGGGAGGTGCCCCAGGAGCCAGATGGAGAAATGCTATTACTTACCCTGAATGAAGCAAGACGTTTGGAAGGGCCTACTTGATGTGGCCATTTAGTAAGGCTGTTTTGATACAGGAAGTGTATTGGTCAGGCCTTGGCAGGAAACAGGATGCCCTCAAATTGGGTCACTTGAGAACGTAGCAGATGTGCCATCTGCAAAGGGGCGAGCAGGGAGAAGGTCATCCTAAGCGATAGTGCAGTGCCCCGGACCCAGGGCCTGCAGTCGAGAGGGGAGGAAGAGATCCCTGGGATGGGGATGCAGAGAGAACTGGGGATCGGGAGATGTAGCCCACCTGCCTGTGATGAGCCTGGGGGAGAGTGCTGGGGAGGAACACCCCACCCACTTCACTCTCCTTCCCGAAGAGCTGAGCAGCAGCATCGGGTCTCCTCTGGCTCTGCAAGGTGCCCAGGATAGCAGGTGTTCACAAGTGACCAAGAGGCACCTCCTCTGTAGAGGGTGTGGCCTCTGAGATGGCCTGGGGGGTGGCGGGTGGTGAGGGGAGTGGAATTTGGGCTGGTGGAACAGCAGGCTGGGGTCTGGGAGTTAGGGGAGACACTTGAGCTGGGGTAAGGGAGTTTTCAGGTTTGGAATCAGAGTGGGTGAGGCTAGGAGCAGGAGTCTGGATTGGACAGGGACCCAGGCTGGACCAGATAGGAGGGTGGGGAGGGCTGCTTCCTGTCTTTCACAGTGAAGGGTTTTTGATTCCACAGGACATGAGCATCCACTGACGGGGTAGAGAGAGGAGAGCCTCGTTCTGGGAAGAGGACTGCGGTGAGATGGACTGGGCTGGGGAGATGCTGGAGGTGGGGACCTGTTGGGGTTACTGTGTTGTCCAGGTAGGGAGTTAAGAGGATTTGGATCCCAGTGGAGAGAAGAAAGGAGGGGGAGGGCTTGAGGCACTTGCAGAAGAAGGGCAGGACTGGGTCACTGGGATTGTAGGGGAGGAGAGGGACAGACGCCCTAGCCCTGAGCCTAGTGATACCTTCAGAGGGAGGCATGGGTTTAAGGGACTGTCATTTCCCTGGTTCCTACGGTGTCTTAGTGTTCGAGGTCTTCTCTGTGCACCCCCTAACCTGGCTTCCCACTGGAATCACCTTGCTTCCGACTGGAATCACCTGGGGCCCAGGAAGCTGTGTTTCTAACAGCCTCTCCAGGTGACTCCAGATGATCTGAGCTGGCCCTGAATCTGCATTTCCCAGCTGGCTGCAGGAGAGTCAGATGCAGCTGGGTTGGTCCCTCCCTTATCCTCCCTATACCCAAGGAAAGTCCTGGTGGGTTTTCCTCTCACTGGCATGGAAACTGAGGCACAGGAAGGTGAGTGGCTTGCCTGGCCTCATACCGTTTGAGCCCAGGCTGGTGTCTATGCAGAGCCAAGATCTGGAGGAGACTGAAGGGGAGGGGCGGGGGCCCAGGTTTGGTTTCTTTACTCTCACCTGGTGGGCTACTGACAGCTCGCTGGGAGGCTGTCTCCTGCAGGGCAGGGTGGAGCAGGGCAGGGCTGCACAGCGAGTGGGCGTGTGGGTGCCAGGCCCTTCCTGGTGGCCAGGACCTTGGCAGACAGACCCTGGCTGGGTCTGCTCAGACTCTGCAAGCTCTCCAGAGAGAACTGAGTGTGGGTGGGGGGGTGCCGACCAACCTCTGGGTGCTGGAGGATTCATTTTGAAAGGATTATAAGTGATGAAATGGGCTTGTATACTTCTCTCTTCAGCTGGAAACACTGCCAAGTAAAATCAAGTTTTCATGCCTTGGGGGTTTTACTGATTAACTGGGCTTCACCACGGCAAGGAGTGTAGCCTCAGTTTTCCTAACCTGTGAAATGGGAACTGGTGTGGCAGTTTCTCGTCACACAGTCAGGCAGGCCTGGTTTCATATCCCAGCGTGTGCCCTCGGACAACTGTCTCTGCCTCCCAGTTTCTTTCTTTTTTTGGGGAGGAGGGAATGGGGATCCAGCCTCCCTCTATTGCCCAGGCTGGAGTGCAGTGGTGCAGTCTCGGCTCACTGCAATCTCCACCTTCCGGGTTCAAGCTATTCTCCTGCCTCAGCATCCCAAGTAGGTGGACTACAGGCATGTGCCACCACGCCTGGCTAATTTTTTGTATTTTTGGTAGAGACGAGGTTTCACTGTGTTAGCCAGGATGGTCTCGATCTCCTGACCTCGTGATCCACCTACCTCGGCCTCGCAAAGTGCTGGGATTACAGGTGTGAGCCAGCGCACCCGTCTGCTGTCTCCTAGCTTCTACGTCTGCCAAATAGTGACAGCGACACCAGCCTCACTGTGTGGTGGTGGGTATAGAATGGAATGAAATGGGTAGCACACTTAGCGAAGCACAGTGCTAGGCATGGGGCAGGGAAAGCTACCAATTGCTGCTCTTAGCCCAAGTACCTGGCCACATCCCACGTGCTGCTCATTTGTTGGTGAAGGCAAATATTTAGCATCTGTGTGAATTGTATACAGCTGTATGGACATATACGGAACTTGGCAACCAGAAGTTTATGATCTAATGGGGCTGGGACCCCAGAAAGAAGACCTGCTATCTGAACACCCTGTTGTGTCTTGAGCACCAGCCTGGGTCTTCTTTGGGACTCAGACATGTGAACAAGAGAAAGAAGAAATTTCCTAGCACCCTACGAATGCTGGGGTCACCCCAGGCTGTTTATAGTCAGCCTTACTGAGCTATTTGGCAACTATTTCTGAAGTCGATGTGGACCCTTTCTTCTTCATGATGCCACCAACTGCTATGCATCCTTGGAAATCCTACTCAGATGTTCCTGTCTCTGTCAGTCATTTCCTGACCTGCACATCCCACCTGGGCTGGGTTAGTGCTTCTCTGCCCCCAGGGTTGGGGCCTGCAACATCAGATGCTTTTCTCACTGTGTGGTAGGAGGTGATTGTCCAACCCCCACTGGATTGTCAGTGGCTGGAGGGCACCAGCCGTGTCCCTCATGCCCAGCCCAGGATGTGGCACGGAATCAAGGCCAGCTTTGTTGAGAAAATGAATGGACATGAACAAATGATATCACAGTCCCCGCCTGAAGGAACAAGCATGGGCACAGGGTGATCGGGCCCTCGTGTCAGACGTAACAAGGGCAGGGTAAGTGATGCATCAGAGGAGGCCAGAGAAAGCAGTAGTTTCCCTGGGAAACCCAGAAGCACTTCCAGGAGCAGGCGGCCTTTGAGATGGATTTGAAAGGGGAAGGGATGACTTACTCCCAAGTTGATTCTTCTCCATCTTACAGGGAGGAAGCCCAGCTGAAACAGGGTGGAGCCAGATAATTCGCCTCCAAGCCGCTCCCCTGCATCAAGAATCAGGTGCACGTTTTGCCAGGTCAGAGAGTGGGTCCCCATCCCACCGTGGTTCCACTGACCGCAGTTCACTTCCAACACAGTCGGGGGTTTTACTTTCAGGAAGGTGGGACCGGAAGAGCCGAGGCTGGGCCAAAGGAAAATGAAATGAGGCAGGAAGAGCCAGGTCCCCCAGGCTGGGGCTGGCCCCACTGCTGGGACGTTCTGGGCAGTGGACAAAGATGTTATGTCAGAGGGTGCCTGGACTATTCTGGCACAGTGGCTGCTGGTCCTTCAGTCGCTCAAAATGCAAGCTCTGGGGGCAGCTCCAATGAGATGGGCCTTATGCCCTGGGCTCGGGGAGCAGGTGAACAAATCATACCCCCTGCCCCTGGGAGGTCACAGGTGAAAGAGGCAGACAGATATGGAGATGACCAAATGCGTGAAAGCCTCCTAGAATCGCGGAGAGCCCACTCTACAGACTGTCTGCGCTGGGGAATGACCATACACACACGCACATGTGTGCATTAAACATGTATACGTGCACAGCGGCTAAAGTCCTGCTCCAAGGAGCTTCCATTTCAGTAAGTGAAAGAGCCAGCCGTTAATCAGAACATCACTAGTAAGAGCTAGAGATGCTGTTAGGAGTGAGGTCTTCCCCCATGGGGAAGGCCATGGGTGGAGATGTGAAGGTAAGAAGGCCAGGTCGGGCAGGGACATCCTAGAGGGGACAGCCAGGTGCAAAGGGCCTGAGGGAGGGGCCCTGGAGGGGGCCACTCTGGCTGGAGTGAAGAGAAGGGGGGAGCTGAGTGGCAGGAGGTGGGCTGGAGGGGTGGGTTGGAAGGGCATTATCCCACACACCAGTGATCCCACACCACACAGTGCTCCCTGGAAACCCCCTGCGTCCTCTCCCACCCTGGCCCTTGGCTGTTATAACACGGTGAGATTAGGCCTGTTCAATGACTGGCTGGGCCCATGGCTCAGGGGCATCCTGGGTGGACTCAGGGATGGAGTGAGGAAGAAGGAAAGAACAGAAAGGTAGCAAACGCCAAATGCCTTCATGCCAAATGACGGGCATCCGGGTCTGGGTAAAGATTCTGTCTCTACCCCGAAAGCACTGGCAGAAAGACCCCACCCTGCTGTAGGTAGAGGTGCGTGATATGACCAGATTAGTGTTTGAAAAGGGTAACACTGATGGAGGGGTAAGAGCAGAAGCTTCTGGAGACCAGAGTCATGGTATTTTCTATCCAAAGCTGTTTCCAGATGTGTTTTGGATTTATCCGTGATTACCTTCTCTACCTTGAAGGAGAAGCAATGGAGGCGTTCTTCGCCTCTTGCTCAGTCCACCAGCAATTGGTGCCAAGTACTCAAGGACAGTGCCTTGTGCTCTGGGGCCAGCCCTGGGTCCTCAGGATGCTCACAGCCCCAGCATGACCTGGGGACTCACCTGGCAGTGACAATGGTGCTCCCTCCACATCCCGGGAACCCTAAACCAATCAGAGAGGCTAGGGAAGGATTTCTGCCTGGGCTGATGCTTGGGCCTTATCTGGGTGCAGAAGGCAAGGAAAGGTGTGCCACATAGAGGGAACAGCAAACTTGGAAATGAGGAGGCGTTGGAGAGCATGGTATATGAGGAAGGTGGTTAGGTGCTGTTAGAAAGAGAAACAAGAGTAGGCGGTGGAGGTGGAGCAATGCCCCAGCCAAGGTGGGCTGTTTGAAAAGGCCTGGGCCCTGGCAGACGGGGTGGCAGGCAAGGGGGCAGGACGCAGCCTGGGCCTGCTCCAGGCAGTGGGACGCTTCCCGCAGGTGGCCCTTTGATCTCACAACAAATGGCCTATTCAGCATCTCCAAGACCGGGCCAGCTCCTGGCAGACAGGGTGGGAAGGTGGGAAAACACAAGGGGATTGTCTGCCCAGTTCCAAAGCCGGGAATTTGCTCAGCAGCACTGCATATGCAGGGAGTAGCCAGGTTCTAGCAGTCATCGGCATGGCTGTTCGCCAAGGACTCCCCTGACAGGCTGCAGGTGGACCCTGGGGGCTGGGAAGTCCAGGCTCCTCGGCCTGCCTTTGCAGGTCCTGGGGCAGGAGTAGGTGTGTGGGATGGGGGTAGGGATTGCTTGGATTGGGGTGTTGGGTGCAGTTGTTCATATGTGCAGAGATCCAAGAAGGACCCTTCAGTGTGGTAGAGCGAACTGGCAGCCTTGCCACAGAGCCCCCAGAAAAACCACGGATGCGAACTTCCTTCCTCTGCTGGAAACTTTTTCTGTGGGTGAAGGCCCACTTGTGGAGAGAGGAAAGGCTGGATATTGTGACCCTTCATACTGACGCAGCTGGGTTCTCCTTTCCGCCCTGACCTGCCGTTCAAAATGAAGCCAATAGTAAAACTACAAGAGGTGACTTTATTTTATGAAAGTGACACCAAACATGATGACTGCTGAAAACCAGACAGCTTGTTTATAGACTGTTGGGCTCGTTCTCTTTATTAATTTATTATAGGTGTGTTCTCTGGTGTCCCAAGCCCATATTTGGAAGGCCCGTTGAATAAGAGGTGATGTTGGAGAAAGGTCTGTTTGCAGACTGCCAAATTCAAGAGAGGAAGCTTGTCTGAGGCCTGAAGAGTGTTCAGGGCGGTGTGGGCAGGCCCAGTGTGGAGGCACACAGTCCTGGCTTTTGACCTTCCCGGCTTCACCAAGCTGTAGGCACTCAGGTGAGCTGCATAGCCACTCTGAACCTCACTCAGTCTCTTCCTCTGGTAATGACTGGTACGAATGCCCATCTGCAGTGTTGCTGTGAACCAGGTCAAGTGTGCTCATACCCACAGGATGTTGTGGGTATTCGTAATAGCTGGTCAGTGAACATTAGTTTCCCATCTCTTAAGAAGAGAAGTTGACTTATAAATAAACTTTAACATATTTTTGTTGTGTTAAGAATGGTTCAAAAGTCACAAGATTATTAAGAGATGGTTTTCACTGAGTTCAGAAATCCAGGAGATGATTTCGTCAACAGTCTGTTTTCTTCCCCATAGACTCATGATAGACTCACCTTTGAAAACCCAAATAAAGCAATTTAAGTTTTCAAATTCATTTTATTCATTTACCCACTCATTCATTTATTCTACAAACAAGTAGTCAACACCTCCTATGTGTGAGGTCCGGGGCTGCTCCCAATTATGCAGAAAAAGTGGAGAGGAGGCTTGGAGCTGTGGGAAAGAGGAAACTCGGGTCTGAGAGGTCTCTGCAATTTACCGTGACCTCGGGCAAGTCATTTCAGCTCTGTAGCACTTGGTTTTCTCGTTTGTATAATCAGGATAATAATATTTCCGTTGCAGGGTTGTTTGTGAGAATTAGAGATAATATGTGTAAAACGCAGGGTGCACGCAGCCATGGGAGCAGCTGGTTCTGCTAAGACGGGGTCCCTTCCCTTGTGGCTGAGGCCCCTGCGGTGGTGACGGATGGGCAGAGGCACCCAGAGTGATTTGCTTTAAGCGTACATCTGTCCATCTGCATCTGTATATAACAGACCTGAGATACAGGCTTAGGCAAAGGTCTGTTTGCAGACTGCCAAATTCAAGAGAGGAAGCCTTCCGGGGGCTGAAGGGTGTCCAGGGGCAGTGTGGGCAGGTCCAGTGTGGATGCACACAATCCTGGCCTTTGACCTTTCCGGCTTCACCAAGCTGTATGCACTCGGGTAAGTCACACAACCACTGTGAACCTCAGTCTCTTCCTTGTCTCCAGGCAAGATGACCCAAGGACCTTTCTTCGGATGGGCCTTTTTATCCTGTCCATGTGTAAAAGCCCACTCAAAACGAACCAGATCTGCCACATGCTTTTCAAAGTACGACTCAAGAGTCACAGCAGAGCAGGGGCCTGCGCGTGGACCCTGGATCTTATGAGGCCCTGGAGCCCAGCAGCAGGTTCCCGGGAGTCTGGCTGGTTGAGTGGGAGTGTGTTTATCCTGCTTATCTGACCTCAGAGCCCAACCATCCTAATGATTGTTAATGACTCGAATGTGTCTCACGTCTTGACTGGGCCCACTGGCCGCACTATCAGATGGCCTCTTTCCCATGTGCATTGCCCCGTGGAGGTGAGTCCAGATGCCAGGTGGGATTACTTGGGTTGCAGGCGTGGTGGGACTTGGTTCAAAAGGATTGGACCCCGGGCTGTGCTCGAGCTTGAGCTTGGGGACACGGCTCCAGCCAAGCCCCTTTGTAAAGTCAGGTGGAAACATGTCCGGGGAAACGGGACTGGCTTTGAAGTCAGATCTCAGCTGTGCCACTGACTAGCTGGGCTCGCGGGATACGCGCTTGACTTCTCTGGTCTCTGTTTCCTCCTCTGAGAAACGGGTGCCGTACTGAGATCTTCCTTGCCTCACCAGGATCCCTGGACCTCCGCCCTCTGTGGGCCTGAGTGTCGCCTGTAGCAAATGCAGGATTTCTCAGGCACCTCCCGATTTTGTAACCCTTTGACTCTCTTGCTGGCCGGCTTCTTCCTGTCCACGCCCATTCCCACCCACGTGAAAAATACCTGCTCTTGGATGATATGGCCTTGGCCAAGCCATTTCCCAAGAAGGGCTGCCATGGCCTGGGGTTGCCACCCACCTGAGGCCTCGTGGGGCTGGGGCTGAGCTCTCAGGCTGAGCCCTGTGAATAGCGTGGACACTTGTTAGTTCCCATCCCATCCCTGCTGGCTGCCACTAGGTAGACTGGACAGGGAGGCACCGAAGCTCCTGGCTCCCCTTCACACACATGACGCAACCGTCACTGGTGAATGTGGAGATTTCTAGAAAGTGAGGGCTTCTCCATTAGCGAGTCAAAAGGCTCAGATCAGCTCTCTGCCTTTCATGCAGGCTCCAACTCTTGCTTCACCCGAACCCACCCTCTTTCGTAAGCAAGAGGATCCTTGCCAGCTGAGTCACTGAGTCCGTGTACCGCAGCCAGAAAACGGTAGCGGCTCCGTGGTCCAGACCCCGACCTGAGGAGGGGCCTTTCCTCGTGACCAGCTGTGTGGGTGGGAGCCCCCTTACCCCAAGGGACCATATGCTGTCTCTTCCACCACCATCTTCATTCTGCAGATGAACACCCTCGGGGTAGAGGAGAGTGCCAGCCACTTGCCTGATGCTTTATGGACCGGGCAACGGAGCAGCTTTGCCTTGGGGTCTGACCACAGAGCCCTTCTTCTTCTTATTAACATTTCTTAGAAATATTTCTTATTTAATAAGATGTCTTAGAAATCTCGTGAGTGTGCTAGATGAAAAATTGGGAGAGATGTGGAAGTGTCCTTCATGACAGCACAGTGCTTTTCAGCTGGGGGCAGTGTTAACTCCTGGGGACGTTTGGTAATGTCTGGAGAGAGTTCTGGTTGTCGTAATTGAGGGGCGGGAGGTGTTGCTGGCATTAAGTGGGGAGAGGCCGGGCATGGTGCTATATATGCGAGGCACAGGGCAGTCCTCCGCAAAGAACGCCCCCGTTCAAATCATCAGTATCGTCCAGGCTGAGAATTTCTCACACAGGGAAGCCAAAGAGCTCCCTTGCCTTGGAACTAGACGCTGAGGCCTTCAGTGGGTCTCAAAAATAGTATTTGTATATAAAAAACAAAAACTGCATTTTAATTGTTAAGATAGATTTTAATTTTGAGATTGAAGGGCTGATGAGTGCCCAAGTCAGAGTGCAGCCTGGTGGCATCTCCATCAGGAGAGGCTCCATCGCTGCCAGCCCAGGGCTGTCCTGACTCCTGTCCCAGGGGCACTGATGACACCCACTCCCTGCCCCGGGCACAGGTGGCACCCCACTCTGCAGCCCTGATCTCTCCCTGGGGCAGTTCTCCCATGTTTCCACTGCCAGTGAGACGTGACACCTGGGTATCCCATCCATAGCTCAAAATGTAATGTGTCCCGACCTGAGCCTGGTGTCTGCCCTCCCAGCCTGCCCCTCTTTGTGGGTCCGGTTTGCCTGAGCTGTCCCCCACTCCCCCGCCTCATGGGCCTCCTCCCAACCACTCTATACCCTGTCTTATTTGACTGATGTTCATCACCATCTTTCTGTCCTTCCTTTCCCTGCCCATGCCTTCCGTCATCCTCTCCTCTCTACCTGGAATCCTGTTTGAGCTTTCTTCTTCCTTGTCTCTTTAGGATTCTCTCGTGTCAAATGTTTTGTCTGAACCACTGTGAAATTCATCTTTCTGAAGTTTTTCAGTTTCCTGGTCAAAACCCCTCCACGGCTCCCTTTGCTAATGAGGGAAGGTCTGTCTACTCCCTCACTTGAGGCCATGGCTCCTTGTGACTGGGCTGCCAACTTCCCACTACAGTGCAAACTTCTCCCTCTTCCAGGCCACTGCCTGTTGCAATTCGGGGCACACCTGCGGTGGCTGGAGCTGTCTGTGCACCCCCTAGACCATGGGATCTGTGAGGCCAGGAGCAAGGCTTACCTGTTGATTGTGGGGAAGCTGTGCTAGTAGGTCCTTAGCCCGTCTTTGCCAAATGCTCCACTGAATGGTAGATGAACCAGCCCCTCTCCTAGGCGATCCACGATTCCTCCCTCTGTTGTCCTTCCTGCTGTTCTCCACCTACAACCCTCCCTCTCCTACATCCACACCTCACTATGAGTCCTGCTTGAAGTCAGCTCTCTGCTCAGATGCCATTTTCCCCTGGAAGAAGGGATGGTTTCCGTTTCCAACCAACCTCCACAACATTGTCTAACCCCCTTGAACAGTGCTCATTACTCTCAGCCTTAAATTACAGCTATTTATGATAAAATTAATAGTAAGGATGGTTCTTGAGTGCGGCCAGGCTCTCTTATTTGCAGGCCAGGCACCTTAATGAAGCCACACAAGGACCTGGTTCATGTGGGTTTAAATGGGTCCATTTTACAAAGAGAAAAACAAAGGTGCAGAGATGTTTACAGATTTGCCTCGAGGGTGCGAAGCTGGTTTATTTCCGAGCCAGAGGCAAAGCACCTTGATTGTGACAGCTCCATGCTTGGATCTGAGAGCACCAAACTCTGCGCATAGGACCTGCATTAATTCCCTCATTCATTCATTCACTCACTCACTCATTCATTCATTCACTCATTCATTCATTCACTTACTCATTCACTCACTCATTCATTCACTCATTCATTCATTCACTCATCCATTCATTCACTCACTCATTCACTCATTCACTCACTCATTCACTCATTCATTCATTCATTCATTCACTCATTTGCGAGGGAAAGCACAAATCAGTGAAACGTATGAATTCATTTGTTTACTCAACTAACGTTAATTGAGTATTTTTCATGTGTCAGGCAGATCCTTACTGTTCAATGAAATGTTTTCTGCTGTCTTTTCTTGAGGAAGGGGGAATGAATACATTGATACCTCTGGTCTCTTGAATTAGGAAGCAAGTGACTTAAAATCATCTTTTGGATTTCAGAGCCCTAACCTGGTAACACTGAAAGGGACACGTGATTGTTCTTATTCATGGGCTTATGTTACAGAAGAGAACGGTGGGCCCGTTCAGGGAAGGGCTTGTTCAGGGCCACCCAACAGCCCCATGACCAAGCCTGAACTTGGCCCCTCTGGCTTTAGAGCTTCCACTTGTTTTCCTTTCACCGACTAACTGCTCTTCACCGTGTCTTGGGATGGAAATGATTAATCCTGGCTTCCAGGACATGTATGACTTGAGAGAGATGTGAATTTGGGAGTGTACAAGAAAAGAGAGGAGAGGAGAGATTTCACAAGCTCTTAGAAGGTCCTTGTCATCTAGTGTGCTGTGAGGGAGGTGTCAGGTCCCATTTCACCGATGGAAACCTGGACCTTAGGAGAAAGGAGCCCTCCAGGAGTAGCACCAAAACTCCCATGTGTGGAGAGGGCATGGTGGAGCCGCCCAGTGAGAAGTTAGGTGCTTTTGCTGTAGTGATGGGGAAGCTGGGTTTGAGCTGTGCCCCTCACTTCTGTGTGGCCGGGGCAGGGAGTTTCACCTGTGTGCCTCTCAGTTTGCTTGGGTATAAAATGGGGCTCCAGTGCTTCTTACCTCATATGCTTGTTGTGAGGATCCAGTGAGTGATGACCCAGCCAGGACTCAAACCTGTGCCACACAAGTGAACGCTCATGGTTAGCTGGTATTTTTAATGTTATCATCAGATAAACCTTTGGTTCTAGACCCAGATCTGCCAATCACTCCTCAGGTGACCTTGGGCAAATCCCTTAAAGTCTCTGTGCCTCGATTTCCTTATATGTAAAACGAGGCAGACAGCAAACCCCAGCTACACCCCTCGATCCTGGTGCCACGGGGCTGGCCTCCTGCCCTGCTCCGGGAGCTGCTCAGCCAGTACAAGCGGCTCTTTCTGTTTCCACTGCTCCATCGAGGTTGTGAGAATTAAAAGGAAAGGAAGGGGGTTTCGATGCTGAAGAAAGGGCTGAGGAATTAGGGGAGCTGGGAGTCAGCCTCAGGGCATTCTGGCTTTTGGTAGTTTTCCCTGAGCTTCTCTGGAAACGTTGGGTAGACACTGACTGTCCCTCTTGCTTCATCTGGCTGGGCATTGCGACATCGGCACAGTGTGAAAAATATAGCTGTCCTGGGAGAGCCGCCTTAGTCATGGGAACCTGGGGAACCTCTCCCAGGAGTGTCCTGCAGTTGGGGCAGGGCTCGGACCGCGGGATGGGCGGTTAGTCAGGGGCCTGGTCAGGAAAGACCTTGTTGTGCAAGCAGCCACTTGGCGGGAGCATCTCTGGCCTCTGCGCAAACTCAGAGGTCTCAGTGTGCCCAAGAGAAACTGGAGGGGCTGCTCCTGCCCCCCATAAGTGGGGGAGGTGACAGCTAGGATTTGTGTGGCCTCCTCAGCAGGCCAGGAGGCCTGGATCCAGCTTCTACTCCTAGCTCCTCCATCAACTTGCTGGGTGAACTTAGGCAAGTCTGGGCCTCAGGGCTCCCATCCATAAAAGGAAGTGATCAGACACAGCACTATTCGCCACCCGTCTCTGCCACCCGTCTCAAGTTTAAATTTCTCTAAGTTGAGTTCTTGGCTCCTCATCTGGCCCAGAGGCTGATGCACAGTGGGTTCCCAGTAGCTGTGATGTGAAGAAATGTGAACAAATGATGGATCAAAACACAAACCTTTCCACTCCTTTCCAGCTTGTGGACCGCTTAGCTCAGAGATGAGCTCAGAGCAGACCCATCAGCAAATGCAAAGTGGCTGCAGAGACCAAGTGCAAAGATTCTCTTAGAGAGGCTCAAGTCGGCGGATTAGAACAAACCAATTAAGGGTGTTTGTGTATTTAGCATTTTGCACTCAGAATACTTACAGGGGAAGGGTAATCCTTTGAAATCAAACACATCTTGCCAGTTAATGTGGTGTTAAGTTTTGTTTGGAGGTAGGGCCCAGACAAGGCGGCCAGAGCGCCTGTGAAAAGGCAAATTACCTATACATGAGGTTATGCCTAATTACCAGAGATACCCTCCTCTGTTGAGTGAAAAACACAGTTTTCATCAGTCCCGTATTAATTATGGCTGCTGAGAGCTGCAATTGGCAAAGGCGTGTTTTTAGCTTATGACTCAGGGCTGACTCACGGTTGGGGACTGAGCTTTCTGTGGCCTCGAGCTGGGCTCCCCTTTTTTTCCTGGAAACGCCTAAACTGCTTGCCAAGCCCTTTGACAGGGCCCTTGGACTTCCTTGGGAGGGTCAGCGTATTGTTTTTTTGTAAAGATGTATTTTCTTTCTAGTTTTCATTTTAGGTTTGAGTGTTACATGTGGAGCTTTGTTGCATGGGTAAATTGCATGCTGTTGGGGTTTGGTGTACAGATTAGTTTCTCACTGAGGTAATTGTCACAATATCTGAAAGACAGTTTTTCAGTCCTCACCCTCCTCCCACCTCCACCCTCAAACAGACCCCGTTGTCTACTGTTCCCTTCTTTGTGTCTATGTGTACTCAACGTGCAGCTCCCACTTTTAAGTGAGAACATAAAGTATTTGGTTTCTGTTCCTGCATTAATTCATTTAGGATATTGGCCTCCAGCTCCATCCACGTCACAGCAAAGGACATGATCTCATTCTTTTTGATGACTGTATAATATTCTGTGGTGTGTATGTACCACATTTTCTTTATCCAGTCCCCTGTTGATGTTCAGCTAGACTGATTATCTTTGCTTTGCGAATAGTGCTGTGATGAACATATGAGTGCGTATGTCTTCAGGGTAGAATGATTTCTATTCCTTTGGGTGTATATACTCAGTAATGGGATTGCTGGGTAGAATGGTACTTCTGTTTTAAGTTCTTTGAGAAATCTCCAGTCTAGAGCACCTCGATTTAAGCTCCTGGCTTCCAAGCTGGAGGTAGGGGATGGGGATGTGGCCAGTTTGCCTTCAGCCCCATGTGGTCACCTGAGCTGGGTGCTCCTGTACCCACCTGTGCATCAACCTGATGGCTGTTCTGAGACACCAGTGTCAGCTTCTCCTTCAGAAAGGTGAGGAAACTGAGGCCCTGGCTTTGAAATGGTGCAGCATGGACTTGAACTCAGCATTTTCTGACTTGAACCACCTTTTTCTCCTCATTGCTTTTTGGGGCCTCACTCAGGTTACCTGTGCATGAGATGGCTGTCCCAGGAGCTAAGTGGCTTTAGGAAGGTGGGTCTCACTTCTTCAAGCTGCACCCCTCTGGCTCAGGACTGAATGAGTTTCTGATTCCATCTGAAGGGCTTTGAGGACATGCCACATTATAAGATATGGAAAATTTTCCAGGTGGGGAGAAAGGACTGTCATCCACCCTGGACTTGCTTCTGCACTGACGGATGGATTGACCATTTGGTCGTGTTTGTGAGACTGTTTTTCCATCTCACTGATCTTCTCACACATGACCACCTCTGCCCTTGGGTTTTCTCCCAGGCCTGATTCTAGATTGCCATCGTGGAGGGTCAACGGCATCCTGAGCAGATGCAGTCTGGAGAGCTCCCTGTACATGTCTGGAGAGCTCCCTGCCTGGGCCCACAGGAAACGTCCATTTCCCTCCTGGCCTCTCTGGCCCTCTGAGCCTGACAGGTACATTCTGCTTCCCTGTCTGTTACCCCCTCACAGTGAGGGGAGGTAGGACTTCACAGACCCAGGCTTGACAGATGACAGATGGGGAAGCACAGCTTCAGAAAGTAACCTTTTCCCAGCCAAAATGGGGCTAGGTTTTGGCTCCCTAGTCCAGACCTGCTGTGGTCTTTCTGGGAAGCATGAGGTAAGAGTTCCAATGAGTTGCCTCCCATTTAAGCACCAAATGTCCCTGGTCGGCACCCTTCCTCTGACGTCCCCGCTCCATCACGTGGGGGTGACTCTAGGAGGGGGTGAAGCCACGTGAACTATGCTCCAGGTTTGAGCCGCAGAGTTAACTATTCACATCTATCAGTTCACAGTTAACTATTCACATCTATCAGTTCATTTTTTTTAATCTTAAATACCCTCAGGGAACTGGGTTTTATTATTCTATCTTTTCAGAAGAGTAAACTGAGGCATACAGAGAATCAAGGCATCTTGTTCATGGTGACTCACCCTGACCATTTAAGACAGTCCATCTTGGTGTGGTCCAGCTGAGACCGCAGCCTGGTCTGGCCAGATCCTGTCACTACCTCCTTCCAGTCCCTGTGGCCAGGCTCACCTGTGAGTGGCAAGGGCTCTGTGGGGGCCCCAGTGGGCTCTGTGACAAGAGTGACAGTGCCCTCCAGGGTCTGTCATGGTTCACTCACCACCAAGGGTGCACAAACTGTGCACACACACACTCTGCCTCCTGTTGGAGATTGACAAGGCCAGCTGGCATTTGCAGGCCAGGAGAACACCTGCTCCGTGCGAGGGCATTGAATTCTGCCAAATCTTCATCCTTCCAATTTGTTGAACCACAGGAAGCCTTTTCGCCTCCCCTCCCCACCCCTTCCTCCCCTCCCCTCCACTCCCCTTCCTCTCCTTCCTTCCTCCCCTCCCCTTCCCTTCCCTCCTGTCCCCTGCCTTCCCCTTTCCCTTTCCTCCCCGCTCCCCTTTCCTCACCTCCCTTTCCCTTTTCTTTTCTGTCTCTTTCCTCCCCTCCTCTCCCCTCCTCTTCTCTCATTTCCCCTCCCCTCCCCTCCCCTTCCCTTCTCTTCTCTTTCTGTCTCTTCCTGTGTATCTCTATCTCACCCCAT